>JADRCH010007455.1:1343734-1421966 GCA_019843965.1 Rhynchomys soricoides
GAGAGAGAGAGAGAGAGAGAGAGAGAGAGAGAGAGAGAGAGAGAGAGAGAGAACTGTTTACTTTTCCTTGGCCGTTCTATTTTAAACTGTCTAGCCAATTTCTACCTCCCATTCATATCATCTCCCTGCCTCTGAAGAGGTGCCTCTGACTGCCATTATGGGATTGGAGTGAGGACTATCTATCTGGCTTTCTCCAACTGAATTTTTAGTGTTGGGTGTGGCATTTGGGGGATATCCTGCCAGAGGGCCTATCCAAAAGACCTCAACTGTCAGAAGTAGGTAGGAAAGGAAGTCCTTAACTGGGATCTGGGAGAAGTAAAGGCACGAGGTAGGGTAGACAGGGAATCGGGAGAAGCCAGAATATGGGAGTATGTCAAATCATACGAAGTCCAGTAGGATTTCTTGATAGGCTCACAAGAATACCCATCTGGGCTCCCCCTTGTTTTTTTACCCAAGGCAGGACTCAACAGTGATACACCCAGGATCTGTGGGTTCTGGGAATCCAATCCAGGGCTGTTGGAAGAAAGGCCAATGTTCTAATGACTGAGCTGTCTCCCCAACCACAAAACATACATAGGTTAAAAAAATATAGGGCTGGAGAGATGGCTCAGCGGTTAAGAGCACTGACTGCTCTTCCAGAGGTCCAGCAACCACATGGTGGCTCACAACCATCTGTAATGAGATCTGATGCCCTCTTCTGGTGTGTCTGAAGACAGCTACAGTGTGCTCATATACATAAAATAACTAAGTCTTTAAAAATATATATTATTGTTTTGTGTATATGGATGTTTTGCCTGCATATATGTCGTATACCACATGCATGCAGAGCCCCAAGACCAGCAGAGGACATCAGATGTTCTGAGATTGAAATTACAGTTGTGAATCACCATGTGGGTACTGGGAATAGAACCTGGGTCCTCTGGAAGAGCAGCCAATGCTATTAACCATTAAACCATCTCCCTGAACCCCATACGTAGTTTGTATTTGTTTGTTTGAGGCAGGGTCCTACTATGTAGCCTTGAATGGCCTTAAAACTCAGAGATCTGTCTGCCTCTGTTTCCAGAATGTAAGGCCAGTACCATCATGTCTGGATCTCTACCTTGTTTGAGAGAAGGTCTCTCATTTGATCTGGAGTTTGCCACTTCCAATAGATGGTGGACTACTGGACCCCAGGGATCGTCCTGTCACACATCCTATGTCCCATTGCTGGGAGTATGACATACTCTGCCTAGGTTTTACATGAGTGCTGGGGGGCTGAACTCAGGTCCTCATACCTACCCACCAAGCCCTTCATCCACTGACACACTCTGCAGACCATTTGAAATTTTATTTTATTATGTAATGTGTACAGGTGCTTAGTGTGTATGTCCCATCTGTGCACAACTTTGCACGCCTGGTGCCAGAAGTCAGAAGAGGTCATTGGATCCTCTGGAACTGGAGTCACAGTCAGTGGGAGATACCTTGGTGCTGGGACTGAAACTCGAGCCCTCTAGTTGAGTGGCCAGTGCTCTTAATTGCTGAGTCAAGTGGCCAGTGCTCTTAATTGTTGAGCCATTTCTCCAGCCCAACAACCCATTTTTTTTTTTTTTTTGGAAACAGGGTCTTATTAAGTCCAGCTTACCACGCCCTTGAGGTTAGCCTTGAACTCCCGATCCTTCTGACTCCACCTCTTAGATGCTGAGATTTCAGCTTGAGCCACAATGCTGATTCCCTGATCATTTTATTTTTCTTTCGAGCCTGGAACTTGTGACAATCCACTTTAGCCTCCCTGCCTCCTATGCTGGAAGGGTAAGTACGAGGCGTCGTGCTCAGCCATTGCTGCTCTCTTGAGCATCTCTAGCTCTTTTGACCAAGGAATCACCATTGTTCTCCGCTCTAGCCGCTACTGATGCGCGCCCTCTGCTGGCAGGAGGGGAGGTCAAGGTGTTGGGTTTGGTACATTGAGCCACATTAAAATAAATTAGCGTCTTCTGTGGGTCTGAGTTGGCCAAGAACAGGGTACTGGGGGGATGAGGGCCCAAGACTGTTAGATAGGTTCCTAGCTAGGGGCAAGTGGGTGTACTTCAGAACAGAAGGCTTAAGAGGAGGTGGGACTTTAGGATAGCCTCATGTATTACACACACACAGTGTCCTCAACTTTCCTAATGCTGTGACCCTTTTATAGTTCCTCACCTACAGTGAGCCCCCACCATAAAATTATCCCACTGCTACTTCATACTGTAATTTTGCTACTGCTATGAATTGTAATGTAAATATTTTTTGGAGATCAGACTCTTGTCAAACGGTTGCAACCCACAAGTTGAGAACCAGTGCTTTATGGTTTCTGTGTTAGAACATTTCTGGGTTCAGGCACTCAAGCCTGTGATTCTAACACTTAGGGGACCTAGGCAGGATGACTGTCATGATTTGGGGCCAAAAGAAAACTCCACGATTTCACAATGTTAACAACGACGTAAATTATAGATAAATAAGTAAATAGATGATCATAAATGAAGTGGCACTGGGTAGGAGCTAGAAGGTGTAGGTGGGCCCTGGATAGTGTTTAAGGCTTTAAAATATGTTTTGAGCTGAGGTCTCATTCTGTATCTCTCAGGACTCATGTAGACCAGGTTGGCCTGGAACTCAGAGATCCACCCTGTCCGGTCTCTGGAATGCTGAAGTTAAAGACATGGGTCATCATGCCCAGGTATTTGTTTTGCCTTAAAACATTCTTTCAAGGGGGCTGGAGAGATGGCTCAGCGGTTAAGAGCACTGACTGCTCTTCCAGAGGTCCTTAGTTCAATTCCCAGTAACCACATGGTGGCTCACAATCATCTGTGATGGGATCTGATGCCCTCTTGACTCTGAAGAGTGGTAGTGTAACATTCTTTCAAGAAGATGCGACACTTCAACTTAAGCAAACTTTCTACTGTCAGACTTTCTATACGGTATGAATTCACAGGGAATGAGCTCCACCAGCTCCCGGCTCCTTCCCATCAGCTTAATTACTTAACAGATTTTTTGTTGTTGTTTTTGATGGTTTGAATCGAGGTGTCATTATGTATCCCTGGCTGGCTCACTACATAGGCAAAGTGGCCTGGAACTCCCAGAGTTCTGATGCCCTCCTCAAGCATCGCATGCACGTGGTACACAGACATACATGCAAACAAAACAGATACGCATAAAATAAACAGACCTCCAAATGTGTTCTGAGGATCTGTATCACACATGGTTATAAAAGCAGGAAGGCACTGGCACTGAAGTGGACCAAGAACACAGAGAGGGGGCAGCGCAAAACCCCTGCATGGACAGGCGCCAAGTAAAGAGGAGGGCATGAAAATAAAACCAAGGCCCACTCTGGATAGAATGAAGGCTTACGGATGGATCTATGGATGGAAGGAAACAGCATAACTCACACCAGTAATCCTGGCACCCAGGAGGCTGAGGCAGGAGGATAGTTAGGAGTTCAAGCCCAGCCTCGACTCTATAGTGAACATCAGACCATCCAAGATTACCCAGTATGATCGTATCCCAAAAAGTAAAATAAATAAAATGGTGTGCTCGTGGAGGTCAGAGGACAACTTTCTAGGATACGTTCTCTCCTTCCACCAATGAACTCAAGTGGTCAGGCTTGGTGGCAAGTGCACACACATGCTGATCCATCTCACTGGCCCCAAAGAAATAATTCCCAAAAGGAACGAATGTTTTGTCAGTACGTATGTATTGCACCATATGCATGTCTGGTGCTGTCAGAGGTAAGAAGGGGTAAGATCCCCTTGAACTGGGGTCACAGATGGTCCAGAGCTACCACGTGGGTGCTGGGAGGGGAGCCCAGGTCCTCTGAAAGAACAAGTGCTCTTAACTTCTGAGCCACCTCTCAGCCCCAAATTGTGTTTAAGACTTCCTCCCCCCACCCCCAAGGCCCAGATTCTCTGTGTGGCACTGGCTGTCCTAGAACTCACTCTGTAGACCATGCTGGCCTTGAACTCACGGAGATCCACCTGCCTCTGCCTCCTGAGTGCCGGGATTAAAGGCGTGTGCCACCACCACACTGCTTGAGAATATTTCTATTTAAAAGAAACACTGTCTCTGTGTTGACAACCTTTACCACACACTAGCCTCTGCTAGAATCCTTGCTTTTCAGCTGGCAAGCAGCTTCAACCACACTCTAGAAGGATAGCTAATTATTTAGATTGACTTTCTTCTTATCTATGTGTATGTGTAAAATATGTGCCCTGTTAGTGCGGATGCCCTCAGAGGCCAGAATAGGGTACCAGAAACCCTGGAGCTGAGTTCCAGATGGTTGTGAGCGACCTGATGTGTATGTGTTGGGAACCCAACTCATGTCCTCTGGAGAAGCAGCAAGTGCTCTTAACCACTGAGCGATCTCCCCAACCCCTAAAAGGGCTCTTTTTCTTTCCAGAGTCCCCATACTTTTTCCTCCTGCCTCAGTGCCATGAGGATTAGGAGTTTAAGGTCTCAAAGGAAAACCAAATCTGCCCATACTTCAGCCATCTGAGGTTAGTGCTGTTCCCAGCTTCCATCAGATCAGCTTCTGACTGCAGAGGACCGTGGTTAATGCAGAAATCCATACCTGGTGAAGAATAAAGAGGAGCTTGAACCAAAACAGGACGGCTGTATCACCCCCTCCAAGACTCAGGAGACATCATGGGAAAAGGGGGAGAACTGAAGAAGTTGCCTGAAGCTGACACTGCCTTTGAACTCATGGCTGAAGCTGTGGTTATCTGCACAAGACTGGCACAAAACTGACCTCATCATCAACACTTCATCATGAATGGGGGAAACGGGCCCCACCCATCCCTCCTTTCTGGCAATTAACAGTTGTTGGGGAAGAGGATGTAGTTTTCATCCATGGTATAGGCACTGATAAGTTGGCCTCGATTGAGCAAATCATCTCCTGCCAATATACTCAGGTACCAAGATTCAGTGCGCCACCCACCAAAAGAAGCCATTAAAGTAGAATGGGAGAAAAGGGTTTCAGCAGGAGAGGGGGACACGAAGGGGATCGAAGGGATTAAGCAACTAAAACCCATAAATGAAACTGCCCACAATGCCACAATACAAAGGAATTCTAGAAAAACCATAAAAGGAAGACTGAAGACTTCAAAGTAGGTTTCATCATATCGAAGTGGTGCCCCCAAGCCCATCTCTCCCCTCAAAGTGAGAAAGAGACACAGAGTTGACCACACAGGACCACAAAGAACTTAGATGGCCATTGATAATGGAGTGGCTGAACAATGTTATATTTAGATTATGAAGTCATGAGTACGTTAAAAAAGATAAAGTTAAACAGAAGACTTTACATGTTAATTGGAGGGACTCTAGCCAGCCCTGGCAGGCAATCACGGCTCTGACAGGCTTTGCCCTTCTCCCCCATTCCCTCTGCCTTTGCTAAAAACCATTAGATTACATTCCTGAAGCCAGCCACCAAGGTCTATTCCCTTATTTGGCCACTTCCTCCTGAGACGAATAAGGTCCGGCTATCAAACTATTGAAATCCAGCAATCAAAGTGTCCCTTTGGCTCACCTAATTAACATGCCCAGTTAAAATTAAACACCTCATCCTAGCATGGGGTTTCCCTTTTTCCTTTATAGACCTCCTTTTTCCTATGTGCCATGCCCGTCTGGCTTTATCCAGAGGCAGTCATTTGTCTATTTCCCCTGCTCCTTCATCTATCTCTTGTCTTTGACTCTTATTCCCTGCCCTCTGTCCCTCTGGGATAAATAAATATCCTTTGTGCTGAGAACTTGGTCTTGGGGTCCTGAGCTGACACTTTTCCTTTCATTAATAAAGCAATAGGTTTGTCCTGGTAGCTTTTATCTCAATGAACAAAATATAAGAGTGACTGAGAATGGTTCCCAATGTCAACATCTGGCCCCCCATATATACATACTCATTCATGGGGGCCTATGCACACATGCAAAATGATATGTACACGAAAGCGCACCACCAACCCCCCACCGACCCACACACACACACACACACTGAAAAATGGGAAAGGTCAAAGAAAAGGAGTGTTGACCATAATTGTTGTTTAACACATTTGAATCTTTTTTTTTTTCCAAGACAGGGTTTCTCTGTGTAGCCCTGGCTGTCCTGGAACTCACTCTGTAGACCAGGCTGGCCTCGAACTCAGAAATCCACCTGCCTCTGCCTGCCTGAGTGCTGGGATTAAAGGCGTGTGCCACCACTGCCCGGCTTGTTTAACACATTTGATAGGTAAGGAAGTCAGGGCTCAGAGGGATTCAGCAATTTGCCTGTGGATGCACAGCTAAACAATGGTACAGTAGTGATCTAGCATCACTGAGACACTTTCTTGCTACCGAATGATTTTGGGGGAAGGCAAAGGCAAGTGGGTCTCTGTGTTTTCAACTCCAGCCTGGCCTATAAAGTGAGATCCAAGCCAGCCAGGCCCAAAACTACAACCAAACAGCATCAAAACCATACTCAAAGGTAGGAAGTCATGACAATCTATTCTATAGGCATGTCACCTTGAACTGCCCAACCTGGCTTGTTCTTGGAAGCTAAGCAGGTCAGATCTAGTTAGTTCTTATATGGGCACCTGCCTGCCGTAAATCCCAATTCTGCGCTGCACAGAATTTGGGTCCAGCCTGTGCCAAAAAGAAATTTAAAAACAGTGAAGGATAATACTGCATTTGTTTAAGGAAAAAAGTCTCCACTAACTACTCTTCCAGAGGACCTGAGTTCAATTCCCAGCACCCACATGACAGCTCACAGCTGTTACCTCAGTTCCAAGGCACTTGACACACTCACACATACATGCAGGCAAAACACCAATGTACATAAAACAAAAACAAAAGTAAACAAAATAAGACGTTAAAAATAAACAGACAGGGCTGGAGAGATGGCTCAGTGGTTAAGAGCACTGACTGCTTTTCCAGAGGTCCTGAGTTCAAATCCCAACAACCACATGGTGGCTCACAACCATCTGTGATGGGATCTAATGCCCTCTTCTGGTGTGTCTGAGGACAGCTACAGTGTACTCATATACATAAAAATAATAAATAATTTTAAAAAACTAAACAGATAAAAACAGTCTTAAGTATATAGCCCTGGTTATGGTAATAAAAGGTAGTTCCCCGTTCTTTTTTTCCTTTTATTGACTTTTTTTTGTAACCCAGGATGGCACAAACCCCCCGATCCTGTTTCAGCAACCAGTACCAACTCGTTTATTATTTCTCACAACTGTCGTGCATATTGGACTTACCTCAAAACTCTAATATTCCCAGTGTGTAATTTGGGGCCTTTTGTGTTTCCATGTAAGCATTCTCCATTTGTACCATTTCTTAAAAGACAGGATCTCATATAGCCCAAGATAACATTGAACTATTCCTCTTACCTCTTCCTAGCCAAGTATTATGACTACAGGTGTGTGAGCAAACACGCCTAAAGTACTTACACTTTTTACCATAAAAAAAGTATCATTTTGTAGAGTTAGGAATAGGGTGGGGAAAAGAAAGTAAAATTCCACTGCCATCTTTCCCCCGCCCAAGACGATCTCAACCTTCAAGATCTTTTATCTTCCAGCCAGGAGCTTCCAAAGCCACAAGGTAAACAATCATTGGAAAGCCACTCTAGCCCAACTCAGAGGACTCGTTAGCCTGGAAGATTTACCCCTCTATCTCTCTAAGGGTTAACGAGTTCAATGCTTTGCCCGCTTCCGTTTAGGGAGGGGCAAGCCCTCTCTCTCCCGGGTTCCCTTTGGGCAGTCTCTTGTGCCTTCAGTCCCCTAATCCGCCCTCAATCTCCTCCCGGAACTTCCCTCTGAGGACTCTACTACTGCTCCGGATGCTCCACAGGTCCGCCAAGTGAGTGAGAAGAGCCATGGCTGGATTTTCTGCCCAGAGTGAGTCACTTCCGGTCACAGACTCCCTCCTCCGGAAGTAAGACCTGATGTAAACAGCAGAGCCGGGCACCAAAGCCCGGGAGGTCAGAAATTCGTGCCGCAGGCGGCACCGACAGCTAGGGCAGGGGTCGGGGAGGGGTGATCAATTCTGCGAAGGCGACGTGCTTCTGGAGGAAGATCCAAGGGTTGGTCGCGGTCATGGGTTGGGTGTTTCTAATAGAGATCTTGACAGGTGATGGATGGCTGGGGATATGGGAGCTTGAGTCGGTGCTGTCATGGAAAGGAACATGACTTTTGGGAGAGGGTGAGGCGTTTCAATTAAGAGTTCTTGGTTAGTGTGGGCATTTGGAGCAGAAATTTTAAAAGGGCTCTTGGAAGCTAGTGCTATCGAAAGTATGGCTCATGTAGAAGCAAGACCCAGGTTTTACACCAGAAAAAGTAGATTTGAGATTTTAGATGATAGGTAGGTGTGCCTGAAGAGAGGTCTTGAAAGTGATAGGGTTTGTAAAAAGACTGAGGTTTCTAGGACAGGAATATTTAGGGCAGGAAGACAGCAGTGGCATTGATAGGTTGAGGTTTTCCTAGGCAGGATTTGGTTTTTTTTGGGGGGGGGGGGGAATGGTTTACTGGGTGAAGGTCTTTAGAGGGTAGCTGTGCCCTAAGGCAGAACCTTCAGAAGATAGCATGGAGGGGAAAAAGGACAAATTTTAAGGGGAGGGGATTCATGAGTAACCTTGGGTCAGCTCTGGGGTCATGAGTAGAGAGTATATGGAATGCCATGTGTCTAAAGTGAAGAATTTAGAATGTCAAGGGAATGCCTTGGGGTGGGGTGGGGTGGGGTGGGGATTGGTCTTCGCATTAAGTAGAGGGTGTGGAGGGGATTCTCAAGGCTTGCCTTAGTGATCAGAGTTAGCAAAGAGAGAGAAGGGTTTGGGGAAAGTATGTTGCATTAGGATGTAGATGAGATGCCCTGGAGGCAACTAAACCTCCAGATAAAGTTAAAAAGGCTTGAGGAGGGAAGTCCTGTGGGTAATGGGTCATTCCCAGCTGTCTCATGAAGATACAAGGAAACCTTCGCTCTTGTTCCACTATTTACTGACAGGTGGAGTTGGGTCCCGGTGTGAAGATGAAAAGCTTGTAGTAAGAGGTTTGAGGTCATATCAGACGTTAGAGCCACAAATGGCTGGGAGGGAGGAGGTATCGTGGGATATCCCCTACCCCCATTGCTTCCTGATGGGTTCAGTATGGGTTGGTGTTTGTGGCCGTTGTGAGTCTGTGTCATTGTAGGCCGGGATACGTTCTGCCTGTGGTCTTGGTTTAAACAGACACTCTGAGGTATCCTCCACTTGTTTTTGTTTTTTGCAGTCTGGCAAAGAAAAGTATCAAAATGGGGAGGAAGCCAGGCGTGGTGGCACACGCCTATACTCCCATCCCTCAGGAAGTGGAGGCTGGAGGACTGCTGGGAATTGAAGGCCAGCCTGTGCTACATAGGGAGTACCAGGACAGCCAGGGATACATAGCAAGACCCTATCTCAAAACAAAATAGACCAAGTGGTGAGGAAGAAGAAATCATTTGGGGGACAGAAGTTGTAGGGCTTAAGAGAGGACACTGGGGAACTCTTCAAAATGCTGTCTTTTTTTGTGCCTAGGAAGGCAGTCCTGAACCATGGCTCAGCAGCCACTTCGAGGTGTGACCAGCCTACATTTCAATCAAGACCAAAGTAAGCCTATGATTGGGTCTTTGTGGAAAAGAAGGGTCAGGGTGACTATGAGCCCCAGAATACCGAGTCAAACTGATTCCTTCCATCCCCAGGCTGCTTTTGCTGTGCCATGGAGACAGGTGTACGGATCTACAATGTGGAGCCACTGATGGAGAAGGGGCATCTAGGTGAGTGGCTGTAGCGGTGAGGCAGTGGGCAAAAGGGCTGATGTGGGCATTGGCATCTACCTCTCCTGACACCCTGGTCCCTGTCCAGACCACGAGCAGGTAGGCAGCGTGGGCCTGGTTGAGATGCTGCACCGATCTAACCTGCTGGCCCTTGTGGGTGGTGGTAGCAGCCCCAAGTTCTCCGAGATCTCAGGTAAGCGCTTTCATCCTGTACTTGACCCAGATTCCTCAAATTCCTCACTTCCCCCATCCACCCTGAGGCACTGGCAGATACAGTTGTTAAGAGCCTCCCAGTCTCACTGTAAGGCAGTTTGGAAGTCATGGATCTTACGCTTAAAAGTTTCGTCTCTTTAGTATTTTTTGAGACAGGGTTTCACTATCTAGTTCTTTTTAGACCAGGCTTGTCTCAACCTCATAGAGTGCTACTGGGGCTGGAGGTATAGCTCAGTAGTAGAACTCTTGCCTGGTATGTACAAGGCCCTGGGTTCCATCCCCTGCACTATAAAAACAGCAAAACCTCATTTTGTCTGTCTCTGATTTGCCCTGTTCCTAACAATGGGGCACTTACTGGGAGCCTACTAGTTATTCTAAGTACTTTGCATACAAACATATGTTAATTTGAGACAAGGCCTTTCTTAGCCAGGTATGACCTTGAATCAGTCTATCTCCCAAGTGCCAGAATTACTGGTTAGTGCTGTCACACCAGACTTTATATATTAGTTCATTTAGTTTTGTGGGGAGTTTTTTTTTCTTTTTTGGTAATGTGGGGCTTTTTGAGACAGGGTCTTTCTACATAGCCCTGACTATTCTGGAACTCACTGCACAGACCAGGCTGAACACAAACAGGTCTTCCTGCCTCTGCCTGCTGGGATTAAAGGTGTGCCCCACCATCCCTGGCTCATCTCCCTTTTCGTGCTATGGATGGAGCCCAGGGCTTTGCCCATGTTCTATCACTAAGCCACACTCCTGTCCTTGTCCTCATTTTTATTGATGAGAAAACTGAGACTCGGTTAATGGACTTATCCAAGATCACACAATTAATAGGGATTCAAATCTTGGAACCGTCTCTCTTACGCCCTCTTGGGGAGTCTCAAGTGCCATCTTGTTTTAAGTTTTTTTTTTTTTTTTCCTTATTGATCCCCCTAAGACATGGCAAGAGTTGTCATAGGTGAGGCACAGAACCTAGAATTTATCACACAACTCTCCTGAGCGTATAGACTGGATTCTGAAGGCTGAAGTAGACCTGAGTATGAATCCTTTAACTGTTCTTGTGCTGTAAGGTTCTTGACCACATTCAGCTCATTTGAGCCTTGATTTCCTTACCTCCAAATAGTATAGCTGTTCTAGAATGTGCTTTATCAGAGATCTGGTCCACAGTGTTCATGCCGTGTTTAGCACACATTGAATATTTGGTGAAAGCTGAAGCAAGTGGTTGAGGTCCCATGAGGAGCAGGAATGGGCTCTGTGTCACCCAGTCTGCCTTTCACCCTAAACCTTGGTCTTGCCAACCCACCCGTCTGCCTAGCAGTGCTGATCTGGGACGATGCCCGAGAAGGCAAGGACTCCAAGGACAAACTGGTGCTGGAGTTCACCTTCACCAAGCCAGTGCTGGCTGTGCGCATGCGCCATGACAAGTGAGCTTGATGAAGATTGGGGACGGGGCGGGGGCAGGAAGTTCCCACAGCAAGTAAGGTAACCTCCCCACCCCCACCCCCTGCCACTGCTCCTGCCTCCTCACCACCCTGGCAGTTGGCCTCTCCTTATGGGCCTCTGTGTTATGTATGATGTCTACAGGATTGTGATTGTGCTGAGGAACCGCATCTATGTGTACTCCTTCCCTGACAATCCTCGAAAGCTGTTTGAGTTTGACACTCGGGACAACCCCAAGGGTGAGAAGACCCAGCTATGCGGGTGTAAGAATGAGGCTGTGGACGTGGCAAGACAGGAGATAAAAGAAGGGATGCATACTGACATCCTGGGGGAGAGGCTCTATGCAGGAGTCCCACAGTTAGTTCCTCTTCCCTACCCCCTGCCCTGCCCCACATGACAGCAGGAAGCACTCATTGAGAACATGGGTAGGTGTGTCCATGAGCCCTGCCTGGGCTTCCAAGGATCTCCTAGCAGCTTAGAAATCTGTTCAGACCATGGAGAGTAGAGCTTAATGCAAAGCCTACCCCTGTGAGGTTGCTATGGGTACCATGCCACAGAGGGTTAAATCTGGCCCTCCCTCACCCAGCTCTGTCCATTCTGAGACTCAGCCTTGCCCTGGCCTCTCCTTCACCTGGCCATCCCCACTTCATCCTCACAACTTAGGGCTGTGTGACCTCTGCCCAAGCCTGGAGAAACAGCTGCTTGTGTTTCCTGGACACAAGTGTGGAAGTCTGCAGCTTGTGGTGAGCCATCCAGTGGGCAAGGGTGGAGAGCTGGGTGAACTGCCTCTCATGTGGTCCCTCCTCAGTTACACCCCCAAGCCCAAACTGCTCCCTCCTACTCCAGGATCTGGCAAGCACAAAGCCTGGCACTTCATCAGCTCCGTTCACTATCAATGCACATCAGAGTGATGTGGCCTGTGTGTCCCTGAACCAGCCAGGCACTGTGGTGGCCTCAGCCTCCCAGAAGGGTACCCTTATTCGTCTTTTTGATACCCAGTCCAAGGAAAAGCTGGTTGAGCTTCGAAGAGGCACTGACCCTGCCACCCTATACTGGTGAGCACAGGATATGTGAGGTGGGCTAGTTATCTTACAGCACAAGTCATATTGGACGTCATTACGGGTCTGTCTTGCAGCATTAACTTCAGCCACGACTCCTCCTTCCTCTGTGCTTCCAGTGACAAGGGTACTGTCCATATCTTTGCTCTTAAAGACACCCGCCTTAACCGGCGCTCTGCGTGAGTATCTTCATTCACCCTATCTTATCCCAATCCCTCTGGCCATGTGCCATACCTGGACTTATCAACTGCTGCCTACAGGCTGGCTCGTGTGGGCAAAGTGGGACCTATGATTGGGCAGTACGTGGACTCTCAGTGGAGCCTGGCCAGCTTTACTGTGCCTGCTGAGTCCGCATGCATCTGCGCCTTTGGTCGAAACACTTCCAAGAATGTCAATTCTGTAATTGGTGAGTGACAGCAGCCCCTTGGTTTGTGGTACTAAGTGGGGAAAGAACCACAGGTCCCCTAAAAGAATTTAAGAGGTATCAGAAGCTGGAGGAAACTAGAATGTGGGGCTCAACTTGATGAGTAAGGGCTGTGGCACTTGGGCAAGGGCCTGGAGTTAGACTGTGAGCCACAGTGGGACACGGGAGAGGATGGGGTTATGTGGCCTGGCATCTAACCTTTCACGATACCTCAATCCTCCCCAGCCATCTGCGTCGATGGGACCTTCCACAAATATGTCTTCACTCCTGACGGAAACTGCAACAGAGAGGCCTTTGACGTGTACCTTGACATCTGTGATGACGATGACTTTTAAAGAATCCTGGCAGCTGTACTAGGAACCTACAGTAGCCGATGGCCGAACTGAGGCTTGAGGGCATTGAACCAGCCAGCAAGCATAAATGAGCCTTTCCACTCTCCATTCAAACACAAGTGTGTCTAAATAAACAGCTCACTTCCCCCAAGCACTTTTTGTAACTGTGCTAAGGGCCAAGGACAGATTCTCTGGGCCACCTAGTCTGGAAAACACCAGAGACCCAAAGGGATTATCTTAATCCAACCTAGGGATTTAAAAAAAAAAAATGGTAACCAGGAGATAATCTCTGTGATGCATATGAATAAAAAGGCCTTTGAATGGCATTTACGACTTGACCTCAAGGGTGGGGCATACTTTTCCAGGAGCAATGTGTCCTAAGATCCTGTCAGGAAGTGGAATCCAGCTTGGGATCTGACTTCCTATTTTTAGCATGTTCAGCTTTGAGTCAACGCACAGTGTGCACAGTCCGGCGTGGTGCCCCGCCCAGGGGTAAAGAGAAGAGTTTTGAGCTGCTCGCCGCGTGGCGAGGCTTGGTTTCCCAGCAGTCTCTGCTACTAGAGTTGGTAGTTTCTGGCCACGTGTTCATGTTTGCGGCTGCGCAGTATGCTTACGTTGCTAGTCATCACCTCCCTAGACTCCATTTCCCAATGTGCCTCTCGGTGCTGTGAGTGATAACTGGGTGTTGTAGTCTCACCGCCCTTCGGGCTGGACCAGCAACCCGCAGGATGTCGGAGGTGCGGCTGCCACCGCTGCGCGCCCTAGACGACTTTGTCCTGGGGTCTGCGCGTCTGGCAGCTCCTGATCCAGGCGATCCACAGCGATGGTGTCACCGCGTCATCAACAACCTCCTCTACTACCAAACCAATTACCTTCTCTGCTTTGGCATCAGTCTCGCTCTGGCCGGGTGAGGGAGGGAGGTAGCGATTGGCTGAAGATACTAACGGGACGCAGGGTGGACTTGCGGGTCTTCCAGGATAGGGGGAACCTAAGGGAAATGCTAGACTAAGTAGTGTGAATTCGGTAGAATATGAAGGTCTGGGAGGCATGGGAGGAAAAATTCGGAGGCAGATCTTTGTTACAAGAAGGGTCACGGAGGTGGGATGGGGGAGGTGTCTGAAGGAAAGACACAAGACCTGGATAGAAAAGGGAGGAGGGCTGAAGAGAAAAGGGAGGAGGACTAGGAAGTGGACTCTGGATTTAAGGAAAGACTGATAATGGGGATGTGAGAGTACCTAAGAGGTTCAGCTATATGAGTGATAGGGCAGATTGTGGGAGCCCTGGAAGGGTTAAGACAGAGGTGGAGGTGTAGTAAAGACGGGGTTTGGAAAGGGAGCTTGTAGAGAGCCTGCTCATATTGGGCCCGGAGGGAAGACCCAGAGTTGAGAAGCTTGAGGCCAAAGACAGACGATCTAGAAGAGGGACTTAGGCAGGGTTGTAAGAGTGGGACTGAAACCAAGAACAGGTCCGTTCAAGCAACTGGAGGGTGCTCTATACAAAAACAGGGTAGTGGGGGGCCTTTTGAAGGAGATGACAGAAGGTGCCTACGTCTGAAGGCCTGGATGAGGGATCTGCCAGGGTTAAAGTCAAAGTAGAGGAATGTGGGAGCAGATGTAGGAATATTAGAAAGAAATCCTGCAGGTCTGAAGTCAAAGGCCAGAGAAGAGTTGGGAGCCTAGGACCCCTAGCAGGATGTGAGGGTCTGGTAGGACTGGTAGTGCCGAGGAATTGAGAGTCCACAGGAATTGCTGGAGGATGGACTTGTTGGAGACGGGCCTGGTGAGAGTATGCTGGGATGCTAATTCTGGAGACAGGGAACAAAACTCTTGGGGTCCAGGGTTGGGTGTACAGTGAGGCTAGCTGAATGCTCTTGTTCCTGCAGGTACATTCGTCCACTGCACACCCTCCTGAGCGCACTGGTAGTGGTGGTGGCCCTCGGGATGCTGGTGTGGGCTGCTGAAACCCGTGCAGCTGTGCGCCGCTGCCGACGTAGCCACCCAGCTGCCTGTCTGGCTGCACTACTTGCCATTAGCTTCTTCATTCTCTGGGCCGTGGGCGGCGCTTTCACCTTCCTGCTCTGCATCACAGCGCCTGTGCTTTGTGAGTCTCTACTCTTCCCTGCTCTAGCTGGGGAAAATGGCTAGCTCATGCTTGAACATCAGGCCTGCCCAGCACTGGTGTCTGAGCTAAGAGGGGACTAGAAACCCTGGAGGACAGACATGCTTCCATTAAGTGTGTCTTCCTTGGCTTCGCTCCTCTAGGAGCATCCCTCTATTACCTTTGTGGGTCTTCCAGGGTTAAGTGCCTTAAGCTGTCCAAGTCCCAATTTATTGGGATGTCCTTCCTGGCCACATCCCCCATAGCAGGCTTTGAGAACTCACCACTCAATTAACCTGCCTCTGGGTGAATTCCCCATTTCTTGGTATCATCTACAGTGATCCTACTGCATGCTTCACTTCGCCTGAGAAACCTTAAAAACAAGATTGAGAACAAGATCGAGAGCATCGGTCTAAAGCGGACGCCAATGGGACTGCTTCTAGAGGCCCTGGGACAGGAGCAGGAAGCTGGATCCTAGGACCCTGGCATCTACACCCTGGATCTAGAGGACCCCCATCCCATACCCAAGACCAAACCTTTTCCTAGCCATTAAAATAGGCACCTAGAGCCCTCTGGCCTGTCCAAAAAAAAGACACCTGTGACTGCTCACTGCAGCCCCAAACTAGTCATCTCTTAGCCTCTAGCCCTGTTACCTAGGGACCAAAGTCTTCCTCAGTCCTGAATTTGAAACTCAGTCACCTACATCCAGCCTTGAAACTGGATTTTTAAGCCAGAGCATCTCAAAACTGGACCCCGAGATACTCCCTTGGCCCAAATGTGGGACTCACTGGTCTTCCATACTTCAAAGCTAGGCCCTAAGGCAGGACACTCAAATCTTGAGCTCTAAAGATTTTTCAGACCCCACACAGCTTGGAACGTAGGTTAAGACCTGGCCAAATCTTGAGCCTAAGTCTCCTTAAGTGTCCTCAGCCCTGACCATACTGAACCCTTAAACTCAGATGACCCTACCCCTCAGCAGTCCCAATAGTCTCCGTCCAACTGTTTAGAGGTTCTCTCCCTCCGTCACAATGTTCTCAGTATCAAGGACCAACGTGTGGGGATGGCTAGGGGTAGCCCCAACTGGGAATGGGGCACATATAATAGTGTTGCTACAACAATAAAGCCTTTGAATCTCAAGCTAGTTTGGCCTCCCGTGTGAAGTTTTTGTACCTTTCGGTGAACAATCCAGTGGCTGTCTTCAGTTCTACCTGGCCCAGTTTATGTATAGGTGATGAAATGGTGACTAGTATGGTCCTCAAACCTGCTACTTCTGAATTGGGCTACACTAATGTGTACTATCATTTTGGGTTGTCTCGTGTTATAACTGGGCTAGGGAGGCAAAGAAGCTGCCCCATCTCACAAAGTCAGGGAAGTCAAAACATGACAGCTGGATGTGGTGACACATGTAATCCCAGCTCTGGGGAGGCTGAGGCAGGAGGACTATGAGTTGTGGCCCGCCCTGGCTACATGCAATCTATTTCAAGGAAACATATGACACTATTATAAGCTATTTCTAGTTGGTTTTTGTCTTAGTCAGGGTTTCTATTCCTGCACAAGCATCATGACCAAGATGCAAGTCGGGGAGGAGAGGGTTTATTGAGCTTACACTTCCATGCTGCTGTTCATCACGAAAGGAAGTCAGGACTGGGACTCAAGCAGGTCAGGAAGCAGGAGCTGATGCAGAGGCCATGGAGGAATGTTACTTACTGGCTTGCTTCTCCTGGCTTGCTCAGCCTGCTTTCTTATAGAACCCAAGACTACCAGCCCACAGATGGCACCACCCACAAGGGGCCCTCCCCCTTGATCACTAATGGAGAAAATGCCCTACAGCTGGATCTCATGGAGGCATTGTCTCAACTGAAAGTCCTTTCTCTGTGATACCTCCAGCTTGTGTCAAGTTGACACACAAAACTAGCCAGTACAGTTTTCTTCCTGTAAATATATTTTTTTCTGTCTGGGCATGGTTGTACAGGCCCTTTATTCCAGTACAGGTGAATCTCTGAGTACAAGGCCAGTGAGTATAAGTACACAGTAAGTTCAGGCAAGCTAGGGCTACACACTGAGTTCCTGGTCATTCATTCCTCTGTGTGTGTACACGTTGACTTAACTAGAGGTGTAAAGCAGACACAGAATCAATCAAGTTCAGTTTATACATTTATTATAGAAATCCCCTTCCAGTGTGAGTAGTGTCTTGGGCCCAGATCCATTGGTACAAAAAGAAAAATTTAAACACCAGGTAAAGGGGGTGGGGGAACCCCCAGTTCCAGAAAGTCACAGACAATATAGAAAACACAGCTTATGTGAATTCATTTAAAAAGTGGTAAATAGAAGGAATGCCAAGGACATGATGTGGCCTGTGGCCCATGGCCAGATGTCACCTGAGGGTTTTACTGGCGTGTACTAGTTGTCAGCTTTAACCACTGCAGCATCCCAGGATGCAACATACTCAAAAGGCTGTTTCTTGACAATCTCTTGTATGCCTTCTGATTGGACAAGGTCATTACAGAGGCTCTGGGCAGAGACAGAGACATAGCTCCTTCAGGTACCCCACTTAGACTTCCATCCTTCCAAATGTGGACAGAAGCCCATCTGCTCAAGGACTCCAGCAGGAGGAGGCAGGGAGTTCTGTTCACAGCAGTCTCCCAGCCCCGAGACTCTATATGGTCCATTTTTGTTGAGGCAGGATGGTGGCTCTGGAATGGAACAGGCTGGGCATGGGGACAGGAATGAACCCAACCAGGAATGAGCTCACAGTTTCCCTTTTATAAAATACCTAGTGTTGGGCAAAGACAGCGAATACTAAATCACAACTGTAAACGGAAATGGAGGAAGGGGCAGAGTCCCCACACCATTATCTCCCTCTTTGAAGCTAGCTGGGGCCCTCCAGACCCCCCAGCACAGGATGAGAAGAGAAGCAGGGGTATCAGCCATCTTCCTGGGCCAAAAGGAAGCCAGGGGTCCCGTGAGATCAGGCAGTTGTCCCTCAGGACCAAGAGCAACCACATCTCAGGGCTCAACGAGGTTGACTGTGTGCTCCTCAGACTTGAGTTTGTCCAGACCGACACAGGGCTTAGGGTCAGACCAGTGTCCCTGGGGTCTGGGTATCAGAACTGGAAGACTGCTCCCCCTCTAGCGTCAGGTCACTTAAACGAGCGCTCAGCTCCGGGGGATACAGGAAGTCCGTGTAGTATCTTTAGAAAGGACAGCAGGAATCCGGAAGACAAGATAAGAGAGGGAAAGACGGATGGGACACACACAGAAAAAGGAAAAGAAGCTGTTAAAGAGGTGGAGACAGGTACAGGACAGCACCTTCAGGTTCTCAAGCATGGGGTAAGCTTGGAAGAGAAAGTCAGGGCGAGCACGGGTCCCTTCCTCCTAGCCCCCTGACTTCAAGGCTCACTGCCAGCTGCCATACACTAGGGAGAACCGAAAAACCCTTGTAAAGCTGCTACCAACACCCAAGATCCTCCTCACCAGGACCCCAAGGACTAACATAAGTTATGTCTGATAGTGACTCCCTGCCAAGACTATATATAGTTCATGGCCGTGTGGTCCCTGCTCCCCGTCAGAATACCTTCAGCATCTGAATCAATCCCCCTACCCATCAGTAAAAGCACCCCCATACCTGCCAGAGACAGGGGGCGCTGTAAAACTCCTGGAGTGCGGGAGCGGTGCCTGGCTGGGAGGGCCATACAGTGCCTGGCCCACCTCATAGCAGCGGGCATGGAGGAAGGGTGTGTGTGTCGGCCCCACGTGCGGGAGCATTGGCCGGCGCTGGGGACCAACCGCCAGTCCCGAGTTCCGGATGTACCAGTCCCGCAGCCCCTCCAGGGCAAGGTTCTTGTGGCCACCTCGCTCACCAGCTGGAGGTATCCGAGTGGGTGGGGGCATCCAGAGTAATGGGTTTGGATGCACTTCCAGACCCTCCACAGCTTCTGGGGGTAAGCCACAGGGCTTGGAACGGATGGCACGGGTGTTGGGGTCCTTGCTGCGGAGGAGGGGGCTGCTGCCATCAGCTGCATATATGGGTGGAGGACCTGGGAGCATGGCAAGGAGCCCATCTCTGCGGGAAAGGGGTCCTGGGACTTCAGGAGCAGGCAGCAGCTCCCCCCAACCTGTCCCGCCACTACTGCGGGGCAAGCCTCGGTCCAATGAATAGTCCAAGAGGAAGTCTCCACACACAGGTGGGAGCCGGGGGGGCCCACGGGATGCAGGGGCAGCTGAGCTAGGCCTGGCAGCCCGAGGAGGGTCTGGAGGGCCAGTGGTACGGGAAGAGAAAGAAGGGACTGGTTGGGGGCGCTCAAACAGCACCTCACTGCTCTTGCAAACTGGGGGACCAGCAGCAGGGGGAGCCAGCGGAGCAGGTGGAGATCCAGCTCCCCCAGCAGCTGCGCGGTCCACCAGCAGGGCCTCCGAGCTATTGCTGCGGCGGGTACGAGCTGCGAAGTGAGAGGCCCGATCCGAAGCAGGGTCAGGCCGAGGAAAGCCCATCTGGGAGTCCTGACTACCGGACCACTGGCGAGAATGGAGGCCTTCGGGTCTGGAGAGCAGAGGTGAGGTAACAAGGACAGGGTCAGACAAAGAAGGCAGATGATGAGTACCCTGACTGCCCTTGAGTCTCTCTAAAATGGGACCAGTATTCCTGTAGCTGCTAAGTAGTGCATGTAATAATGAGGTCCGCTCCCGCACAGGGAAGCTGGAGCATAGGGCGTGGAAATGCACACCGGGATGGGGTACACGCTCTTAGGGTTATGTAAATGTTTCTGTGAAGGAAGCACAAGCTAAGGAAGGGCACACCCAGGCACTGTTCTGTTACCCAGGGGCTCCTAGTCTCCTGCTAAAGTTATTCTTATGCTAACTCCTTGCTAGCTCCTAAAGGAAGTCCTAGGCCTTAATGCCTGGAACTAAAGGCCTTGCTGAACTTTAACCCACCATGGCTATGAACCATCCCCAAAGAATTGTCCCACCATGCACGGAATGTACCCCCCCCCCCCAACACCAGGCTTCTGTTCACAGCATGGGGAAAATAGACATTTAAACATTTAGGAAACATTACAGTATAGTGTTTCGAGGCTGACACTAGATTCAAAAAACTTCCATGGGTTCAAACATCAGAACTTCGGTTTGCTCACCGGTTACTTAACTAACCTTTCTGTGTTTCAGTTACTACATTTATAAAATGCAAACAATCGCATCTCCTCAGAGGAATCTTAGGTTGATTGAAGGAGTTACTATCCACCACGAACGCTATCGATTATTAGCAGACAGTAGGCATTTGGTACATGCTACCCAACATGCACTGTACCTGTGTCTTTCAAAGGCAGATATTACACTCCACAAATGAGGAGACAAAGATTCCAAGAAAGAAAATGACTTATCCAAGAAAACACCGGAAAGCCCGCACTTTCGCACCTCTGCCTGCAATTCCCACTCCGACTTTTCTCCACCTTTCAAAGGTTTCCTCCTCTGATATTCAGACCCACCCTCAAGAGTCCCCTTACTTGCAGAGCCGGGGGCCACTGCCCCGGGTGAGGACAGGGGTGGCAGGCACACTTCGCCCCTCAAAACTGGAGGCACTCCTGGGCAGCGAGCGTGTGGGGCTAGACAGAGATGGCAGGCCCACATCGGGACCCAGGTTAGAAACTGGACCCACCAGCAGGCCCTCCTGCCAACCCAGGCTCAGGATCCCACTCCTGGTCCCGGGAAAGGGGAAACCAGGTTCCTCTTTACCTGGTGGGGCTGGCCACAGAGTTGCGCCGGCTCTTCAGGTCCCCGTAAATATCTGTTGGTGGAGGTTTCCATGGGGCGCGTCGCTCGGGGCTCCCCCCAGATACTGCCCGAAATTGGTCCCAGGCTTTTGGTGGTGAGGGGCGCTCCGTTAGAGGGAAGCAGCTATGAAGGTCCTCTGGGTAGAAGGGAAAATAGGGTAAAATTCAACAAGAGAGGGCCCAGGAGGGGCAAGGCAGGCTTAAAGGGGAGGGGCATGGGCCGGGACAGGGTTCAGCCAGCTAAGGGATGAAGCAAGGCAAAAAAAAAAAAAAAAAGGTAGTGTAGAGGCCGGCCTGTAGGGGCTGGGGCAGAGGAGGCAGTGACAGGAGAAACTAAGGACACATGGGGACATGGGGCATGGCTAAAAAGGAGCTATCGTAGGAGGGGCTGGACAAAACAGGATATTTTGAGAGGACACAGAAGGGGGCTGAGCACAGGTTTAACAGGGCTAGTTCTCACCGTTATCATGGCTGGCCCCCGACTCTGAGAGGGAGCTGCTCTCCGAGTGCAGAACTACATCCTCTACAGGTGAGAGATGGAGAAGCAACCTATCAGTCGGGTCTGGTTCTCCCCTGCACCACTGGATGTAGGTACCTCTGTGTAACCTGCCTAATGACTACTGACTCTGAGCCCTCCGAAAGAACCCATCTTTGCCAGACACAGGTGTATAATTCCAGTTACCTAAGAGGTTTCATGAAGTGTGGTGTGTGTGGTGTGGTGTGTGTGTGTGTGTGTGGTGCGCATGCACAGGTGCCTGTGTTTGTGTGTATGCATGTGTTTGTGTGTCACAAGTTCAAGGCCAGTCTGAGGAACTTACCAAAATCCTCTTTCAAAATAAAAAGTCAAAAGAAAACACGGTGCTGGCGAGGTGGCTCAGTGCTTAAGAACGCTTGCTACCCTGGCAGAGGACCTGGCTTCAGTTCCCACACCAGGCACCTTAAAATAGTCTACAGCTCCAGTCGCAAGGGTTCTAAAGCCCCTGGCCCCCACAAGCACCTGCATGCATGCAGTGAACATAAACACACTCAGGAGCACATGCGTTAAATAAACATGAATTAATCTTCTTAAAAGTTAAAAGAGAACTAGGTCAGCGGCTCCACGGTAGAATGCTTACCTAAAATGAAAACGGGGGCTAGCTTCTGCCCTACCTAAAGCATCTACCTTTACCTGAACTCAAGACCACCATGAGCTTGAGTATTCATCTTCCTGTTGCCCACCATCGCTCAAGCCCTCTCTTAACCTTACATTATGTTATTGCAACTCTCCTTGATGGGTGAGTCCATTAAGTCCTGCTGGCCTCTCTGCCTTCAGTGGCGGCTCAGGCACTCCACCACGCCCACATGCATTAGCCACAGTCCATTCTCAGACCCATTTCTCACTGGGGAGATGCTGGGACTTAGCTTACCTTGGCTGAGCTGAGCAAGGCGTGTACCCAGGCAGACACCCTGGGCATTGACTAGAGCTCCCGCAGACAGTGGCAGTGGCTGGAGCACAGGGAGGCCAAGGCGGGCCCGGAAGTCCCTGAGCTGCTCCTCCAGTTCATGTAGCCTTCGAAGTGCATCAACCTGTACCTGGCGCCTGCGCCGCCTCTGTTCTCCGTTGAGGTCAGGGGCCAGGGCCAGGCGGCGGGCAGCAGCTGCAATCTGCTGCTGCACTGACACCTCACGCTCCAGAGCCTCAAGAGCCAGTTCCTACACAATCCAAAAGGGGAGGGACAGAACTAAATAATAGAAATGACTAGGCATAGTAATGGGAAGTTGGCAGAGCCCATCTGCACAGGAAGTGGAGCCTGTTCTTTTTAGGGGTAGGCCTGTTTGCCTAAGAAAGGAGTTTATTCATCCTCAGGGGATAGGATGAGGGGCTGGGCCTATGTATCTTCCTAAAGATGGGAAGCTTGTCTTGATAAAAGTTGGGTTCCCACACTGCATGGGGAACCCTTCCCTCCTCAGTCCCCTCCTGGCCGTAACTATCATCCTGCCCTCACTTGTCCCTGCCCCTCACCAGCACCATCTTGCTCACCTCAGCAGGACACAAGGAGTGGTGTGCTGGGTTTGAGTGTGGTGGAGGGTAGGCACGTGCTGCAGGGGGCCTCCGGCGTACCAACTGAGGTCGTTCACCAGGCTCCAGTGGGCACTCAGGGGGCAGCTGACCAGTTAGCTCCTGGAAGGAATGGGGGCAGAGACTTCAAGAGTTAGTTAGAGGGATGGCATCAAGTAGTAAGGTCAGAAACTAGCCCTCCCAAGGAGCTTGGCCCTGCTCAATATTCCACATCTATTAGGTCTCCGCCTCTTAAAATCTCTACCACCCAGGGTAGGATGTGTGAACTCTTGAGTCCTTCAGTGGTCCAAGTCTCCGGGCCATTGAGCATAGGAATCTTGGAAATCTGGAGGCCCATGTTCTTAGTTTTTGTAATTATAAAAGCCCAGACCCTATCATGCAATACAGGGGCTGCATTTTCTGAATCCAATGAAGGTGTGTGTGTGTGTATCTGTGTAGGCCAGAAGCCAATCCTGGATGTTGTTCCTCAGGATGCCACCCCCCACACACCCCGTCCTCTGTCACTGGCTTGGAACTTACTGATTAGGCTAGTCAGCAGGTCAGCTAGCCCCAGCTAGCCCACCTGACCTTCACTTCCCCAACATTAGGATCAGAAGCTCAGCCACTACACCTGGCATTTCCTATGGATTGAACTCAAAGCCTTACAAGTCCATGGCCAACTGAGCTACTTTCCCAGCCCCTGAACCCCGTTCTTAGCTTAAGCAAAGTATGTGGACACTCACACTACGAAGGGTCAAGTCAGAACTACAGTCGGATGTGGCGGGTCCTAAAATCCCAGTTCTTGGGAGGCTGAGGCATGGGCGAAAGACTATCTGAGACTATAGTGTGAGGTCTAAGCTAGCCTGGGTTACAGAGTGAGACCTTGTCTCAAAAACCAGATGAATGGGTGGAGGGAGGGACTAATGGAGAGAAGGGAAAAATCCCCATGTCAGTTCAGGATGGATTTTGTTGCCCAGTTTTTGAAATGGTTCTTCCCTTTGGGGAGGTGGGAGATTTTAAATTATTCGCAAGTAACTATGGGTCTGGATCACCATATTTCACTGATTCTGAGACCTCTAAGTCAAACTCTGAGGACACACGGTGTACCAAAACCTCCTAAATGCCGAGACAAGAGGCTAGGCATCCATCACTGCAGTATGCCTGCCTAGGTCCCCTGACTCCTCACCCCCTCCTGCATGACAGCCCTGGGGCCAGGCCCTCACCGCCTCCTGCAGGCACACTTTCCTGAGCTCTTGAAGTTTCAGGCTCAGGGCCTCTTGCAAGGCCCGCTGGCGGTCAAGCAGTCCTCGAAGACGGTCTGACTTCACCTGTGGGGCAGCCTCTCCAAACAGGGCAGCTGCACAGAGGGAGCAAAGGTAAGGACAGCTAGGACATCCTGGAGCAACTACAGGTCCAGGGGCCAACCCCTCCCAAGCAGGCACAGGGAGACTCGGGGCAGGGACGGGTCAGTAGGAAGTGGAAGCGGCCACTGACCTGGAGCATGGAAGGTAGGAGAGCTGATCAGCTGACCTTTGACTTCCATCCTTGCACTGTTTGGACCTTGTGGCTGATGGCTGGATAAAGCCTGGCAGTGATATAGCACAGGAAACATTGAGGAAGCATACTCCATGGACCCCTAGGCCCAGGCCCACTCCCAGTGCTCCAGCTACAAATAGAAAGTACCCAGGCTCCACCTGCCTACCTGGCCTTCCCACTCAGATTCTGTGTCAATGTCTGGACCCGCTTGGCCTGGTACCTTGGTTCCCTTCCCATTGAGTGCTAACACAGTAAGTGGGAAGCTGGGCAGACTTACAATACCTCCTCAGAGGCCCATAGGCCACAGCCAGGAGTCTCACCTAGGGAGAAAATTAATAGTAGAGAGTCAACTTGGTATAACAACAGTGAGCACTTAGGAAGCCTTGGGTGCCTGGAACAGCTACCTGCTACATCACAATGAATCTTTGAAACCCCTCAGGCAGGAGGGCCATCATTATTAACTTTCCGTTGGAGATAAGGGGTGGAAAGCACACAGAGGTGAAATAATTGCCCAGTAGAGGGCAGAGCCTAGGACCACTCCTCTTCCTGGAACAGCTCCAACCCCAGCAATTTCCTCCTGAGTACCTCGGCCCATCCGGCAGTACCTTTGCCCAGGCTGTGGCCACAGTCAAGAGTGCTGTTTCCAGCCTCTTACCACCTGAATCTTGTTTCTCGCTTATAATTTTTGGGCTGTTTTTGTTTTGATATAAGGTCTCACTCTTGTAGCGTAGGCTGGCCTAAAAGTCACTGTGTAGCCCACACTGGTCTTGAACTCATGCCAGTCCTCCTCCCTTAGTCTCCCACATGCTAGAATTCGAGGCAGACATTACCACACCCAGCTCATTCTAGGGCTTAAATGTCCCTTTCAGAAGTGGCCCAAGTGATGTCTTCTCACAACTACAGTTGAACAATACACTGCACTTCTGTATTGTCATTTAGACAGGAAGCATGTCTCCCCAGTGTGGCGGTAGCTCCGGCACCCCAAACACTGCTGCACACAGCAAGTAGTCCACAAACGGATGCCAGCTGGGTGGATAAACACAAGATAGCGGAGCCAGACATCAGGGGTGGATCTGCATGCAAACTCCTCTGAATTCCATCCTGCTGCCCTGTGACCTCAGACTCCCTCCAGCTCCTCTTCCCTCCCACCCTCATCTGAGACTAGCATACAGAAGCTGTCTTGCTGGGATGGGCCGAGAAGCACCATCCACAGCCATAGAAAACACATTACCTACCCTTTTTCTGTCCCTCGAAGCCCTAGCTGATCATGGAGCATGCTTTGGCTAGCTGCCAGCCCTCCTCCTGCTTTTCTGGAGTTTGCTCCCTCCCTCCCACATCCTGCTCAGTCCCCAGCTGGGCAAGCAGGTGACATCACCTCCCACCACCTGTCCTAGCCTCCAAGGCAGGTGACAGGGAAGGCCTAATGGAGACAGCAGAGTTCTCATTTTAGCCTACCTTGAAATCCACAGCTTGTCATGATGTGGTAGAGCAGACCCAGACAATCAAGAAAGCCTACCGAGAAGCCCCTTCCCCAGTTTTCTCTGTAGTCTTCCTGCTTGTCCCACAGAGTCTATACTCCTCCCTCAAAAGACTCACGGACTCTCCGCAACAGCAATGGTGAGGCAATCCCATAAGCCTTTTTTACAGACAGTATGTATGCCACAGAGATTCTGACAAGTCCACCCATCCGAGGTCCAGCACTTCCAGCATGATAGGACGTCTTTAATGTCCCATCTCAACTTCCTCAGTCCCTCGGCTCCCGAAACTCCTACTTTCCTGCGACCGTTTTAATTTGGAAAACTCACAAGGCGTGCCTGAACCCTCCTCCACCCCAACAGAAACCTAACTCCCCCCACCTTGGGTCTGTTTATCCCGTTCACCAACATTAGTCTCATGTTTCACATTAGAAGGCCTCGGTCCTTCCTTCTTTAGAAAATTAGAGTATCCTGGAGTCGACACAGGGTCCAGTCAGGAACCCCGACTCCACCCCATTAGCCTGACCTCAGGAACATAGTTAGGACATGAGTCATTGGGTCACTAGGCAGGCTAGACATGGGTCAACGCCCCACACCTCCATACCTGACTCAGGAACCTTTGCTTCCACTCGTCTATGTTTTGTACACTTACCTTGGAACTTCAGACTGCCTGACACCAGGCAGAGATAGTAAGAAGGCAATCTACCACATTCCAAGATCGCTACCACACCCTCACAGAAACCCCCGAGACCCTCCTGTCTACTCTGGAGCCTCGCCTTGTCATTCTGTGGTCCTGTGACAGGGTTAGATTGCAGCAAGAGAGCTATAGAGGGCACATGCGGGGACACACACACACACACACACACACACACACACAGAGAGGCAGGTCCAGCAGGTTTTTCAGGTCTGCCCTTCTGACACCATGGCTGAGAAAAATTCCTGGCTGTAATGACTGTTTACAACCAAGACACTTCACCTGGGTGGCACTCCAACACTGTCAATGAGAGCCCCACTTCCACAGCCTGCCTCCACTTGAGCAAATGCACACACAGTCTGGACCTGCTCCCCAGTGCTCCCCCAAACATACAGCTCACCTTCTTCTACTGCTCTGGGTGACAAATGGAGGGACGAGCAGATACAGATGCCTGAACAACAGTGGTTTCTAAACGGTCTTTTCTGAGCCCTGATTAAAAGGCTATTCTGAAAGGGGGTAAGGTCAGGGAACAGAGGGCTGAGTCTCTGCCCCATCCCTCCTCCTCCTCCATTTCCCAATCAAGAATTACTTTGTATCAAGGAAGAAAAATGGACATGTGAGGATGTGCTCTGCTCCCCCCGATCCTCCCAGACTGAACTCCTCCCTTCCCATGGCTACCCTATATTGTCAGGGTCCTTCTTCCTCAGATCCGGATCTCTGGAAGGGGACTTCCTCAATTCCTGTGCAGTCACCATCTCACGCCCCTGGCCCATCGCTCCCAGGTACTCACCAATGCCAGAGTGCTGTATGGCAGCCTCGAATATCTCAAAAAGAATAGTTGTCTCATCCAGGCCCTAGCATTCCGGGCAGCAGAAGTGAACAGCAGTGACTGCTGTCTTGGCTACCTCCCACTAGGTAAAGGCCCAACCTACCTGGACAGGAATGGGGTTGGCCTACACCTTTTAACCCTTACCTGCCCGCTTCCAGGGCTAGGGCCACCCCTGGGAAGGCAGTCTCTGGGGCCAGGTGCCTCAGGGTGCCCAACATGGTCAAGGAGAAAGCATAGAATGCTCTCCTCACTGCAGATATCTAAGAGAAAACTGGGGAATAAGCTCTAACAATTGTGGCAGGGGTCACTGCCCAGATCCCCAGGCCACTGGAGCCTGCCTACACAAGGTAGCAGAACCTCAGGGCATGGGGGCTAGGAGACTGTGAAACAGACAGACGGACCGACAGACCAACAGACACACACACACACACCCCTGGGACAATTTCTCCCATAATTAGGATAATGATTTTCTAAGTTGCAGAGAGAAGTTAAACTTTCTAAGGAGAGACCAGATCTTAAGATACCCCTGCCTTCCGCACACACTCCAGGAACAAATAATCCCAGTAAACAGCATAATTTATACCCTACAAACCTGAGGGATGGCACAGAAACAGCCTCCTCGGAATCATGTTACAAATGGGAAGCCGAGGCTTAGCAAAAGTGGAGAGGTCTGAGTAAGAACATACTAACGTAAAGGCCATAAGGAGGAGCCAGGCTGGGGTGGTCCACACCTCCCCTTTAATCCCAGCACTCAGGAGGCAGAGGCAGGTGGATTTCTGAGTTCGAGGCCAGCCTGGTCTACAGAGTGAGTTCCAGGACAGCCAGGGCTATACAGAGAAAAAAGAACAAAACTAACAAAAACCAACATAAGAAGGAGTGGAATCAGAACACTAGCGCTGGACCCTGGGCTAGAAGTAGCCAGTGGCTATTCCAGAAAGGAGAAAGAATAACACACCAGTTCTTTATCCACGTTCTCCCCCATTCCTCCCCCTTAACATTTCTAGCCTGGAGTGAAGCTTTATACCAGACAAGGAAACTGAGAGCTCTGAGTCCCTATAATGCCCCTCAACACAACCCTACCTGGGCTCTGAGCCTGTCCCAGGCACAAACCAAACATTCTGTGCCCCAGGTAAGACAATCTATTTTGTGACCCCTCCAGCAGCCCCTGCCATTTATGAACAGGGAGGGTTGTTAGGGGTGCTCCATGTCGGGGAGGAGCCTAGAGAGTGCCCTCAGTCACATGTTACTAAGGCCTGCCACCACGGGTGCCCACCTTTCTTCCCGATTGTGAAATTTATGTGTGGAACACAAAGGACCCTTTCATCTCTTCCTTCCCCTCTTCTGGTATGCTGGTGGAGGCAAGCAGCAGGCTGATAATCAGCTAGTTGCGTACTGGTGGGGGCATCGTCTCTGTGGCCATGGACTCCTCCCCACTCCCCAAGCATGTTGGGAAAATGGATTGTTTTTGTTTTTTGAGGCAGGGTTTCTCTGTGTAGCCCTGGTTGTCCTGGACTTGCTTTGTAGACCAGGCTGGCCTCAAACTCACAGAAATCTGCCTGCCTCTGCTTCCTGAGTGCTGAGATTAAAGGTGCACACCACTACAACCAGCTGGGAAAATGGAGGCTTCTAACCAGGGACAAGAGAGATGAAAAATTAGGCAAATAATTCAGAAAGAGCCTCAGAGTTTAGATTACCTCATCTGTAAAATGAACAAAATAGACAACAGGGTCCAAAAGAACATGTAAGTCACACCAAATCAGTAATGGCCAATCATAAGAACCATACCTTTGGGGGCTGGAGAGATGGCTCAGAAGTTAAGATCACTGACTGCTCTTCCAGAGGTCCTGAGTTCAATTTCCAGCAACCACATGGTGGCTCACAACCATCTGTAATGGGATCTGATGCCCTCTTCTGGTGTGTCTGAAGACAGCTACAGTGTACTCATATACATAAAATAAATCTTTAAAAAAAAAACAAACCATACATTTGGAGTTAGAGAGACGGTTCAATAATGAAAGGGTATATACTGTTCTTCCGGACCCGAGTTCTATTCCGAGCATCCATATAGGAGCTAACAACCTCCTATAAATCCAATTCCGGGGAATCTAGCATCTCTAAGGGTACCTGTGCACATGCACACATACACACACACACACACACACACACATACACACAAGCGCACATGTGCGCGCTTAAAAATTACACCTTTAAAAATGTTAAGGTTTTACTTTTCTTTTTTTCTGAGACAGTGTTTCACTATGTAGCCCTTCAGTGTCCTGGAACTCACTGTGTAGACCATGCTGGCCTCCGACTCATAGAAATCCGCCTGCCTCTGCGTCTCTAATTCTGGGATTAAAGAAGTATGTGCCACCATGCCCAGCTTATTTTTATGTGTATGTGTTGCCCTGATTGTATGTCTGGGTACCATGTATCTGCAGTACCTGTTGAGGCCAGAAGAGGGCAATAGACCCCCCCCAAGACTGGAGCAACAGATGAACCATCATGGGGCTGTTGGAAATTCAATCTGGTTCTTCTGGAAGAGCAGCCAGTGTTTTTAATTGCTGTGCCTTCTCTCCAGCCACAACAATTTGAACAATTTTGTTTGTTTGTCTGTTTGTTTTTTAAAGAACAATAAATCTGAGGCTTGAGAGATCTGGCTTTAGTGATTAAGAGCACTTGCTCTTCTAAAGTACTGGGGTTTGATTCCCAGCATCCGTATCCGGTGGTTCACAACGGGTCAACTGTAGCTCTAAGGGATCCAACATTCTCTTTCTTGCCCCTGTGGGTACCAGCACACAGGTGATGTACACTGACACATACATACACAAAAATAAAAACAAACCTTAATGCCTGGCCATGGTGGTAGCACAAACTTTCCTTTAATCCCAGGACTCAGGAGGCAAAGGCAGGGGGATCTCTTGAGTTCAAGGGTAGCCTGATCTATAGAGTGAGTTCCAGAATAGCCAAGGTTATGCAGAGAAACCTTGTTTTGAAAAATAAGGAAAAAAAAACTAAATAACAACAACAGCAATAATAATATCCACAGAGGTATACTATTTTAGAAGGCAGCAGGAAAGACATAGTAAATAGACAAGTGGGGCTGAGTCACCCCCATACATCATTGCCCCCTTCATGGTCTTTTTGTCTCAGTCCTGGAAATTGGACCTAGGGCCTGGAACACACTAAGCAAGCATTCTCCCACTGGCTATGGTCCTAGTTGCACAATTTCAACAGACTAGAAGATGGTCTAACCCCTAACCATACATGGACCCTGCACAAATAGTAAATGGTGAGTCAAGGATTTAACTCTATTGTCACTCACAGTGACAGTATGTGACTGCTTAGAAAACTCACTTTTCTGTGCCTCTATGTCCCCATCTGTTAAAGAGGGAAACTGGGGTTGTAAAGGGAACATTATAGGGACTCAGAGTCCTCCATGGTAAATTCTAGAACAGTTAGTTGCCAGGCAAAGAGACCTTTAATCCTAGCACTAAAGAGGCAGAGGCAGGCAGATCTCTGAGTTTGAGGCCAGCCTGGTCTACAAAGCAAGTTCCAGGCCAGACAGTGGCTTCATAGTGAAACCTTGTCTAAAAACAAAATTATAAAATGGTAACGGATGCTCATAGAGTTGTTCCAAGCAACTGAACTGATCCATTTACAGCTTGCTAGGACACAGCAACTGGCTGAGTATTAGTACTCAAAGTGTGTCGGTTGTAATTATGAGTGTTCCTCCCCACTGAATCAAACGGATATGTTTGGACGCTTCTTTTGTTTTTCTTTTTCTTTTCTTTTTTTTGGGGGGGGGGGTTCGAGACAGGGTTTCTCTGTATAGCCCTGGCTGTCTTGGAACTCATTCTGTAGACCAGGCTGGCCTCGAACTCAGAAATCCGCCTGCCTCTGCCTCCCGAGTGCTCGGATTAAAGGCATGCGCCACCACTGCCCAGCCAGACGCTTCTTTAGAGACAAAGCTGGACCATTTGGCCTCACCCAATAAATCTGAAACAGATGTTTATTTGTTTGTTTGTTTTTCTTCTCTTGGGTAACCTTGTCTGAATTCTCACTATCCAAAAATCAAGAACTGAAAGTGTTCATGGAGGCATGCAAAGAGATGCCTTAGCAGGGAAAAACACTTGTGAAGCCAGCCTGACAATGTACATTTGGATCCTCAGAACTCATATAAAAGCCAGACACAATGTCACAGGTCTGTAATCACTGCCCTCCCACAGCAAGATAGCAGGCAAGGATGGAATTCCCCCGAAACATGTGAGCCAACCAGCCTGGAACACAGCAAACAAGAAACCCTACCGAAAACAAGGTAGAGGCCTAGGACCAACATCTAAAGTTTTCCTTTGACCTCCACACATGAGCCCTCACATACAAGGACACACATACACAAAATAAACAGAGGCAGCAGGATAGGTAAAAAGGTGCTTACCACCAAGCTTGAAGACTGAGTTCAACCCTTAGAAGTCAACATGGTGCAAGAAGCCAGCTGACTGACTGACACTGTCTGTCTGTCTGTCTCTCTCTCTCTCTCTCTCTCTCTCTCTCTCTCTCTCTCTCTCACACACACACACACACAAGCATTCCCTACTTCCACATAAGAAATAAACATAAAAAATTCATATAAAAATTTTCTATAAACAACTAAACATATTCGGCACTTGAGATAGACAGAGCTGGTATCTCAGCCTCTAAATTCTCCCTTCTTGCCAAAAGCAGACGTATTTGAAAGGGGTGTCTCCCCCCAACACACACACACACACACACACACACACACACACACAATCTAACTCATGATTAAAAAAGCAGGGACTTGGGGGGGGGGGCTGGAGAGATCGCTCAGTGGTTAAGAGCACTGATTCCTCTTCCAGAGGTCCTGAGTTCAATTCCCAGCAACCACATGGTGGCTCACAACCATCTGTAATGGGATCTGATGCCCTCTTCTGGTGTGTCTGAAGACAGCTACAGTGTACTCATAGACATAAAATAAGTAAATCTTTTTAAAAATGCAGGAACTAGGATAGGTGTGATGCATGTCTGTAATCCCAGCACCGGGGAGGATAAAACCGGACAATCTGGAGTTCCAAGTAAGGTGGGTTCCATCATGAAACCCAGTCTCAAAAAATGCCGGAACCAGATACATTTCACATACATTGTTGCAACCCGATCTGATCCAAGGAATCAGTGCCTACTGGCTAGGAAACTCGGGCGGGGCCCGGGGAATCTACTTCTGAGCAAGATCCCTAGCTCCTGAACGTATTTTTTAGTCAGACATTCTCCTTTATCACTTGAACTCGTCTTCCTATGTAAAACGCAAAAAGGTATTTTGAAGGTATTTCAAAATACCTTCAGAAAACTTAGTGGTTTTCACTAGTGAACTCCTGGAAGTCTTCCCCTCATAACTTATCTACCAAATAGATCGGGATGCTGAGTAAGCTCTGAGTTGGTAGTAGGTCTACATTAAGTGTTCTGGATAAATAAAATGGCTTTCACATTCCTTAATCATACTCAACAGTCAATGAAAGTAACACCTTAGCCTCTTGTTGTTCTCCCTGTTTATCCTCAAAATCAAGGATTTGAACAGCCCAGAAAGCTCATTTTCTTGTTACTACAGGATGAGCCTGAATTTGTATTTATTTCCTCCACAACACTAGGGATGAAACTTATCCAGCTTATCCCTGATCCACTGTATTGTTCGTTCGTTTGTTGTTTTTGTATTCTCTGGACACAGTCTCACTATTCAACCCTGGCTGTCCTGGAACTCACTCTATAGACCAGGCCCGTCTCAAACTCGGAGATGTGCCTGCCTCTGCCTCCTGAGTGCTGGGATTAAAGGTGAGCACTACCACCATCTGGTTCGTCTTTCCACTTTTAAAAAGATATGTCTTGCCATGTCCTCTGCATCTATGTAGGATAGCTTTCAGTTTAGTTTTTAGTTTGGTTGGTTGGTTGGTTGGTTTTTGGAGACCGGGTTTCTCTGTGTAGGCTGGCCTCGAACTCAGAGATCCGCCTGCCTCTGCCTCCTGAGTGCAGGGATCAAAGACGTGCGCCATCACCCAGCTTCAGTTGAGTGTTTTTATAGGACTCCCGAGTGTGTAAATGAGTAGGCCTCTGACTCTTGTGCTTTTTCTTGGGGACTTTTCTTTCTGTTGCTTTACTCTGTCCAACTTCAATGTGATGGTTTTTGTTTTTGTTTTTTTTTTTAATCTTATTATATTTTATTTTGTCAAAAAATATAAAAGGCACCCAGTGCAGTGGCACACCTTTTTAATGCCAGCACTCCAGAAGCAGAGGCAGATCACTCTGAGTTCAAGGCCAGCCTTGTCTACAAATCAAGTTACAGTACAGCCAGGGCTGTTATACAGAGAAACTCTGTCTCAAAAAGAAAATTAAAAATATACAAAAGTATTCTTGCGGCAGCGGCGGGGGGGGGGGGGGGGGGTTTGCCAGTCACTGTAGCACACTCCTTTCATCCCCAAACTCAAGAGGCAGAGGCAAGTGTATCCTTGTGAGATCAAGACCAACCTAGTCTATATAGGGAATTTGAGGCCAGTGAGACCCTGTCCGAGAAACAAACAAACAAACAAACAAATGGTGGGTCTTGCTTATTCCTGGGCTGAACAAGGACTTCTGGAATCAGGTGACCCTCCCAACATTTGCTTCTTGAGCAGCTGGAGATACAGGTGCATACCAGGCTGAATGGGCCTGATTTTTTTTTTTTTTTTTTTTTTGGTTTTTCGAGACAGGGTTTCTCTGTGTAGCCCCAGCTGTCCTGGAACTCACTCTGTAGACCAGGCTGGCCTCGAACTCAGAAATCCACCTGCCTCTGCCTCCCAAGTGCTGGGATTAAAGGCATGCGCCACCACTGCCCAGCTGAGCCTGATTCTTATATCCAGCAACACTCACTACCTATGCTCCTACACACTCACACAGAGATGCCGACAGAGGAGATGGTTTTAGCAACAACATGTTTATTGATAACTTCACGAGGGAAAGGGATAAACCCCTTCTCTCATCCCAGCCCTACTGAGTTCTGAAGCTTGTGACCTAGAAAAGTGTTTTGTTTTGTTTTGTTTTGTCAGTTCCGGAAGAACAGAGAGCATACCCCTAAGATCAAAGTCAGGGGAAGCAGATACCATGACTTCAAAGATTCGTACACACCCCGTGTCTGTCTCTTAACGTAGTATGTTTTCAACCTCCAAACCTCCCATACCCAACATGGGGCAGTCCCCAATATAGAAAGGCTGGAAACGTGATCCAGACCTCTGAGACTCCCAGAGAGTCGATGAATAATTTAGGCTGTTCTTTCACATTTGGGGAGAGCAGGGTGGTGTAGGAACATTTCCATGTACTCCTGGGGCAGTAAGAGAAATGCAAGCTGCATGTGAGATCCCTAGGATAGAGATGGGGGGGGGATCCCATACAAAAACTCCACCTGCCACACGGAGCTTACAAGCCGACTTGTTCCTGTTAAAAGCAGTATAAGGAACACACTCTAGGAGCCCTGGGGACAACAGAGCCTTCATGTTCTGAGGCAAGGTATAATGAGATCCAGAGTGCAAAGGGGATGGGAATGGGTGTTAGGAAGGAGGAGGGGCCGAACGGGTTGGAAGGTTACAATAACAGGTAAAATAGGGGGCTTGGTTTTGGCGGTGGTATGAGAGGTTAGGACAAAAATGAGTGCAGGATGTAAAACAGAAAAAGTCCCTATAGGATGGAGATCAAAGGCAGAGCAGGCGCCAGCTATGCTGGGATACACCTGTAACCCTAGCGCTCTGGAAGTGCAAACAGAACGATTCCAAGTTCCAGACCAGCCTGGGCTACATAGTACGATCCTGTCTTTAAAAAAAAAAAGATGGAGCATGGTGCTGGTACATGCCTATAATCCCAGCACTCAGTAGGCAGAGGCAAAAGGATCCCATCACAAGTTTGAGGCCATTCTGGACTACATAGCAAGTTCCAAGAGAGTCAAAGCTACATAGACAAATCCTATCTAAAAAGAATTGAGCCAAGACGAGATGCTGGATAGATGACTGGGGTTCAGAAGAGGACAGAAAGTACAAGGAGAAACCAACGGTATAGAACAATAGCTAGAAGGTATGACTGAGATAAGCCAAGCCAGGGAGCAGCAGGTTCAAGGCGTGATCAGGAACAAGAAAAGACCAGGGCAGAATGAAGACAGGGATGCGGTGGTGCTGCTGGGACAGAAAAGGGGAAAACTGCAGGAGACAGAAGAGGTTGTCTAAAGGTAGTGAGCCATGATGGAGATGAGCAATGGGGGGGGGGAGTAGGAGGAGCATTACAGAAGTCAAAGGTCAGCAATCACTATAGAACTGGAACAAATCAGGGTTACAGAGTGTCAGAACATTTGATTGGAAAGGATTCAGACTATCGGATAAGCATTTTAAAAACAGTGTGGTCAAGCATCAGATCAGAATCGGAGTTAGTGCTGGCTGGGCATCGAAACAAGGGCTTCGGAGATAGGATAGGGTCAAGCAAGGAAGGAGCTGATCCAAAGACAAACCTGGTTGGGGCTGGGAATTAGAACTGGGCGGACAAAGAAGGGGTTCAAGATCACACCATGCCAAAATATAGTTAGGTCAGGGGTAAAACTAAAGGTTTTGGGCCAAGGTGGCTAGGACTTTGGGGTTTAAAAGGGATGGCGTCAGTACAGACAGGGGTCAGGGGTAGGGGGCATAGGGTCAGAGGGTGTAGGTGCGCGCATGGGTCCATCCTTGTGGGCGTTTCCAGGACTCATCCCGCCCTGTCCCCACCCTTCTTCCCTGGTAGGAACGGTTACTCACCGAGGGTCCTCGCACTGCCGCGCAGGTGGGGTCCGTAGAGGCCCAGAGGGATCTAGTGGGCGCGCCTTCCCGCACAGCACCCCGCTCGTCCCTGGGCGCGCGCCTCCTCGCCTGCTCCCTACCTCTGGGCCGTATTTGACCGCATGCACAAGCGTTCGCCTTCAGGGGCAGATGGGAGACCCCCGATGGTGGGGGAGGTGCGGTGGCCCCGCCGTGGGCGGCGGCCCCACGCCCCTCACCTTTAACTCAGGACGTCCGTTTCTGGCTGCACAGCCGCCTCCGCCGCTGAGCGCGAACCTAGGGGGCTGGAGGACGAGGGGGGCGGGGCGCGGGACCACAGCAGCGGCAGAGACAAAGTGCGCAGGCGCCAGCTTGGGTCTTAGGTTTTCCTGCTTTGGGAGCACCAGGAATGAAGAAGAAGCGGGGAGTTTGTGCGCACGCGCTTTTTTGGGCGGCAGAGCTTTAAGCCACACCCCCTAGGTGAGCCACCCCGATCCTCTGACTCCAAGTCACTCTTCCCCAAGACAATATCCCAAATGCTATCTATAAGCCTTTATCACGTCTCTAAAGTACTCCCAAGAGCTCCTATTGCGGTCTCCTAGATGCTCCCCAAAACGACCTTCCATCAACCTCCAAATTATACCTCCAAAGTATTGTCTGACCTCAAGCAGTACCTTTAGGCTAGACCATTCTCTGCTGTCATTGGCCTGTACCAACACACAATTCTATTGATCAGGCATGCAGAAATCACTTGTTGACCCTAGGTTAGACCTGCAAATTACCCTCCACGGATGTAAAAATTGCATGCACAATTTTGTTCATAGCACGCCCTTTAGAGTGCGTGCTTCAAGCTACACTCTAGTAGCTTCCAAATTACATCTGAATTGCACCCCCAAATCACTTCCCATAGTTCCTTCAACTATCAATCCCAAACAGTACCTCCAGTCCACCCTTCATCAATACTCAGTCTGCACCAATAAACTGTCATCTATAGCATCCAAATTATTCCTTTGTCACTACCCTCAATCGACCCTCGAAGCCAATAACTTCTAAACAGCATTTCTATTAATCATTCATTCATTTGCAGTACCAAGAATTTCAGGAACCCAGGGCCTCGTATGTAATAGGTCAGTGCTCTATCAATGCAAAAAAAAAACAAAGCCAAACTCCTAAATCCTAAATTCATGGTGCATTGAATGGTTGACCCCAAACACTATCTGTAATCTCCGCACACCCTCTGTTGATTCTGGGTGGGTTGTCCGAGAACCTGCAACACCACCCCAAAGATCTCCAGTTATGTTCAATATAGGCTCCACCTGCGCCTCTAACTGCTTCCAACTGTCATTGGTTTAACTGCAAACCATGCTCCATGGCGACCCCACCAAAACAAACTACCTTCCACTAACAGGACCATTCCATCTCTACAACACTTCGTTGTTTTTTGTTTGTTTGGGGGATGAGGTCCCATGAGGCACAGGCTGATTCCCAATTCTTCTACTTATTTTCTTTCTTTCTTTCTTTTTTAATTTTTGGTTTTTCGAGACAGGGTTTCTCTGTGTGGCCCTGGCTGTCCTGGAACTCACTCTGTAGACCAGGCTGGCCTCAAACTCAGAAATCCGCCTGTCTCTGCCTCCCGAGTGCTGGGATTAAAGGCGTGTGCCACCACTGCCCGGCTTGATTCCTAATTCTAAATAGTCAAAGATAGTCTTGAACTTCTAATCTACCTCCTGAGCCATATTCCCACTTTTAAAGACAATGTCATGTGGCCTAAGATGGCCTGAACTTTGCTGTGTGACTGAGGATGATAGTCAACTGCTGATCCATGGAGCTGGAGAGATGGCACAGATGGTTAAGAACAGTGGCTGCTCTTCCAGACGACCTGAGTTTGGTTCATTCATATGGTGGTCCATGCAAGTGGTGCTCACACATACATGCAGGCAATACAGGCATACATGTAAAAACGAAAGAAAGAAAGAAAGAAAGAAAGAAAGAAAGAAAGAAAGGTCAACTCCTTACCCTCTTGTCTCCATCATCCCAATAAGGTACCAATCCCAGTCCTAGACAACCACAGATCACTGTCTATAGATTCCCTTTATCCTAGACATTTTATATCAGTGTAATATGTAGATTTTTTAAAAATATTTATTTTATTTATGTGTATGAGTGTTTTGCCTGCATGTATGTGTATATGTGTACAACTTGCATTCAGGGCCTGTGGGGGCCAGAAGAGGGCACCAGCTCCCCTGGAATTGGAGACACAATTGGCTCTGAGCCACCATGTGAGTTCCCTACAAGAGCAGCAGATGCTCTTAACTGTGGAGTCATCTCTCTAGATCCAGTATGCAGATTTGGGGGGGTGGGTGTTTTGCTTTGTTTTTCGAGACAGGGCTTCTCTGTGTAGCCCTGGCTGTCCTGGAACTCACTCTGTAGACCAGGCTGGCCTCAAACTCAGAAATCCACCTGCCTCTGCCTCCCGAGTGCAGGGATTAAAGGCGTGTGCCACCACAGCCCGGCCCCAAAGTACTTTTCAATAATTATGTCACCTCTAAAATTGCTTGAGCCCCAACTCTGCCTATAAATACTCCATAACTCCCTTTCCTGGGTCTCACAACTACACCCACAAACTGTAAAACTGTAACCCCAAACAACACTGTTTAATGATTTTCATGTCTCACATCTGGCCCTCCGTGTGTGTGTGTGTGTGTGTGTGTGTGTGTGTGTGTGTGCCCTTTGTCTCTCTTTATTTCTGACATTCCTGCCTGTCGTTTCCTCCTTTCCTTTCTTTCCTTCTTTTCTATTCTTTTCTTTTTGGTTTTGGACACAGGGTCTCTCTACAAAGCACTGGATGTCTCAGAACTCTGTAGACCAGTCTGGCTTCTGCCTTTGAGCACTGGAATTAAAGGTGTGCACCATGATACCTTGTCTCTTCTCCCCCATCCCTGTCTCTCTCTCTTTAGAGATAGGGTCTCATGTAGCTCAGGCTTGTCTCAAACTTACCAAAGATCCTGCTGCCTCTCTATCCACTCCTTAAGGGGTGAGATTACAGACATTCACCAGCATACCAAGCTGGAAGCTTCCAGGCCACCCACCCAGGAAAACAGTGCATAGCTACAGGAAGAAGAGAGACTCTGCCTCAAGTGTGGAAGAAAAGCACTGACTCCTGAAAGCCGTTCTCCAACTTCTGAATGTTTACTTCTTTCTGAACACACATACATGCACGCACACGCACGCACGCACACACACAATTTTAAAACCCTAAAATCAGTTTTTCTCAACTGTGCCATCTATATCATGCCTCAAGAATTCCCAACGACACCCTAAGATTGCCCCTCAGTATTCCCTAGTGCAGCCGTCCTTCATTTACGTCCTAATCTCCCAACCGGTCTCCAGTGACCCCACATCCTTTTGATGGTTCCGACAGGACCCATGTACTTTCCAGTAGTCCTCAAGTATGCCGTTAAATTTCCACCAGTGGTTCCCAAGCATATCTAAGTGCTTCACGATAACTTCCAACTCCCCCCCCAAAAAAGCTTCAGGGTTAGCTTTTCTGTGGCTGCTGTAACTCATCAGCATTAACCTGGTGGCTGAAGACAACAAAAATTTGGAAATCTGTTCTTTCACAGAACTAGCAATCTAAAATCAATTTCACTGAGCCAAAATCAAGGTGCCACCAAAGCCGTTATGGACTCTCTAAGAGAAAATGTAGTCTAGTCTTTGCCTTTTCCAGCTCCTTGTGGCTGCTGTCATTCCTTGGCTTGTAGCCCTGTCACCATAATCTCTGTCCCTACTCTATTACTTCCTCCTTGTCTGTCAGTCAGACCAGCCTCACTTAGGTTTCATAAGAACACTTGTGGTTACAATTAGGGTCTACTTGGATAATCCAGAATAAATCTCTCCATTTCAAAATCCTTCATTTAGAAGCTAAGACTGCTGATGTATGCCTTCGATCCTAGCTACTCAGGAAACCGGTTTTATAGATCACTTAAGCACAGGAGTATGAAGCTAGCCTTGGCAACATAGCGAGATCCTGGTTTCTCTAAACCAAGTGTAATAGTGCACACCTTCAATCCCAGTGCTGGAGAGGCAGAGGGAAGCGGATCTCTGTGAGTCTGAGGCTGGCCTCGTCTGTATAGCGAGTTCCAGCCAGAACTATCTCAAACAAACACACAAGTTAGATAAGTGTTTAAAGCGACCTTCTGATTTAGTTACATCTGCAAAGTCCTTCTCAAGGTCTCCCTCCCACTGTCGGTCTCACTTTCGGGTCTACTCCCACTCCTGCTCCCTCCGTTGTGATATAACACACACAAAGGCCAGTGGGCTAGTTCAGTGAGTAACAGTCTGCCACAAAGCCTGAAGACCTGAGTTCAATCCCCTGAACCCATATAAAGATAGAAGGAGAGAACTGATTCCTTCAAGCTGTCTTCTGACCTCCATATGACGTACACACAAACATATACAACGTACACACACACACATACTATATAAAGAAACAAATACATAATTTTTTAAAAAGCTGTAGATTGTGATGGCACACCACCTCTAATCCTGACCACTGGGAAGGCAGAAGCAGGTGAATCTCTTTTGAGTCTGAGGCCAACCTGGTAGTCTACTTAGCAAATTCCAGTCCAGCCAGCTATCCATAGTGAGACTCTATCTCAATAAAAGAGATAAAGGAAGAAAAGACAGTAAAGAGAAAACTCATGGGTCAGGAAAAGGAGCAAGAGGGCAGTTGCTACACTCCTCAATGATCTTACAACTCTACCATGAATACTGCCATTCTGTCATGCCCTGGTCTCTCAGCTGTATTTCCAATCTTACCCCCATAGGTTCCCACCTCAGCCCGAAACTCTGGCAGCCCCCTTTCTTTCCTTGCAAGATCATTCAGCTAAGCCAGGCAGCGGTGGCGCACACCTTTAATCCCAGCACTCAGGAGGCAGAGACAGGCAGATTTCTGAGTTCGAGGCCAGCCTGGTCTACAGAGTGAGTTCCAGGACAGCCAGGGCTACACAGAGAAATCCTGTCTCGGAAAAAATAAAAATAAAAAAAATAAAAGAAACAAAGCTCATTCAGCTAAATGATGGCTGGTCAGAGACCTCAGCCACCCTTGATCACAAGGTTTATGTACCCCTAAACACCTTCAATCTTCCCTTCCAAATGCTCTCCCTCTGCCTTCTACATCTCCCAAGTTGTCTCACAGTGAAACTCCTGTTACATCAGGTAGGAAAGGAGATGGGGCCTGTTGAGGAGGCTCAGAGCGAGAGATTAAGAGACTGAGGCCTATGGCACATGGTACGCCTCAGGAAAGCACTTGCCATGGACGCACTAGGAACAGGTATATAAAGCTGGTGCTGTAACACTGGAGGGTGTGAAAGAATAATTAATCTGTAAATAGTTGGTTTCAGTCTGCTGCAAGTTTTTTTTTTTTTTTTAACATTATTGCGTCTTTCCATCAGAACATGCTTTTTTTTTAGGCAGGATATATCTACATAGCCCTGTCTGTTCTGGAAGTCACTATGTAGACCAGGCTAGCTTAGAATTCACAGAGGATCCACATAGATGGTTGGGATGAGTGTGCACCACCACGTCTAGCTTCCATATTTATTTCTGAGATGAACTCTTCACTATGTTGCCCAGGCTAGATCTATACTCCTGACCTTACTCAATCCTTCCACCTCAGCCTCCTGAACAGTTGGGGCCACACAAATGCATCACCTCTCTGACCCAGACTGTCGCTTTTGATCTGAGCATGTTGTCCAGAAACCTGTGGAAAGACTGGGAGACAGGGCAGGGGAAGCATATTCAAATCATGGGTTTGATAAAATGGATAACCTCAGAAAAAATGACCCTACCTTAATGGACCTTGGCTTTCTTATCTATAGGCTAAGATGATAAACCCTCCTCAGAATTCTAGTTAAGGATAGAAATGAATTAATACAGAGAACGTGCAAGAGAAGGGCCCGTGTGGGTTCTTACTGCTTTTCCTTATATTTTTTCCTTTTAATGCTGCACCTCATTTTTCTTTTGTATTTTTTCGGGGGAGGGGGCATTGGTTTTTGTTTTTGTTTTTGTTTTTTGTTTTTGTTTTTGTATTTTTTAATTAATTAACTAATTTTGTTTTTTCAAAACAGACTTTCTCTGTGTTTCAGCGCTGGCTGTCCTGGAACTCGCTCTGTAGACCAGGCTGGCCTCGAACTCAGAAATCCGCCTGCCTCTGCCTCCCAAGTACTGGGATAAAAGGCATGCGCCACCACTGCCAAGCGTTTTGTTGTTGTTGTTTTGTTTTGCTTTGTTTTTTGAGACAGGGTTTCTCTGTATAGCCCTGGCTGTCTTGGAACTCACTTTGTAGATCAGGCTGGCCTCACACTCACAGAGATCTGCTTGCTTCTGCTTCCCATGTGCTGGAATTAAAGGTGTACACTACCACCAGTCAGCCTTTTTTCTTTTTACTTTTTTCAAACTGGATGTGAGATGTGAGATTTATCCCTGAACATGATTCTGTGAGTTGGGGGAAAGCACAGTGGAAACCCTCAGGAGTGCAGGCTCTCCACTTGTCCAGGGGACCATGATTGGAGATGTACTTGACTACATAGCCATCGGGATGAGCCACTTCTCAGCTATCACGTCTTCAAATTCAGCTGCATTCAATTTAGAGGCACCACTTATTTGAGGTGTGGATCTTCCGGCAACAAGGGAACTTGACCTTGGCCCTATTCAGGGGCTAGATCTCATTTTCCTTATCAGGTAGCTCGGTGTAGACGGACATAATGGATGACCTGGCCAATGTGAGCCCTGGCTTCTGTGTTCTGGGCTTCCCAAAGGCACCCACATAGCTGCCTGGAGGCTAGATTGGGGGGCAGCCATTGAAATCGGAAACATGAATATCTACTGGAAAAATGTCTCCAAGGTCCCTTAGGGCAACCCATATAGGCAGCAGGCTACATGCACTCCCAAGGGCACTGCCGTTTGCAGCCTTTACACACAAGACCCCAGGTTTCTTGTTCTACTGGAAGCTTTAAACATACTCTTCAAAAACTATTCTAGAGTGGTATGGTGGTGCACACCTTTGTTCTCAGCACTGAGGAGGCAGAGGACAGGTAGATCTCAATGAGTCAAGGCCAGCCAAATTTAAATACAAGTTCTAGGACAGTCAGAGCCGTGTAGTGAGACCACGTCTCAACTCCTTCTCCCCCCCCCCACTGGAATCTAATATTTTTAAGGAAAAAAGATGTTCTCTTTAATTTTATTATTAATTTTATTTTATGTGTAAGAGTGTTTTCCCTGCATATATGTATGTGTACCACTTGTGCCTGATGTCCACTAAGGCCAGAAGACAGATCTCTTGGATCTGGAGTCACAAATGGTAGTGAGTCACCATGTGGGTTCTGGGAACTGAATCCAGGACCATTGCAAGAGCGACAAGTGATCTTACCTGCCAAGGCAGCTCTCCAGCCCCTTCTATTTCATTTTTGAGGCAGGATACTGCTATGACCCTAGGCGGACCTCAAACTTGTGCTCCTCCTGCTTTAGTCTCCTGAGCTGGGATTAAAGACACATGCCACTATGCCTGGCTTAAGGATTTTACCTGTAGGATATTCAGTTAGAATGCTTCAAAGCATAAATATAAAAAGAAAAATTGTCAAACTATATAAAATTCTCAAGAAAAAAATGTTTTAAAAGGAATTTAAAAAAATCTTATAATAGTGCTGAGCACTGGTGGCGCACGCCTTAATCCCAGCACTTGGGAGGCAGAGGCAGGCAGATCTCTGAATCTGAGACCAGCCTGGTCTACAGAGTGAGTTCCAGGACAGCCAAGGCTACACAGAGAAACCCTGTCTCAAATAATAATAATAATAATAATAATAATAATAATAATAATAATAATAATAATAATAATAACAACTTAAGACTATAACCTTTCTTCTGTAGCGGGTCCCCATTGTGAGATGGCTTTGTGTGTGCAGAAGTGTGCATATTTACAAAACCAAGGGAGGCACCAGGGGAGTGAGATTAACAGTAGCACCAACTGCAAGCCCAGTGAGCTTCCTTGTCTTTTTCTTCCAGGAGTGCTTGTATCTCAGACCATCCTGCAACTCACTGTGTAGCTAAGGATGATCTCGACCAACAAATTCCCTGCCTTTCCCTTCCCTCCCACTGCGATGACAGAGTTGTCCCACCATACTCCCACAGTCTCTTTCTTTCTTTCTTTCTTTCTTTCTTTCTTTCTTTTTCTTTTGATTTTTCAAGACAGGGCTTTTCTGTGTAGCCCTGGCTGTCCTGGAACTCACTCTGTAGACCAGGCTGGCCTTGAACTCAGAAATCTGCCTGCCTCTGCCTCCCAACTGCTGGGATTAAAGGCGTGCACCACCACTGCCTGGCCCACATCCACTTTCATAATTTTTGTTCCTGCTCCGACTGATGGTCTTGGGGTGCTGGGAAGTAGGAAGGGAGAGGCGGTGAGCTCAGGTGTTTTATGAGCTATGTGTACCCGTTGGTATCAATGGAACTTCTGTGTCCATGTCACCCTGCATTTATCTGCCACACCCAGGCTCCTCCTAAACGATTGATCAAGCGAATAAGTGAGCAAATCGATTAAGGTTGGGGGATTTCTTGTATGCAAAACAGCCGGCCTGCCTTTTTCATTATTTATCTCTAATTCTCATAACTTTGCTGACACAGTTTATGGCCCCATTTGACAGGGCAGGAAAGTGGAGGCGCAGAGCGGAGCAGGTCTTCTGCATTATTCAAATAGTTCATTATGATTACAGAAGTCATTCTCGGGAAACCAGCTCTAATTACCATCCGTCCACTCATTCATCCATCTGTCAAAAGCTTCATTAACCATCTATTGCGTAGTACAATGATCATAGTACAATAAATACTTTAGATAACAACAAAAACAGGCTGAGCTCTTTCTGGAAGACCAGCTCCGTGGCTGAACTGTGGGCACCGAAAGGGCAGGGTTTCAGCACCACCTTCAAGGAATGTTGTTGCCTCACTCAGAGTGGCTTGAGAAGACATGGGTACCGAGAAGTTGGGAGTGCGGGCTGGGATGACCCAGGGCTGAGAGCCGGCATGGTTCCGCTAAAAAAACCTTGGCGTGGAGACTTTCCACGCAGGCGCAGAAAACCCAAGACTCAGCTTAATATCTTGCTGGGGGTGGGGATTGGGGCTGGGGGGTATGAGGAGGGTGTGAATAATTTGAGGGAGGGGGTGTGGCTCAGGAAGCTACGTAAAAAATAAAGGCGTGGCTCAACCAAATCACTCCTCACCGATTTGCTTCCGCCTCCCGGGGCGTGGCCTGAAGGCCCCTTTTCCGAAGGGCGGGCCAAAGCCGGTGTTCTCTGCGGCTCGGAATCGTGGCTTAGGGCGGGCTCTCCAATCTCCGGGCTGCAACTGGCTGCCTTGCTCAGAAGGTATGGCCCAACCCGACTTCCATCCCCAGTGTGGTCACTTCCTGTGGAGTTTCCCCAGCCCAAGGAGGAGGGGGAAGAGGACGAGAGGGTGGCGAGCGGTCGTTCGGGGTTAGGTTGGGGGGGTGTCGGTCCGTTCAGGGCGGGTGATGACTCACAGCCCATCCCATCTTCCCGACACCGCCCGCCCACGCAGAGCTACCTCCATGGCTTAACGGAGGAGGCAGCGGCAAGCGGGGGGGGTGGGGGGGACTCTTATTTTGTTAGGGGGACCGGGCCAAGGCCCGACCGGCCTGGCAAGGCTCGCCCGGAGCCGGGCGTCATGTCTCATGCAGCCGAGCCAGCTCGGGACGGCGTAGAGGCCAGCGCGGAGGGCCCTCGAGCCGTGTTCGTGCTGTTGGAAGAGCGCAGGCCAGCTGACTCGGCCCAGCTGCTCAGGTGCGAGGCTACCTCTGGGGCCGGGAGTGACAACTGAGGTTCTCAGGACACTGGGGGTCCCGGACTGGGATTGGAGACTCTTGGCTTAGGCTTGAAGGACGTCGGAGTGCCCATCTTGGGTGGGCACCTCAGAAATCTGGTACTGAGCTGCTTAGATAGAAGCTTACAGGAGTAGTGGGAGTCCTTTGGGGGGCCTCTTTGCTGGGTCTAGGGGGGCAGATGGTGGAGTATACAGAAACTGGTCTGCTGTAGTTGAACTTGGGAAAACTGATTAGAAGCTGAATTGGAGATTGTTGAGTCCGTCGCCGAGGGATGAATTTGAGGGCACAGTGTCAGGTGAGACACTGATTTTAAGGAAATCCTGGGATTTTTTTCTCCTTCAGTGTGGGGGGAAAAAATCCTGGGAGGCAGAGGTGTTATTTGGAGCACCTAGTGATTTCCCAGTACCCGGTGCTGTGTTTGGGAATAACACGAATCTAGAGAGTTAGGGGGAGGTCTCAGATATGCCGGGAGTGTGTGCGTGAATAATCGAGCGAAGCGACTTGATGAGCCCAATCATTTCACTGTTGCTACCCCGCTCACCGGCGTCTGGACAGAAAGGCCAAGATAGTGGAAACCCCTCTTGTCTTATCCAGTGGGTGCTTAAATGGGAGGCGGCACGGCAGACTGAAAAGAGACAGTTCACTTTTTATGTTCGGGAGGGGGTTGTTGGGGGGAGGTCCTCGAGCCTTATATGGGAACCCAGAGGAGGGTCTTATTTCTGTTGCCATTCGCCCGAGCCTTGCAGCCGGCCCTGCCCACTCCCTACCCACACACCCCCTCTTCCTTTTATTTCGCCCTCCCAGCCGGTCTCTCAGTTCCCGGGTGTAATCTTGAATCAGTCTCTAGAGCCGGAGTGAGTACCGATTGCACCATCCCCGTCTGGGTGGGTCCTCGGTCTCTCCTTTTTGGCTCCTCTCACCTCCATCAGCCTTGCTTTGAAGCTCCAGCCCTTCCTTCTCCATAACCCTGCCGTCCCCAGCACCCATCTTTCCCAACTTATGTGCGGTGGTGTGAATATGGAAGGGGCCTGCCTCCTTTCTGCCTGGGATTGTGCTGAACTCAGCTACTCTCAGAGCTTCCTCTTCCCAACTTCCTGGGCGGCTTTAGAGCCCCATCTGTGGGCAAGGAGAGGAAGGAAGGCCATCTCTGGGGAGGGGGAGAGACTTTTTACTAAGCGGAGTCACAAGCTTCGTGGATTCTAAACTTGACTGAATTCAAGGGTGCATATTATTTGGGGATGCGGTGGTGGAACCCAGGGCTTCCCACTTGCTACACAAGTGCTGTCCCACGGAGCTGTACACCCCCAGCAAGGATGTCTGTTCACCCTCCTGCGTGTTTTGCAGCGACACTAGGGTCCTTTACCTCCATCAGGGAGGACTGAGAGGAACTATCTTGGATTGCTTCTGACAGCCTAGATCATCACAGTAGTGGGCACAGCTCCTGTGGGTTTTTTTTTTTTTTTCATAATTTGAGATGCAGGCTTGTTTTGTGTGCAAGTGGATGTTGTTACTGGAAACGGGTGTGTGTTTTAATCTAGCTACAAAGTAGTAGTTAGATAGCTAAGAAAGATGCTCCTGCAAGGCAGATCTGCACTCCTGATTCTCTTGAAGTTGCTCCCTGGTGGAGTGAGGGGGAGCCTATCCTCCTTCCGTTCTTATACTTGGCTGGGCATCGGTGGCCTATGAACTCTGGCTGGGAGAACTCATCTGCAAAGTAACTCTTGAGGCAAAGTGAGCCGGGCACCCAGGTCTCTGGGGTGTATTCATTTGGTGTTACAATGGAGTGCTGGGCTGATGGCTGCCCTTACTTGATCTGTGTGCGTGTATACAGATATAGGCTCATTCAGTTCCGGGCCAAACAGTAGGGGGTGTGGGGGCTGGGAGAGCTCTGAATGCAAAGCAGCCAGGAATCCTTATTCAAAGTGAATTGTTGGTCCCAAAGTCCTCTTGTGTCACCCTCCCCCTTAATCCCAGGTTGTGATTGTTTAAGGGAGAGAGCTGGGGTCTGGGCCTTTCTATTGTTCTGACCCTGTGGGTAGCAAGCAGTATGGGGTAGGAAGGGGGGGGAGGATATGGGACTTGGTCGTGGCTGTGCCCTTCTGGATATGAGCCCGCCTGGGTGTCTGGGGAACAGAGGGTATGAGAGCTCCCTCCCGGCAGTCACTGATCACCACTCCTTCCTCCCTCCCACCCTCAGCCTGAATTCTTTGCTTCCGGAATCCGGGATTGTTGCTGACATCGAGTTAGAAAACATCCTTGATCCTGACAGCTTCTACGAGCTCAAAAGCCAACCCCTACCCGTTCGTTCCAGGTAGGACTGGCCTAACTGACCTGCCCCCAGTCTTTCTCCCTACTCATGGCCAGGGACCCTCCGAGCCCACCCAAACCCATTTTCCCCTTCTCAGCCTATATTTTCCCCGTGCTGAAATTATAGGCACGGAGGAGGACAGCAGGTGGACAAGTCAGTGCGGTCTCTGGCCTGCCTTATCTCCCTCCTAGAATTCACAGACAGATCTTGCAAACCTGACTACTCAGATAGGCGTGGCCTCCCGAAACTCCCGCCCTCCTGTGGGTGTGGCCATGCAGCCCCTGCTCAGCCCTCCTCACACCTGGCAAACCCACCCTCCCTCGGCTCTGGAGCGTCCAGGCCAGTGGGTGGAAGCCTAAATGTGCTGAGTCATCGGCCTGGGCTCTGAGAGAGGGGAGGGGACCTGGAAGAGGGGCAGGAAGAGAGGATTGTGAAACCTCTGAGATTTTCTAGACTAACTAGCTCCTGGCAGCAGAGCCCTGAGCAGGGAGGAAATGGAGTCTGGGGCTCCTCTGGAGCCTGATGCCCACTTCCAGGAGTTCCAGATTAGGCTTGGCAACCTTCTGTGTTCACGTTTCACTGTGCAGCTTCAGTTCCACTTGAGCTCAGGTTGTTAGTAAGAAAAACTCTTCTTAGAGGCCAGCGTCTAGTCACTATGTGAACCTGTTTAAACGGAGGATTCACTATTGGGGCCAATCTTAATTACCCCTCGAGGAGTTGGCTTGACTGTGACCTTTGAGTGATGGAACTGTGTCTGGTCCCAGTGTCTCCTGAGGCCCACATCCAGACCTGGTACCTCGGTCTCCTACGCACATTGTGGGCTGGGAACATTGAGAACAAGACTGCTTCTGGATGTAGTCTGGCACACTGTGACCCTTAGGCTTGGAAAGAGACGTGTAGCTTACCTGTGGCCCCATATTTCCCGTTCTACAGCCTCCCAATATCACTGCAGGCCACACCGAGCACCCCAGCTACACACTCTGCATCATCTTCTGCAGGGGGTTCCCGGACCCCTGCCATGTCATCATCTTCATCACGGGTCTTGCTGCGTCAGCAGCTTATGAGGGCCCAGGCCCAGGAACAGGAGAGGCGTGAACGGCGGGAACAGGCAGCGGCTGCTCCCTTCCCCAGCCCTGCGCCCGCTTCACCAGCCATCTCTGTGATTGGCGTGTCTGCTGGTGGCCACACATTGAGTCGTCCACCCCCTGCTCAGGTGCCAAGGGAGGTACTCAAGGTAAGGACAGATCCAGAAGCTTTGGGAGCCAGTGACTCATAGGAGCTAAGGGGTCACCCAGGGTCCTCATGGCTTTTGGACAAGATCCGTGTGTTCTAAGGACAGTTTATGATGGTGTTTAAATGTTCCGCCATTGTGCAGCGGGTGTTTATGGTTTCTTAGGCTTTTTTCTATACCCGTGAGGAGTGTTTTGACCATTGGGATGTCTAGGGAAGATATATTGGTTAAAGTTCCTGGTTCTGTTGGGTGGTGTCAGAGATGTAGCAGGGAGCCCTGAGGACTTGGACAAGGTGATCTAGAAACTGACGCAAGTTATCAGCCCTGGGTGGATTTTGGAGGCTCTAAAGGATTTCTGGGAAGTTTGGGGTCTTGGGGAGAGCCACTAATATTTTTGAGATGCTCTCAAATTTCAGGCCCTGTTGGTCCACATGAGCCTAAAAATAGTTGAGTTACAGGCTGGGGCTCGGAGTTCCTTCTCCGAGCTCTTTTGTGCCTTCTCTCCTTCAGCACGGTCTTTATTTCACAGGTTCAGACCCACCTAGAGAACCCTACACGCTACCACCTGCAGCAAGCTCGCCGGCAGCAGGTGAAGCAGTACTTGTCTACCACACTTGGGCCCAAGCTGGCTTCCCAGGCCCTCACCCCACCACCAGGGCCTTCCAGTGCCCAGCCACTTGCTGCCCCTGAAACTGCTCATGCCACTGGCCCTACAGGCAGTGCTCCTAACAGCCCCATGGCGCTACTCACCATTGGGTCCAGCTCAGAGAAGGAGGTGAGAGGCTGTAGATAACCTTCCTTTAAGCCCTTCCTTTGTCCAGTTGTTTTATTATTGTTTTGTTTGCGTGTGTGTGAATGCCTGAGATGCTGGGAATAGAACCTAGGCCCTTGCCCATGCCAGGCCAGCACTCTACCATTAAGCTACTCCCACCCCAGCCTCCCCTTCCAGTTCTTCTAACCCTGTACAGTATTTACTTCTTCCCCCAGATTGATGATGTCATTGATGAGATCATCAGCCTGGAGTCCAGTTACAACGATGAGATGCTCAGCTATCTTCCAGGAGGCACTGCAGGGCTGCAGCTCCCCAGCACGGTGAGGCCCTAAGAAGGGAGGTGGTCTGAAAATTATGGTATCTGTTTGTCACTAAGACCACACCCGCATTGGCTGTGTGTATATGAGCGATCCTTGCCATGCATTGTACTAAGAGAGAAAGAGAAAGGCCTTACATTGAGAATGGGTCTTAGGCCACCACTGCCCTCAGGCCTCTGTTAGACTCATGGAGAGGTGGCTCTGGTAGACTTACATATATATAATAATATAGGAAGTTTATAGACATACTATTACTTGAGCACTTGGGCTGTGCTCTGCTAAGTACCAGGAAGTGGAAATCATGTAGCAGTTCCAACATCCCAAGAGATTCGGGTACTACTGTGTAGTGATTAGAACCAAAAAGCTGGAGTTATTCATAACAAGTGGTTGGACCTTGTACTATTTGGAATGTGCCAGGTCCCTTTCAATGAATTGGGCTATGGGGCTCTGTAAAGAAAAATGGCTGTGACTTTCCAGAGCAAGCGCTTTGCTATTAGAACACTCTGACTCTGGACCATTCAGAGAACCCCTATCACTTGCTTTGGCAAGTTATCTCATAGCTTTTCCCAACATCCCAAGAGGATGGCACCTTGTATAAAAATGGCAGTAGTTTGGGGCTGGGGTTGTAGCTGAGCAGAGTGCTTACCTCACATGGGTAAGGTCCTAGGTTCTGTCCTCAGTGCCACACACACCAAAAGGTCCACCTCATAACTTTTCACTGGTTTGGACCCAACTAGAGTTTCTGAGGGATTTCAGTATATGGCAGCTTGTCAAGGGCTAGGGCTGGGTGCATTTCTGTATGTGTGGATTGCACCAGACTGGATAGGAAGAGAGCCAGACAAAAGCTAGGCTGGTAGCTGGGAAAGAGTTAGGCTAGAGAATCTGAGATACCAGAATGTGTGGGTAGACCTAGAGTCGACCTTGGTAAATGAGCTCATGATTTTTAAAGTAGGGATCACAGTTAAGGCTGGGGGTTAGGCTGGAACTCTCTAGAAAGCCAGATTTTGGATGGCGTGTTGCCATGATAATTTACCAAGGTCTGAAAAGATGGAGGTGGAGTGTCCGAAGAACGCTGGTTTGGAATGCTGGGCTGGAAGCGGCTAATGGCCTGGAATGTCAGAGCAGAACTGACAGAGGAACCTGAGAATTGTGATTTTACAGCTTATTTTTTCTTAGAGCCAGCCTTGGAGTTTTGGAGAAGGGCTTCAGAGGCCACTGAGATAGTTGAGGGGCTGAGTGGGTGCCCCCCCCCCCCCAGTTCCCACAGACCAGGGAAAGTTCACTTGGTTCTGTTCCTGCTGTTAAGCACCATGTGGAACTTCCCTAAAGGAGAAAAGATGCCCTGGAATTGCCCAGAAGTTGGCATTAGAGGGTGCTAGGAGCTTTGAATATGTGAGGGTCAGGAGGCTGAATTTGTATCTTTGCTGTCTACAGCTGCCTGTGTCAGGAAATCTGCTTGATGTGTACAGCAGTCAGGGAGTGGCCACCCCAGCCATCACTGTCAGCAATTCCTGTCCAGCTGAGCTGCCTAACATCAAACGGGAAATCTCCGGTAAGTGCTGAGGTCTTGGCCCTTTATCCCACCCTGTCCTGCCCTGTCACAACCAGAGCTGGGGCTAGATCTAGCGCTAGGGAAGGGCTTTGAAAAACAGGTTGAAGCTGAGGCTGGGAGGGTAGGCTCCATCCCAAGCACCACAGAGAAGAGAAACAAAGGCAGCTGCTTTCTTTTTTTGTTTCTGGTTTGGTTTGGTTTTGTTGTTTTTATCTCATAGCTCTTGGTCAGACTTTCACCTTGTTTTCTCTGACTTCCTCTTATCTTGGGTATAACAGAAGGCCTGTGCCACCCGAGTTTCAGTTTAAAAGTAGCAAAGAGAGATGTTTTATTTATTTATTTATATATTTTTTTGAGACACAGTTTTACTCTGTAGCCTAGGCTGACCTCAAATTCCCAGCAGCCCTCTTGCCTGGGCCTCCCAAGTGCTGAAACTACAGAGCTATGCACAAATGCCCAGCTCTGGAACGCCCTCTATAGCCCAGGCTGGCATTGAACTTGGAGCAATCTTCCTGCCTCTCCTTACAATCCTGGGATTATAGGCATGAGCTACCATGCCTGGCTCAAGACATCTGTTAAAACAGTCAACAAAAGTATGGTGGTGCACGATTGTGATCCTGGCATTTGGAAGACAGTATGGGCAACATATTGAGGCCCTGTCTTTAAAAAACAAAAAGAAGAAAGAAGGAGGAGGAGGAGGAGGAGGAGGAGGAGGAGGAGGAGGAACAGGAGGAACAGCAGCATCAAAAGAAGATGAAGAAATAAAAAGAACAAGATGATGACAGCGACAGGGCTGGAAGTTGGCTCAGCAGTAAAGAGCACTGACTGCTCTTCCAGAGGTCCCAAGTTCAATTCCCATTATCCACACGGTGGTTCACAACCATCTGTAACTCAAGTTCCAGGGGATCCAATGCCCTCTTCTGAGTTCCTTGGGTGCCAGGCATGCACGTGGTGTGCATTTGCACATGAAGGCAAAACATCCATACACAGAAAATAAATCTAGTTTTTAAAAAGAAATCACTCCCAAGTCTGGCTCTGTGGCCAAACTTTGCAGTTGCAGCTAATTTGGAGACTGTCAAGGAGGATGGCTTAAGTCAGGTGTTCAAGGCCAGCCTGGACGAGAAAGCAAGACCCCATCTGTAAAGTCTCAGCTTCTGTCCCTCTCCCACTAGCCCCTACCTCTGCATCTGCAGGGACTCTGCTTCCTATACCCAGAAGCCCTGATATCCACCCTCACTCTCTTCCAGAAACCGAGGCAAAGGCCCTTTTGAAGGAGCGACAGAAGAAAGACAATCACAACCTAAGTAAGCCCCAGAGCAGGCGCACTTGCCCACCTGCCACACAGCCCTGCCGTGCTCCTTGCTTCAAGGGCCACCTTCAATGGGGAGCCTCCCAGCACCCCTGCTCCTCTCTCTTCCTTCACCCATTGATGACTCTTTCCTACTCTTTCTTTTTCTCCCCCTCTCTTGAAAGTTGAACGACGCAGGCGATTCAACATTAACGATAGGATCAAAGAGCTGGGCACCCTCATCCCCAAGTCCAATGATCCGTGAGTCTGGGCTGGGGACCCCAGGCCAATGGGAGGTGGAACAAGCACCCTGGACCAGGAAACTTGTTCCTTGGTGTGTCTGCCCAGACAAAAGTTCTCTGAGCTGGGTGCTGAGGCTCATACTTGTACTCCCAGCATTGGGGAGCCTGGGGCAGGAGGATTGCCATGAGTTCAAGACCAGCCTGGGCTATATAGTAAGCTCTAGGCTATCCTGGGCTACAGAGTGAGACTCTGCATCAAAAAAAACAATACCTCCCCCCTAAAAGAGCTCCCTGTCACTCTTAGCTGGGGGACTGTAGGCCCTCCGACTTTGAATCCACAGTGTTAGTTTGTCTTACCTGCACCCTGTGGAACATAAACACAAGTGTTCTGTTCATTTTGTACCCCTTTTGCATACTCAGGGTTCAGTTATTAGGCCTTTGCTGTGTACCAGGTGCTCTGCTAGGCTCTGAGGACACCAGAGGGAACAGAAAGGAAAAAAAAAAATACCATTGTCCTTTGGATCTGACGCTTTTAATTGGGGCAACACAGTTAAGACAAAGAAAATCCATGACACTCGTTTCTAATGAGGGTTGTGGGACATAATGAACAGAGGGGAACTGGGCATGGTGGTGTATACCTGTTATTAGCCCAGCACTCAGCAGTGTGAAGCAGGAGGATCTTGAGTTTGAGAACAGGCTCAAAAACAACAAAAAGGACACAGGGGAACTGAAGATCATGCGCAGCAGTTAAGAGCAGTGACTGCCTTTGCAGAAGACCCGGGTTGGTCCCAGTTCCAAGGCATCTGATAGCCTTTTCTGGCCTCCATGGGCACCAGGCAGGTGCTGGGGGTGCACACACATAAATGCAAGCAAAACACCCATACACAGAAGGAAGCTGAGTGAATGTTGGGATGGTGAAGGTGGCTTCGAGCAGAGTAGGGCTGAAGAGGCCTCAGCTGACAGGGAAACACTTGAATGGAGAGCCGAAAAGATGGAGCTCTCTATATAGCTAAGCACAGTGCTTGCCTACCATGTGCAAGGCCCTCCATTCATCCCCAGCACAGAACAGGAATGGGCAAGATTGAGGAGGCCACGTGGTGGAGGGAAGGCCCTCTAGGTGCAGGGTTGTATCCGAGTACAGGACCTGAGATGAAAATTGTTTCCTACGGTTACACTTGCAAGGCTAACCTTGGCTATCGTGGGGGGAAAAAAGAGCCAGAAAGGGTCAAGAGGGCTTCCAGGCTTGGGGATAATGGCCACCACTGGAAGATTGCAAGCAATATGGTTCATTGTAAGCACTGTAACTTGTTGATGTACCTCAAATTCTGACATGTGGTCAAGTATTCCGTCTACCTGGTACAATCCCCCTGAGAGACTTCATATGCAGCACTCCGTCTTTCCTCCTCCTTGGGCCCCACAGGGAGATGCGCTGGAACAAAGGCACCATCCTGAAGGCGTCTGTGGACTATATCCGCAAATTACAGAAGGAACAGCAACGCTCCAAAGACCTGGAGAGCCGGCAGCGGTCCCTGGAACAAGCCAACCGAAGTCTGCAGCTCCGAATTCAGGTGTGAGGGGCGAAAATCAGGAGGGTGGCTGGCACTTCTGCAGGTAGAGGCAAGCAGAGAGCTAACCAGTTCTCCCTTTAGGCAACCCAATTCAAATGACGATGAGATAAGCACACCATTAACAACGGGTTCTCTCCTTTAATCCTGCCATTCAGGAGGCTGAGGCAGGTGGATCTGTGAGTTCCAGGGCCAGGGCCAGACTCTGCCTTCAAAACTTAGAAATAAGAAACAGATGGTTTAATGGCTCCCTGGGGGCTCCTCCAGAGCACTCTTTGTTTTTTAAAGCACCCACAGGGCTGCTCACAACACTCTGTAACTCCCGGTCCAGGGGATCTGACGCCCTCTTCTGGACTCCATAGGCACTGCACACATGATGCACACATGTGCAAGCAAAACACCTATATACACAAAAATAAATATTAAAAAAAAAAGAGTCTCATCTGGGCATGGTGGCACATACCTTTAATTCTAGGGAGGCAGAGGAAGGCAGATCTCTGAGTTCAAGACCAGGCAGGGATACACAGAGAAACCCTACCTAAGGGGGGGAAAAGGAGTGAGAGATTCCCTAGATAAATAATAGTCTAATATGCGTGGCATTTATATTGATTCATGTGCTGGAATAAGAGCTGTATGCCCATTAACTCATTTAATTCCCAGAAATAGGCATATGAGAGAACCCACCATTATTGCACAGATTTACAGAGTGGGGCTCTGGAGCTCAGAGACTAAGCATGAACTTTGTCAAGTAGTAAGGGCCAGAGGCTGCCTTGGAACCTAGGAGCCTGCCCTTTCAATTAAGACTACCTGTGAGAGGCTTTGAACCCCATCTTATTTTGTGCCCACCCCTTTGTTTTTGTAGGAGCTAGAACTGCAGGCCCAGATCCATGGCCTGCCAGTACCTCCCAACCCAGGACTGCTCTCCCTAGCCACAAGTTCGGTCTCTGACAGCCTCAAGCCAGAACAGCTGGACATTGAGGAGGAAGGCAGGCCAAGCACAACAACGTTTCATGTATCTGGGGGACCTGCCCAGAACGCTCCTCCAGCACCACCTTCGGATGCCCTTCTGGACCTGCATTTTCCCAGCGATCACTTGGGGGACCTGGGGGACCCCTTCCACCTAGGGCTAGAGGACATTCTGATGGAGGAAGAGGGGATGGTGGGAGGACTGTCAGGGGGTGCCCTGTCCCCACTGCGGGCTGCTTCTGACCCCCTGCTTTCTTCAGTATCCCCGGCTGTTTCCAAGGCCAGCAGCCGCCGCAGCAGCTTCAGCATGGAAGAGGAGTCCTGATCAGGCCTCATTCCTCCCCTTGGACTTCCCCACCCAGGGAAGGAGGACAAGCCTGGATGAGACCCTGCCTTTTTCCCTACCCTCCTGTGAGACTGTCCTGTCCAGGAAATCTGGGGGAAGAGGAGTTGCAATCAGGCCCCAACCCTGTAATAGGCAAGGAGGAGGACTCAGGTGAGGCCCCGCCCCTTTTCCAGAGGAACAGCCCTGTACAGGTATTTGTGAGGGAGGAGGCAGGAAAGAGCTGGGAAAGCTCAGTTCATCACTTGAGCATCATAGCCTTACCCCTCGCCCCTGGTCCTACTCCTGTGACCTTATAAGCAGGTCTCTGAAGGAAAGGAGATGCCAGGAAGCTACTCCATTCCTTCTCTGGGAATTGCCGGTCCAGCTTTTCCTGGCACCGGAAGAAGAAAAATAAAAATAGTGTCCCACCCCTGGAGGGCTAATCTCTATCCCTTCCTTATGACCCCTGACTTGTTCTGGCAAGGACCAGAAGTAAGGGTATGCTCCAGCCCGTTCCCCTGGGACCCATCCCTTCTCTATAGGAAAAGCTCAGCACAGGTGTTTGAGCTGTGGAGGAATTACTAGGCTCTGATCTCCCATGTAGAGAGAGGCCCCAGCCCTGATCCTTAGCAACATACTGTGCAAGCATTCCATTCAGTAGGGAGGATCAGTTCCTGAGCTCCCTGCCTTAACCTGGGACCAATCTGGGACCTGATGTGTGAGGGCTCTGTGCTGACCTTATTCTTGGGGAAGGGAACAGATTTTGAAATCTTGTGGATTGACATTCTAGACCTAGATCAAGTGAGACTTAGATCCTCACCCTTGGGACGATCTTGCCTTTTCTGCCTTGAGGGGCAGTTTGGGGAGATGATAGGGATTAGTGTGGACCCAGTCTAGGCACCCCAATTCTTCCCTTCAACTTGTAGAAAATGGTAAAGAAAGGGTGTGTCCAGGCCTAGTGGGATGGTGGCAAATGAATATTGTATCCCTCATTTGTTTGTGAATTTTTTATTGAACCCACCCACTCAGAAGCTAGGTCAAAGCCGGGCAGTGGTGGCGCACACCTTTAATCCCAGCACTCGGGAGGCAGAGGCAGGCGGATTTCTGAGTTCGAGGCCAGCCTGGTCTACAGAGTGAGTTCCAGGACAGCCAGGGCTATACAGAGAAACCCTGTCTCGAAAAACCGAAAAAAAAAAAAAAAAAAGAAGCTAAGTCAACCCTGACCTCTATCCAATCCACACCGTTCACCATTTGGGGGGATTACCCCTGTTTCAGAGCCAGTTCCCACCTAGTCCCATCCCTGCCACCTACACCCAAGGTCTTCAGCTTTAAATTGCTGGGGCCAGGCCCCAAGGAGGATTTACTGAGGGGTCTGTAGGTTTGACTAAAATAATAAATGCTAGGCGTGTTCGGTGCGCTTTTAACTTTGGTATGGAGTCTCCCATTCTTGGTTTTGACGGTGCAATGAACATGGCCCCTGTGGGCCAGGAGAAATCACAATTCTAGAAAACAGAACAGATTGCAGAGGGCCAAACAGAATTTTTAGATAGAATGAGAGCCCAGAGGGAAACCACCTGCAAGTAAAAGCAATTGAGGCTTCCTAAGGGCCTGCCATGGATCACCTGAACTGCTATGCTTCTCCCCCCCCCAACCACCCCCCCCCCCCGTTGATTTCCCTGGGGGTATTGCTCTGTGTGCCATTCCCTTCCATTTGCTGGTTGGAGAAGCTGTACCTTCTAAGTGCTCCATGCCAGAATGCCATGTGCAGAGAGATACTCTTCCTTACAGGGCTGGAGTTGGAGACTAGGCCAGCCCTCCAACACTCGGGCACATCCCCAGCCATGTCAGGAATTCCAGCATTGGGGAGGTTGAGGTGGGAGAGTTTGCAAGTTAAGGGCAGCCTAGGTTATACAGACCCATCTCAACAACAAAAGACAAGAATAGGAAGCACATTAGCTTGACATTTTGGGGCATGTGAATGAAGGCAGGTACACACGTAGCCGCTATTATTTTTTAAGACAAAGTCTCAAGTAGTCCAAGCTGTCTTAGAACTCTGGATCCTCTGCCTCTTGAGTGGAATTACACACCTGGCTCATCACCTCAGAGCTAGGAGAAATATCTTCCTGATGAGTCTTCAGCATATTGGTCAAGAGGACAAGCATCAGACTTAGTCCTTAACATCACCACCAGACTGGTCCCTGTGAATGGCCAGTCCTGGTTACTGCATCTCCCCATGAAGAAACCCAGTGCTTACGAGGCTGAAGCAGGAATAATATGGGATGTCCCACACCAACTTAGGCATGCTGGAGCATGCCCAAACACTCCCAAGGTTGAAGGTGGAGGAAGGTCTCAGTGAGTTCAAGGCTAGGCTGTGCTATAGTGTGAGCTGAGATTTTTGTCTCAAAACCACAGTGGGGGACGTTAATGGCTCAGTACAATGGTAAAAGCACTCACTGCAAACCCAACCATCTGGAGTTGTAAACTTTGAATTTACATAAAGGTGGAAGTAGAGAATTAATATGGTGTACATGTGGGTCGTGACACATGGTCTCATGTAATCCACACACAATGACAACAAAAAGTAGCCAGCTGGGTAAACAAAAACCACCGATAATCTCAGCACTCACAGTACTGGAGAGAGGGATCGGAGAGACCAACCTGTACTACATCAGAAACTTGAAGCCAGTCTCATCTACATGAGACCTTGTTTCAAGAACAGTGATGTAAAAACAAGAAGGATGCTGGAGAGATGGTGGAGCAGGAAAGGGTTACCCTTCCAAAGAACCCGGGTTTCAATTCCCAGGCCCTGTGTACTGTGGCTCTTGAGCATCCGGAACCCCAATCCTAGGGGATCTGGTGCCCTCTTCTGGCTATCTCAGGCACTGCATGCACATGGTGCACTAACGTACAAAACATCCATGCACTTCAAAAATAAAGGAAATGGAGATAATTATAAAAACAGAGAACAAGGCATGCTGATATACCTCGTTCACCCCACTGCTTGGGAAGCAGAGGCAAGTGAATCTCGAGTTTGAGACCAGCATGTTGAACACAGGCAGTTCCAGGCCCCACTCCTGGATTCCATAGCAAGACTTTGTCTCAAAAACCCTAAAACAACTAATCAATAAACAAGTAGAAGAACACATTTCAAGATATAAGGCCTCAGGCTTGAGGGATAACTAGGCCATTAAAGTCTATAGTTCACAGCCAAAACAGACAACAGCTATGCAAAGTGATGCGACCTAGACACAGGACATACACTGTATATACACTGATATGTAGACTATGTAATTTACATAAAAAGTACAATAGAGGTTACCAGAGACTGGGAAGTTCAGAATAATAGATTTTTAAATTTTATTTTATGTGCATTAGTGTTTTGCTTACATGTATATCAGTATGAGGGCATCAGATCTTGGAATTACAGGCAGTTGTGAGCTGCCATGTGGGTGCTGAGAATTGAACCTGGGTCCTCTGGAAGAGCAGTCAGTGCTCTTAACCACTGAGCCATCTCTCCAGCCCCCTCCCCCCAAGATAATAGATTATTATTTTAAGGGTAGAGTTTCTGTTTGGGATGATAAAAGAGAGTTCAGAAAATGTATAGTATCGGTGGCTAAGCATTGCAAGCATAATTAACGCTCCTGAATTTCACATTCAAAAATGATAAAAATGCCAATTTTTGTTAGACATACACAATAATTTTTTAAGACAGAGTCTCACTATGTAGTCTTGGCTGTTCTAAAATTCACTCTGTAGACCAAGCTGGCCTCGAACTCACAGATCTGCCTGCCTCTGCCTCCAGAATGCTGGATTAAAGACATATGCCGCCACACCCAGCTATTTATTTATTAGTTTATGTGTATGAGAAGTTGGCCTGCAATGTATGTATACGTACCATATGCATGCCTGATGCTCTCTGAGGTCAGAGGACCAGGCATCTGATCCCATGGGACTAGAGTCAACTCTCCAGCTCCTATACACACAGGGTTGGTTTTTTGTGGTTTTTTTTTTTTTTTGGTTGATTTTTGTTATTGTTTTTGTCTTTCTGAGACAGGGTTTCTTGGTGTAGCCCTGGCTGTCCTGGAAATCTTTCTGTAGACCAGGCTGGCCTCAAACTCAGAGATCTGTCTCCTGAGTGCTAGGATGAAAGGCACATGTCACCACCTCCCAGCACACACACACACACACACACACACACACACGGTTTGAAAATAATAAAAGAAACTAGGTTTGGTGGCTCACATTTGTAGACACCTGGAAAGCCAGATTGAAAGAACTCTAGAAGCTTGAGGTCAACCAGGGCTTCAGAGTAAAACCATGTGTCTGTCACAACTTTCCCCAAACCCTAAGGATTTATAGGCAGTTAACTGTTGCTAGTGAGGAGAGCCTCTCAGTATGAACCTCTCTGCATCTCTCAGGAGCTTTTGGCAGTTAATGATTACTGGAAGGAGAAAGGGACATTTTCTTCAGTGGTGGCCACTGATAAGAGGCTTGCGCTCCTGTAAATAACCCCTCCCCCATGCACATTCACTGGGTCACACACACACACACAGAGAGAGAGAGAGAGAGAGAGAGAGAAAATACTTGAAAAGGGACTGCTTGAGGAGAAGGAGTGTGGGAGAAAGAGGGGGACAGGAGAGGGTACTGGGGGGTGAATATCATTAAAATATAGATGTGTATGCAAATGTATTAATGAAACCCGTTATTCTGTACAATGATAAAAGGGAAGACAACGGTTTTGAACAGCTTCATGCCAAAAGTTCTTTTGTTCCCTCCACCCACCCACCCACTCCCACGTCACTACTCCAGTACCCTCCTACACAGGGGCATCGAGCCTCCACAGGACCAAGGACCTCTCCTCCCATTGATGCCTGACAAGGCCATCCTCTGCTACATATGCAGCTGGAGCCATGGGTCCCTCCATGTGTACTCTTTGGTCGGTGGTTTAGTCCTGGGGAGCTCTGGGGGGTCCGGTTAGCTGATATTTATGTTCTATTCTCCATGACTTTCTTTACGTCTATACTTGTCTTGTGGAGCTCCAAGATCACCTTCGGTTTTGGCAGTGGCCATGATTCTTTACAATGAAAGAATAGATATAACATAGGATCAGAAAAAGGAAACAGACAGGGGCTAGAGAGATGGCTCAGCAGTTAAGACCATTGACGACTGCTCTTCCAGAGGCCCTGAGTTCAATCCCCAGCGACTACCGGTGGCTCACAACCACCAGTAATATGATATATGCCCTGTTCTGTCTTACAGGTGTACATGCAGATAAAGTACTCATAGACACTTTTTAAAAAAGGAAACAGACTACTGGTTTGATCTGAGAATTCCATTCATAGGTTCCCTTGTACTCTGTACCTACCTTAGGGAACGGGGAAAGTGATTATCCCACAGTTCAGATGAAGCCAGCACATGGCACATGCTTCCTTCCAAGTATGTTTTCCCAACAGGAGTGCTACAAGATTCCATTCCTATAGCAATGAGCCTTCTGCACTGGCCAGATAGGGAAGTTAAAGGGAGCTGTGATGGGAACCACCACCCCTGCATCTTTCAAGCCCTTAATGGTGGCACTGATTTCACAGTTCCTCCGGGGAAACAATATTATCTTTGATTCACCATTTTTCCTGGCAGAAGTAATTCTAAATGCTTCTATTTAGCCTTTCCACCCATAATCTCCCTTACAGAACAGGTCAGGGAACCCATGTGAGGATTCTGCCAATCCCTAAGTAGATTCATACTTTTTTTTTTTTGGTTTTTCGAGACAGGGTTTCTCTGTGTAGCCCTGGCTGTCCTGGAACTCACTCTGTAGACTAGGCTGGCCTCGAACTCAGAAATCCACCTGCCTCTGCCTCCCGAGTGCTGGGATTAAAGGCGTGCGCCACCGCTGCCCGGCCATGCACCACCACTGCCTGGCTATACATTCTTGAATGGGGGAAATACCCACAGGATGAGGTCAGGAACCCACTGGACCTCCTGGGAATCAGACCTCAGCCAAAGTTCCATTAATCACCTGACCTCCATAAGCCCCTGCTTTAACTGGAAGTCTACAGCGTTTCTTAGGGTCTCCTGGAATCATCAGTTTAGAACCAGTATGTAATACACCCTGAAAAGTCTGATTGCTTCCTTTCCCCCAGTGTATAGTCACCCTTGTAAAAGGCTGTAGGTCCCTCTGTGGAAGGACTGGGGAAAAGCTAACAGTAAAACTCTTTGGTGTTTTATTAAGGTCCTTCTTCGGGAGAATTTGGCTATCCCTTCATTCAAGGGGTTCTGAGTCTGTAAAGTGGCTCACGCCTGGAAATTGGTTCACAGGCCAAGATTCCCTTTTGCCATTATTCAATTTCATTTGTTTGAGAATCTTTCCACTTACACAAATCAAACAAAAATGCAATAGGCTTCTTATCTATTTCATGGCATAATTGATTAGTCAGTACCAAAGGTCCAGATGAGTCAGACCACCATAAAAGTCACTTTGCCTGTAGTGACCATTACAGGTTAGGCCACCACGAACATTGTTTTTGCCCATAATGATAACTAAGATCACCTTGCCTTTGGCAATCCAGTGCTGCCACCTGGCTCCTACTATTTCAAGCCAAGTTAAACCAATGTATTTAATTCATCTAACTGAGCAGCAGCAGCTCCAACCCCAATGTCTGACACAAGGAAAAGGGATGTGTCTTCAAATGCTCTGATCCCCATCTCACCATTTTGTGTCATATAGGGTTAGTGAAGGGCATGTCATCTGGGCTTTCCCATTGTGGAGGAAGGACTACGTTTTACAGAGTACCCACTCTAGCAATGCAATTTCACCAAGTCTTAAAATCCATTCATCAACACTAAACCCAGGGATATCAGGCATCTCCAACTCCTTTTCAGTAGGTCATCTTCTTGTTATTGTTTTGTTTTTTTCAGACAGGGTTAATATGTGTAGCCCTGGTTGTCCTGGAACTTAGTCTATAGACTAGGGTGGCCTCAAACTTACAGAGATGTGCCTACCTCTGCCTTCAAGTGCTAGGATTAAAGGCCTGCACCACCACTACCTGGCTCAGTAGGGCAGCTTTTGACAAATGCTTCAGCCAACCATTCACACAAACTTTTAACACCTTTTAACTCCGTGAGCTTCCATATTAAACCTAGAATCTCACTCAGTGGGCCCATATCAATAAACTCAGCCTGACCTAGTTTTGTTTTGTTTTTTTTGAGACAGGGTTTCTCTGTGTAGCCCTGGCTGTCCTGGAAATCACTCTGTAGACCAGGCTGGCCTCGAACTCAGAAATCCACCTGCCTCTGCCTCCTGAGTGCTGGGATTAAAGGTGTGCGCCACCACTGCCCGGCCTGACCTAGTTTTATGTTCCTTTCGCCATTATCCCACAGCCTTAAAATCCATTCCCATGCTGGGTAGTGGCAGCACATGACTTTGATCCCAGCATTCGAGGGACAGAAGCAATCGGATCTCTAAGTTCAAGGCCAGCCTAGTCTACAGAGTGAGTTCCAAAATAGCCAGGGCTACACACAGAGAAACCCTTTCTTGAAAAACAAACAACCAAACAACAAACAAATAAATAAATCTATTCTCACACATATTGTCCAGACTTCTGCTTGAATGAATTAGCAAACTCATGAAGCCCTTCAGTGTAGTGTAGTGAAGTGTGGTACACCTCCTTAGGATAAGCAAATGCATTTGGCTCCTTAAGTTTGTAAACTAGGTCATACTACGGGTTTTCAGTATTCTCCAAGCTCCCAGAAGAGGGAGTGACTGGAGAGGCTTGGGTGGCTGTCAGTGCTGGTAAATTGGAAAGCTTTGTCCAGGTCCTTATCCTCATACTTCAGTTGCTTTATAGCCATTTCTGGCACCAAAATTTGTATTAGTCAGAGTTCTCTAGAGTAACAGAATTTATAAACACACACACACACACACATGTGCGCACACACACACACACACACACACACACACACACACACACACACGGAGGCTGGATGTCTCAGCTGATCTTCACTTTTCAATGGAATCCCAAAAAAGGAGTGTCAGGAGCCATCCAAGAAAGGCTAAGGCTAGCAGGTGGCCTTCCTGGAGGTGGCCCAGTGTTTTTTGCATAGTCTGTGATGGGTGAGTTCTATGAGGCAAGGTCCCAAAGAGACTTCATCTCAGGACTGCTTCTTGCAGTTGATATGCCTTTATTATTAAATTAATTATTAATTATTAAATTAATATAATAATCCCTGGGCATTAGCCCACCCTATTGATCAGATTTCCTGCACATCAACATAAAGATAAACTTTCAAAAATTAATGCTGTTTAGATGAATTAATGATTTTATAAAGTTCCTGATTTGATTAAAATAATCTTAGGAAGAAAGTTGTTTGTTTGTTTTTTAAAAACCAGTCTTGTTCTTTTTTTTTCTTTTTTTTTCCCCTTCTTGCTCCATCCCAAAGATTTATTTATTATATGTGAGTACACTGTAGCTGTCTTCAGACACCCCAGAAGAGGGCATCAGATCCCATTAAAGATGGTTGTGAGCCACCATGTGGTTGCTGGGATTTGAACTCAGGACCTCTGGAAGAGCAGTCAGTGCTCTGAACTGCTGAGCCATCTTACCAGCCCCAGGAAGAAAGTTTTAAGATATATATATATATATATATATTTTTTTTTTTAAAGAAAGATGTAGTAAAGTTAGCCTGGTCTACAGAGTGAGTTCCAGGATAGCCAAGGCTACACAGAGAAACCCTGCCTTGAAAAACCAAAAAAAAAAAAAAAAGTTAGAATCAAGAAAAGAATGTGCCCATTCCTCATAATAGTAAGTAAAAGCTGCATAAATAAGAAATACAATGAGCTTTCATAATTACATTAAAAAAGGAAATAGGCTTGGGACAAAATTTGTGTTCAAAGAAAAACATTTAGGTCCAAGGATGAAGCCACAGGTGTGCACTATGATAAAGTAAGGTCATGTACAAACTGTTGCTTTGAATTTATGAGTTTACAGAATGAAAGAGTGATTTGACCTTGTTAATGAAATCCTTCTGTTAGTCCCCCTTTATCTATGAGGCAATTCATTCTTACGTAGAGAACTTTTTGCGTTAAGGGTATAAAAGGCTAAAAGTAATAACGAAAGGCAGCGCAGCCATTTTCTGCTTCACCTGGTGTGTATGTGTCTGCGTGAGTGACCGCTTTCCTTTCCCTTTTCTCTCTGGTTCAAAAAGAGTTAACGAGCTTCCTGGCCAGCAAGAAGCTTCTGGCTGCCTGGCCAGAAAAAGGAGCGCTAGTCATAAATCCTCTGTTGAATTCCCTCGCTGCTATATAGCATATGTTAATTGCCAAAGAATTATATAGTAAGTTTATAAAGTGAATAAGAGTTAAGTTTTCCTGTGCTTAATGAAGCGCACAACAGTTAGAGAATTAAAAGGCCAGAGATCATCAGTCCTTTGTCCTACATCTGACTCTGTGTTCTACTTCAACCCTTTCCAGCCGGGCAGGCTGCTGGCAAAGTAGGCTCTAATGCCAGTGAAGGACTGGCCTTTCTAGCAAGGGCTAGAGCAGCAGGCAAAGAACAAAAGCTTCCTTTGTCCGTGTCCTTTTATACAGGCTTCCAGCAGAAGGCGCAGCCCAGATTAGAGGTGGAACTTCTCACCTCAAAAGATCTGGATTAAAGGTTTATCTTCTGACCCTAAAGATCTGGATTAGAAGTGAGTCTAATATAGCTACTACAAAATGTATAATAAGAAACCTCACTAAGTGGGGTAGTGAAGTGGAAAGATGAACTGGTTCAAGTCATTTCGAAAATGATATGGGGACTGGAGGGATGGCTCAGTGGTTAGGAACACTGACTGTCCTTCCTGAGGTCCTGAGTTCAATTCCCAGCAACCACATGGTGGCTCACAACCATCTGTAATGGGATCCCGCGCCCTCTTCTGGTGTGTCTGAAGGCAGCGACAGTGTACTCATAGAAATGAAATAAACTCGCCTTTAATCCCAGCACTTGGGAGGCAGAGGCAGGCGGATTTCTGAGTTCGAGGCCAGCCTGATCTACAGAGTGAGTTGCAGGACAGCCAGGGCTACACAGAGAAACCCTGTCTTGAAAAACCCTGTCTCAAAACAACAACAACAACAACAAACCTAAAAAACCAAAAAAACAAAAAAAAAAAGAAAAAAGAAAAGAAATGAAATAAACTTTAAAAAACAAACAAAACAACACAACAACAACAACAACAAAGGAAACTTCTGTGGAAACTTCAAGATCAAAGGCAAAAGCAACTGTACAAAAGCACTTAACTGGTAAGTGCTACTATTTGCCAATGACACATAGGTGCGTCAACGTTTTTTTTATTATTTATTTTTCATTGTGTATATGGATTGGGTATGTGTGCAGGTGTACAAAGAAGCCAGAAGAAGGCACTGGGTCCCCTGGAGCTGGAGTTACGGGTAGCTCTGAGTTTACATGTGGGTGCTGGGAAAGGAACTCAGGACCTCTGGAAGAGCAGCCAGTGCCTTAGCCGCTGAGCCATCTCTCCGGCCCTAACAGTTTATTGCTATATATGTATAGTAGCAGTAAAGAGTTAAATAAATGGATGATGAAAATTGGAGGTAGGTTCTCACTGTTGGAGTAAAAAGGTAAGCAGGAAGAGAAATCTATAATAAATCAGTATGTGGTCCTAGAATATCACTATTCATGCATGTTTGTTTGAAGTACATACAGACACATACAGACATAATTACACCTATGTGTAAACATGTGTTGACATGTATGATATAGATCCGTGTGTGTGTGTGTGTGTGTGTGTGTGTGTGTGTGTGTGTAGCTACTATGATAAAATGGGATGAATGATAAATGACAAGCTGTGCTGGCTATTCCTGGTTGTCGACCTGACTACATCTGGAATTAACTAAAACACAAATGACTGAGCACACCTGAGTGATTTTTTTTTTCCCGAGACAGGGTTTCTCTGTGTAGCCCTGGCTGTCCTGGAACTCACTCTGTAGACCAGGCTGACCTCGAACTCAGAAATCCGCCTGCCTCTGCCTCCCGAGTGCTGGGATTAAAGGCGAGCAGCACCACTGCCTGGCCTGAGTGATTTGTTTTAAAAAATGAAATCATTTGCAATGCAAAAACTCACTTTTAACCTATACCTTTTGAGGTGGGAAGATGCACCTCTAATTTGGGCCACACCCACAGCATCAGAACCTACTTTTTCATGGACTGAGCAACCACTGGATTCTTAGACTTTCTGTTCACAGCCATTGTTGGATGAGCCCGACTGCAGCCTGTTTTGTCATTCTAACATCTATATATATGGCATTCATTCTATAAGTTGTTACTCTAGAGAAACTCTGACTAATACACAAGTGAAGAGAAAAAATATAAACTATACTGCAGTAAAGCTTCAACACCTTGAATATACAAGAAACTCTTGAAACTTGAAGTGGGAGACCAAAAGCCAATACAGAGAATGGACAATGTAATAAAATCCATGTATTATTTATTTTAATTTGTTTGTTTTGAGACAGGATCACACTTTGTAGCATGGGATGGTGTGTGTGTGTGTGTGTGCGCGCGCGCGCGCGCGTGTGTGTGTGTGAATGTGTGTGTGCGTGTGTGAGAGTGAGTGTGTGTCTGAGTGTGTAGCTGGGTGGCAGAGTGTCTATTTGGCATGCACGCATCCAAGGGTTTGATTTTCATCACTACTAAAACCAAGCAAACAATGATAACACAAAACCCCCACTAACTTCTCTTGAGAAGCAGGTACCCATGTCATGGATGTGTACTGTCCCTTTCCTAGCCATCTCCTTTGTCTCTCTGTCTATGTGTTTGTGTTTAAATCTATGTTTAAACACACACACTTTCTTTCTTTTACAGAGCCCTGACTGGACCACTAAAGGTGTGTGCCACCACACCTGGCTAAAAACTGTTTTTTAATAAACTTCAACTTTCCTTCAAAATAGGATATTAAGGACTGAAGATACAGCTCAGAAATAAAGCACTTGCCTAGCATGCAAGAGTCTTGGGTTGATCCCCAGAAACAACACACACACACACACACACACACACACACACACGACATAACATTAAAACAGTCCTTACACACATGAAAATACCATCATTTTCATTCATAACAAAAACATGTTAAGCCACACTAAAAGAATGAATAAGTGACTTGTGGCTTATTGCGTAATAGGAAAGTCTATCCACTAACAAAAGAAAAAAAATCTGATAACACAACTTGCATGAATTGCAAGAGCCAAAAGCGAAAAAGAAAAGGAACTACAAAAGGAGTATATTGTATCGCATTTGACCTGCATGAAATTCTACAAATGTACTACAGCACTGAGAGAAAAACAATGTTGCTCTGGCTGTAGGAGGAGGGGTGGAATCAAAGAACCTTTAAGGAGTGATGGATCTGGTCTCCCTGGATTATGACGACATAGGTGTCTGAAAAGTTATTGAGAGACAGCACGTATCAATAAAATCTTTCAAATTACAAGGTCCAACTTGAAAATATTTCCCATAGCAGGAAAATAATTTCATTTCTATGAGAATACACTGAGCAATATTTTCTTTCAGATCTCAGATGGTTAGGACGAATTTATTCTGATGTTTTTGTTTGTGTTTCGATGTTGGGGATCACATCCAGAACCTTGAATGTGCTACCATACTCTTTTCCATGGAGCTAGTTTTGTTTTTATTTTTAATGGAGTTTTCTGTTTTTGTTTTATTCGCTACTGTTCTCCTGAATTTTTAGCTTTCTCAATGACTAGATCTTTTCCCTGATAAAGCACTGTGTTAATAAAAATCATTGTCAGATCTTTTTTAAAAAAATGAGGGGTGGGTGGTCAAGGACTTCGCGTGAGGCGGGAGTCCCCTTTGATGTCACCCGTAGGAGGCCCGAACAAGACCCGAGGAAGCTTCCGCTTTCATTTCCATGGTTAATAAGTCACTTTCTCTTTAAAGTAGCATCGCGGAAGGGAAATTTTCTGTCGGAGGATTACTTCCCTCCCGACGAGTCCACCCATGATACAGGGATATCATAATGTCGCATAGCAATGAATAATCTATATATGCTCAAAAGTCACAACAGACAATTTACAATTTTGTAAAAATCAAAGTAAAATTTGTCTGACCTTTAAGCATCATTCTCTTCTCTCCGTCTCTAAAATGCTGAACACTTGAATTAGGTTTCTTCCCCTCTATTGCTGGTCAGTGGTTCGCTCCGACCTTAGCACTGACAGGCCGCAGAAGCTGCGGCTGCGCACAATGCTTGCGGGGGATGGGGGGAGGAACATGGCGCAAGCTCTGTCTGAAGAGGAGTTTCAACGGATGCAGGTGCCGCTGGATGTGGGGAAGACCACCCGTCTAGGAGACTGGGGGCGGGGTAGAGAGAAGACGCGCCATCGGCTCTGAAGATTTGGTTGGGATGGGTCTTCAGTTTAAGGGGGTGGTCTGGAGAAGGGAAACTGAGGCTTTAAGTGGCGACCTTATTGATTTCGAAGATCCTACGTGGGTTCTGAAGGTTGGATTCTGTTAGCTTTGTAGGGAATGTAGAACGTTTTTAGGCAATACGTTTCTCAGTCCGAAATCGGGGTGAGACCTTTGGGTCTATGTGTAGGGCATACCATTAAATGGAGATGATGTTAGACTTTAAAGGATGGCGATTCTGAGGAGAAATTATTTTGTCGGGAGAGAAAAGAAAAGAAGCAGGCATCTGGCTATTTGCGTCATGGGGGGTGGGGGGGCGCTGGTTGATTTGACAGGACAAGACCATGAACTGGTGGGAGGTGGAAAGTTCGTGGGAGATACCAATAGCACTAGGTCAGGGGAGTAGCGAAAGACCATGGATCTATTCCATAGAGCTGCTATGCCATTGATGGTAGAAGATCCTAAGAGGGAGAGAGGGGTATAATTGCATGAATTGGGGTGATTCCTTTAGACCCGGGGTGATGAGCATTCTGAGTGGGCAATACAATTAACCCAGATTAGTGGAAGGACCAGAGGATATATTTTTTTTAAAAAAAAACGATACTTTGGGAGTTCCGGGAAGGGGCTGTCACTGGGATTTGGGGAGTAGTCAGACCTGGTACTCAGCCCTGTTGATCCTTTACAGGGCATCCTGAGAGGGAATGATAGCACTGCACAATGAATGGACACTTCATGAGAGAGCCTTAGTGGGAAAGACTGGAATGGGAAACCTTAGAGTCTTGTAGGTTGGAGGCACAACGCTTGAGGAAGCAGAAGTATTCGATTGGCCTAGGAGCTAGTTGGTCTGCTGGAGGGACACTGAGGTTGTAAAAGTGAGCTCATTGGACCATAAATGGAGAGGACCACTGTAAATTGCAGAAGATTCTGAATAAGACTAGTTCATCTAGCCCACCCAAGGGTATTTGGGAGATCCTGAAGGACAGACATATTGTCCTCCCTATTGGATCATGACTGAAGACATCTTGTGAAGAGAGGGTAGATAGATACTCGAGCAAGGATTTGAGCCATGCATAAAGAAAAACTATTGGGTTCTTTTGGAGAGGGACTTCAACGTGGGTAGAACGGTATTCCAGTTGACCTAGGATTAGGAGAGATGATATCTGGATCCTGAGGAGAACAGAACAAGAAAGAGCCTATAATAGCTAAGCCTCCTGATCTGGAGCAAACCAGTGTGCTGAGAGAGATGGAGCTGGTGCTTTGAGAGGGACATAAACACAGGGGTAGGGGACAGTGGGTGACTCTGAGAAGACTCAGCTTCAGGGCTCTAGAAGGCTGCTAGATATACATGTACTGTGTGAAGTGGCCGGTGCTGCACTTCCTCTTAATGCTATACTTAAGGGGACTTTGACTTGTTTTGAAAACCTTGGCAGTTCCACAGGACCTTGAGCAAGAGCCCGACTCATGGGAGTTGGGAAGGAGAAAGACCAGATTCTCTTTCCCTGGGAAAGAATTTAGAAGCCCCCCCCCAGCAAAGGGGCCTCCTGGGTCTAGGCAGGACAGTGTTCAGGGTGTAAGGAGATCAGCCAAGATGATTTTATCTGCATGTATAATCACAGGAGCACATGTGAACAGAAGCCTAACTGTTCCAATACCTTTCAGTATGCCAATACCCTCCAATGGTCCAGGTGTGGAATGGATTAGTGGAAATGGAGGGATGAGGCTGGCTGTAGTTATAAACGGAGCTGCACAAGGTAGAGCTGGGGCTCAGGGCTTGGCTGCCATTTTAAGGATACAGTATCCAAAGATCTTAAGGAACAACTAAGTAAGCGCTTAGGGATACCAGTCCAGGCTTTAGGGTTTAGGGGCTTGGTTGCCTCTTGTGGGGACATGAATGCTTTCTTGATAAATATTTTTGTTTCTTGGCTCTTCCCAAAGACTCAGCTCCTGGAGCTCCGGACAAATAACTACCAGCTTTCGGATGAGCTTCGGAAGAATGGTGTTGGTGAGCCAAGAGAGTCTCATTAGATGGGGTGGTTTTGGGGGGAATAGAGGCAAAGGTTTTCCTTTAGAGGCCTGATAAGATGACCCTTCAGTTCCTTGTTACCGCCTGAGGCTGAGATTCCCTGCTTTCCCTGCACCAGAACTTTCCAGTCTTCGACAGAAGGTGGCCTACCTGGATAAGGAGTTCAGTAAAGCTCAGAAGGTACCTCCCTCCACCTACTCTATCCACCTACCACTTGCTTCGCCCCTATCCATCTGACTCATTCCCAGTAAACAGCTACACTGAAGCAGACCTAATATCACATGCTGCTTTCTTATAGTCATTTAAAGTTTTTTTTCCACAGAAGTCTCTTCAGTTGACTAATTTTAACCTAATCTTGCTTATTTTTTGTGTGTGTTTCTTTTGAGACAGGATCTTGCTATGTAGCCCAGACTAGACTTAAACTCTTGATTCTCCTGCCTCAGCTTCCCAAGTGCTGGGATTATAGATGTGTGCTGACATGCCTGGCTTTGCTTAATTTATTAATTTATTTTAATTTATTCTAATATTAATTGCTTATTAATTTTCATTTACTATTTTTTTTTTTTTGCGGTGCTACAGATCAAGCCTAGGATCTCATGCATGCTAGGCAAGCTCTCCATATTTGATCCTAGCCAAAAGGCTAGAAAGTGATCTTTTTGTTGTTTACAAGACAGAGTCTCTTGAAGCCTAGGCTGGCCTTGTGCTTATATATAGCTGAAGATGGCCTTGAACTCCTGGTCCTCTATTCCTCATCCTCCTGTCTCCAACTCCCAAGTTCTGGGATTACAGGAGTGAGCCACCACACCTAGCTCTAAGCTGCCTCTACTCCTGTGCTCCATCTCCAGCCTTCATTCATTAACTTTGTCTTGAAAAGGGTATCTAGCTGTGTTTCTCAGGCTGGTCCCCAATTCCTGGCCTCAAGTTGGCCTCCTTCCTCAACCTCTTGAGTGAGTACCTGGGTCTATAGGCATGTATACCACACGCGGCTTCATTCATTAACTTTGAATTATCGGGTCTATCAGTAAATCTGCCTTGAGTTTGCCTCCTGTCTTCCACTTACACCGCCTCCTTTTGCTCCGACCCCATCCACTTGTCCTGGTCCTGTTGGTGACGTGAGACCAAACCTACCTCTCGGATCTTTTCAAGATAAGGTAGACTAGAGCCCAGCATGGCTTCTAAAGACTGTCTAGATCCTTATTTTTATCCTTCTTCCTTGCTCTGTGTTCATATGTAGTACAATGTTGTATATAGTACATGCTGAATAAATACTTGTTGGATGAGGGGCTGGAGCTCAGTGGTTAAAAGCACTGGCTGCTCTTCCAGAGTTCCATCCTCAGCATCCACATGGCAGGTCACAACAGGCTGTAGCTCTAGTTCCAGGGGATATGATGCCCTCTTCTGGTTTCCAAGAGTACTGCATGCACCCATACACACAAAAATAACAATTTAAAAAAAAAAAAAAAGGTAGAAGGTGAACTGACTCCATGAAATTGTCCTCTGATCTCCATGTGTAAGCTGTGGTGTGTGTACGCATGTGCACAGACATGCACAATAATAATGAATAAATAGATTTTTTTTTTTTAAAAAAAATACTCGTTTGGATGAATGAATGTAGAATTCAGGAAAATCCAACAGTCAGGAAATGGGAGTTTTTGATAGGGTGTTGATTTCTTTGCAAAGCCTGACACGAGCCTTGGCTGCCAAGCAGAAGGGTAGAAGTTGCTATGTTGCATGACAGGGAAGCACATTGATGTGTTTAAACAGATGGAGTGATGAAGCCACAATTTACTCGCTTGGAGATCCCGTATATAAAGGGTTACATTCCAAGACACAGAAGCATAGAAGCTTTAAAGGGAGACTTTGAGTGTTGTAGTGCCTGGCAGCAGCAGCCCCGACCGTACCTCCCTCATTTCTTCTGTTATTTCTGTGGGCTTCCAGTTGTTAAGCAAGTTCTGTGTGTAGACATATTTCCATCCCATGACCTGCCATTGCCCTTACTTAGCACGCGCTGCAGTAGTCTCCATACCCCATAGGGGGGTCCATTGAGGTTCACTTTAGCTCTCTTCCACCCTTCCTTTTAGGCACTAAGCAAGAGCAAGAAAGCTCAGGTAAGGGGGTCTTTGGTGGGTGAATGTGTGTGCAAGACTGTCACAGTGGGGATATTTCTGTTTGGTGGCATTGTACTGGCCTTTATCTATGTACACCCATGTATCTGCAACTTCCTTACTGCTGTGCGTTTCTCTGTCTCCCTTTGTTTCCCTGTGTTTGTCTTGTACTCTTCGTATCTTTGCATCTTTTCCTTTATCCTCACTGAATCTGGGTCTGCCTTCCTGTTTCCCTCGCTGCTGCTTCTCTTCAATTTTCCCTTTGTCTCTCTCCTACTTGTTTCTGTCTCTTTCCTTGTTTTCCCCCCTCTGTCGGACTTCTTTCTCTTTCTCCCATCCCTCTCTCCCTTCTCTCTTTGCTTCCTGTTATACACTTTTCTTTTTCCTGATCAACCTCCCGTCTTGTGTCTTCCCCCCTTTCCTCATCTATCATGATTTCTCTTTCCCCTCATTCCCTTGTGTACATCTCTCTTCCTGTTCCTTCTCCCTACTTCCCCATATCTCTTTTGCCCTCTCTGTCTCTCTCTCCTTCTTTGTATGACTCCTTTCCTGTATCTTGCTCCATTCTTTCTATCCTATGTGCTTCCTACCCAATGCCATTATTTCCTTCTCTCTCCTTCTTTACCTACCTCTTCGTCCTTTCTACCCCTGTTGGAATCCTGGCCCGTGTCTGCCACTGCAGGAAGTGGAGGTACTGCTGAGTGAAAATGAGATGCTGCAGGCAAAGCTGCACAGCCAGGAGGAGGACTTCCGTTTGCAGAACAGTACACTTATGGCCGAGTTCAGCAAGGTGCTGGTGCCCGGGATAGCCGAGGGGGGAATGGGAATGGTGCACCTGTGTATGCGTGGGCAAGAGCTGCCTAGGCTGAAAGTTCAGCAGTAGAGGGTGGACAGGGGCTGGAGCTGAACAGGGGCTGGCTCTGAACACTGTCCATGGTGCTGAAACGGGCCTCAGTCTGTTGCTGGGGGCAGTACATTGACAGGTGGGGCCAAACACGTTCACGGAATTTGATCCTTTGAGCCCTGAGTTTATTTAGTTCCCAAGTCACTCCTTTTATTTAGTTTAAGTCTCCATTTGTATAGTTTTGGGCTGGTGCTATGGAGCCCCAGTGTATTCTGGGGCTTTAAGTAAAGTTCTTAATTGCTTAACATGGATGGAAAAGTGTTTGAACTGCTTCCATTTTCTTTTTCTTTCCTTCATCTGCCATGAATCTGGGGTTCCACTTCCTCCAGGTAATTCATCCTGGATTGGCTAACTCTTATCTCCTTACTGATTTTAATATCCTGGCTATTTCTAACCCTTCTGGGCAGTTGGAAGTCCTGTGTTTTATTCTAGTAGGCTTCTGTATGCATGGTTGATCAGTTTGTGAGTCTTCATTGGGTTTTAAGGAAAAATGTGCTGTAGAGAAAAAAGAATGTTATTTCTAAGGCTTCGCCTGATGGGAATATACCGCCTTAAAAAGCAAAACAGAAGCAATGTGATCGCGATGCATGTATACAATTAGAAATTGTCAAAAATAACAACACCAGAAACCATACGAGGGCTTGGGATGTGGCTTAATTGCTGGAGTGCCTGAGTCATATGAATGCAATCCTGGGTTTGATCCCCAGCACCGCAAAGTTGTTGTGGAGGGGCTCATACCTATTATCTTAGCACTTGGGCTTTAGAGGCAGAAGAATCAGAAGTTTAAGATTATCCTTAGCTATATAGTGAGTTCCAGGCCAGATTGGGCCACATCATAAATCAAAGAATAGAGAAAAATATTTAAAAAGAAACTCAAAACAAAATACGACAGAAAACAATCTTTAAGCACTTACAATGCCAGGAGAGGCCGTTTAATGGTCAGTAATTCTAAGTAGGGTCTCTGCGCGCAGAAGGCCTTGATGAGGATTGTGGCTATACATTTTACTAACTAGAATTTTAAATGTGTCACTGAGCCTCCTGTTTCTTGATTCCCAAGTGTTTAAAATGGAAATGGTAATGCTAGAAGCATCTGCCATACTGGGCTTTTGTGAGGATTCAGTGGGTAAACATATGTAAGCCATTTAAAGCCTCCTGCATAGGCTCAGCTATGGAAGTGTTCACTAATGACATTATCTTATTAGTTCATTTTTCCTGTAAATTATGTCTTGACTTGTTTGTGGTGATGAGGATCCAACCCAGGAATCCTGCATGCTAAACATGCATTCTATCACTGTGCCACATCCTCATCCCATTTCATACCTACCCACCTACCTACATACATACATATTAATTATATGGCCTGGTGTATATATATATATAGAACTTGCTTACTATGGGATGTTTGTATTCATTCTGTGGTTTTGGCCGGCCTCAGCTCTACCGTCTTTCATCTACTCTGCTTCTGCAGCTTTCTGATCTCCTTACTTGGACTTTTCTCTATTGGTCCACTCCACTATTTTACAGAAGTAATTCTGACCTCTAGATCTGACCCCACTGTTTCTTTAATTAATCCCTTCTGGTATGAAGCTCTCTCCTCAGTCCCTGGAGCCTTCTGGTGCTCCCATAACTACTGGCAGTGATTTTCTGCATCACTCTGGGTTCCTTCATAATCCCCTCCCTACTCCTCTCGGCCCCAATGGTACTTACCAGAAGGCCTGATGCTAGAGCCTGCCAAGATATTTCATCCGCTCAGTCGGTCCTTTGACAGATAACAGGACCTGCTATATAGTCTATGTTCTGGAAATAAAATTGTGAGCTACACAGGATGGTCCTAACTCGTTGGTAACTTACTGTTACAGTTTACTTTCAATTGCTGTAATAAAACACTGACCTAAAATGGAAGGGGAGGAAAGAGCTTATTTGGCTGACAATTCACAGTCCATCATTTTAGGGACGCCAAGGCAGGAACTGGTGGCAGGAACTGAAGCCCAGTCCATGGAGGAGCCCTGCTTGTTAGCTTATTCTCTGTGGCTCACTCAGCCTGCTTGTTTATTCCACTCTTGTCCATCAGCCCAGGGTGACACCACTCACAGTGGGCTAAGCCCTCCCATATCAATCATTAATCAGGAAAATGGCCAGCTGGAGAGATGGCTCAGTGGCTAAGAGCACTGGCTACTCTTCCAGAGGTCCTGAGTTCAAATCCCAGCAACCACATGGTGGCTCACAACCATCTGTAATGGGGATCTGATGCCCTCTTCTGGTGTGTCCGAAGACAATGGGCTCATATAAATTAAATAAATAAATATTTTAAAAAATCAAGAAAATGTCTAATAAACTCAACTATATGCCAAGTTGATGTAAGCTGATGAGGTTTTCTCTTCCCAGATTACCCTAGCTTGGGTGAAGTTGACAACAAACTGGCCAGAACACTTATATTTTATGGGTGTGATGGGGAGAAATAATAGTGATAGTTTACTTATGCTATTTCTTCTATTCCTATTTGAATTGTTCTACATTATTCATTTAATTCTTACAACACAATTACGTATTACAATTTAGTATCTCTTTTAATGGATGAAGAAAACTGAGGCTCAGGGAACTGAAGTCATTTGTCCCCAGATCATCCATGGTTAAGTAGAAACTCATGTCCAAGTAGTTTTAAGCTCTGTTTTGTGATTCCGTGCTACAAAACACAATTTAACCAGGCATGGTGATGGTGCATGCCTGTAATCCCAGCATTTAGAAGACTGAGGTAAGAAGATTTTGAGTTCAACACAACCCAGGGCTACATGATGAGAGTCTGTCTTAAAGAATCAAAAGAAGAAGAGGAAGAAGAAGAAGAAGAAGAAGAAGAAGAAGAAGAAGAAGAAGAAGA
>JADRCH010007455.1:1421976-1716976 GCA_019843965.1 Rhynchomys soricoides
GAAGAAGAAGAAGAAGAAGAAGAAGAAGAAGAAGAAGAAGAAGAAGAACCCCCCACAAACACATAAAATAAAACAAAAATATAAAACACATCAACAAATAAAAAAAATTTAATTAGGATTGGTATTCGTCAGAAAGGAGTGAACAGAGAATGCTGTGGTAAAATACTGGCATTCTTTTTTGCATTGGTTAATCCTATGTTAAAGATGACAGAGTGGTAAAGGACACCTAGAAGCCAGTCAGGTGAAAAAAAAATAGTTGAAAGAAATGATGCTACATCTGAGGCAATAAAATATTTTTCCTTGTGGGCCTCAGTAGTCTGATCTGAGAGCAAAGACAGATGATTGTCTTGCAAGCTGTCTGTGATGCCCAGGTCGAGGGGGAGCTGTCCTTGGATCCAGGGATCTAGGATAAATTTCCACAGATGGAGTGTATGTGTGCCAGTGAGGCTATCCATGGTGGTAACAGCTTCCATAGCAGCCTGAGATCTTTGCATCTGAGAGGTTGGAAGTTGGCAAAGAGAATATTGTTCTTAGAATTCACCCCCCTCCTTTTTTTTTAACTTTGTTAATTAACAGATGTATAAATTGGAAATTGTTTAATATCGTCATGTCTCAGTGTCTTTATCCACAAAGTGCAAGGGCACCTACATTACTGGATTCTTGTGGGAATTTAATGAATTCTACGCTGAGCAGCCAAATGCTGTTTGTGTTTTGGTGGATATTGTTCTGATTTGCTATGTCTCTATCATCTCTCTCCTCCTGCTCAGCTCTGCAGCCAGATGGAACAGCTGGAGCTGGAAAACCGACAACTCAAGGAAGGGGTTGCTGGAGCAGCTGGACCACATGTGGATGGGGAGCTGCTGAGGCTGCAGGCAGAGAACACAGCCTTGCAGAAGAACATGGCAGGTGCATGGAGGCCTTCCAGGAATGTAGGGACTTCAGGACTTGAGGGGAGCCAGGATGGGTATAGTCCTCTTATAGGAGAGAGAAGACATTTCAGAGGGAGACTTGGCCTTATCTGAACTAGTGTTTGGTTTTGGATTTTAGAAGGCATTTTACCCCTCTTAGTCTAAACTTTCTCAGTACACCAGAATGTCTATGCCAGGAAGATGGAGCAATGAAGCAGTTTCATTCTGCATTAGTTCAATGTCTGGTACACAGCAAATGTTAGAGAATAGCAGAATGAATGTTGAAAAGGAGGTGCAAATGCTGACTAAGCATTATATACGTAAATATGGCATGGAACATGGTCGATAGGATTTTTGAGGTTGGTGGATCTTAAGAATTATTTGTGACAGGCCTGAATGAGACATCCTTTGGGGCAGGGTCCTGTGCAACCTGAGAGGCTGAAGGATAAATAATTCTCCCTGTATTTGGGATGTGGCAAGGGACTTCAGAGACCATGTCATTCATTCAACAGTCTTGTTCTACTCAACAGCACTGCAGGAGCGCTATGGGAAAGAGGCTGTGAGGCCCTCCGTTGTCAGTGAGGGCCAAGGGGATCCCCCAGGAGATGTACTCCCCACTCTCCTGGCTCCCATGCCATTGGCAGAAGTGGAGCTGAAGTGGGAAATGGAGAGAGAAGAAAAAAAATTGCTCTGGGAACAGCTACAAGGCTTAGAAGTAAATCTGGGTCTCTTGGGACTGGGATGCAGGGAGACTGCCTTATCTCCCGCCTGTGGGCCCATGGAGATGTCTGTGACATCACCATCTCATGGGCTAAAGGGAGGCGGGACAGGCAAAATTGGAGACCTTCCTCCCTCCTTGCTGATAACAACTCCATCCCTTATCTTCCCCCCCCCTCCCCACCACCCGCAGAGCTCAAAGCAAGCTGAAACCTCCAGACTACAGGAGGAACTTGCTAAGGTGGGGTTTTCCGCCGCCGCCTGGCTTTCTCCTGACAGCAGAGGAGCATTGTGCCTCCTCAGAGCTTCCATTTGATCATGTGTGAAACAGAGGCTCACAAATCTCAGAGTTACTTTCATTGTGGAATAAGCTAGCGTGGTCCCATTCTACCTTGTGCATGGCAGGCCCCATCCATTCTGTTGTCTCGAAGCTTTGCCAATTCATCCATATAAGAATGCCTTTAGAACCTGGGGGCCCAGTGCTGAGACAACCAATCAGGATCCTACTTTCCAGGCCTCCCAGCCTAGCCATTCTGTGATGTGGCCATCGGCACCACTTTGGGGGTCATAAATAATGGCCTTTGGAATCCCAAGAGAGGTAGTTGGAGATGCTGCTGCTGGTGCTGACAACTGAGCCATCAAATTGCTTAACCCTTCTGAGACTCAGTTTTCCCACTTGTAAAATCAGTAGTTTTCAGTTCTCAAGGATACCCTGAGAATTCCACAAGAATATCATAAATAAAACCCGACTTGTAGGAAGGACTCAGTATGAAGTATCTATAAATGTTGTTATTGTTTATTTTATTTTGTCATTATTCTTACTGTTATTATTTGTCTGTACTCCTTCCTCTTTCTCCCTCAGCTCTCTGAGAAATTGAAAAAGAAACAAGAAAGGTATACTTTTCTTTTCCAGGGTTTTTTGGGGGCCTAGAGAGAGAGGAGTTGGCTTGTTGAAATGACGTCTTCTCTTTCTGTGCCCAGTTTTTGCCGTCTACAGACAGAGAAGGAAACACTGTTTAATGACAGCAGGTAATTACTGGGGTTATCAGAAAAAAAACGAGGGACAATGCCCAGGCAACCTAACCAAAGACCACAGGGACAAGATGGGCGAATGGGCTTCTAGCCATGCCTAATGTACCCTATCCCCTCTCCTCATCTCCCCTAGAAACAAAATTGAAGAATTGCAACAGCGGAAGGAAGCTGATCTGAAAGCCCAGTTGGCTCGAACCCAAAAACTACAGCAGGAACTTGAAGCTGCCAATCAGGTAATGGGGCTGGTTCCCAAGATCCCCTGAGTGGAGAACCAGGGCTGGCAGTCGGGGGAGGTATGAGGTCTTTCGAGACTGATTGGGATGTCTGAGATTTGGAGATATAGCAACCTGATAAATGTGTGTGAGTTCTCTAGGAGCTAGAAAAATAGGAACTCAGCAACCCAAGAGCCTTAGGAGTTGGAAAAGGAGTTTACATGAATCAGAGATTTCTGAAGTAGGAGTCTAAGGACTCTCTGGTTTTATACCACAAGTTTGTGTGGATCAGAACTCTTGCTAGGGTCTGGGATCAGGAATTAGGGTGAATGTAGCTGTGGAACTCTCCCATTAGAAACTGGGTGATGCGGGTGGGGGGTGGTGGTGCATGCCTTTAATCCCAGTACTCAGGAGGCGGAGAACTCTGTGAGTTCAAAGCCAGCCTGGTCTACAGAGTGAGTTCCAGGACAGCCAGGATTGTTACACAGAGAAACCTTGTCTTAGGGGAAGGAAGGAAGGAAGGAAGGAAGGAAGGAAGGAAGGAAGGAAAGAAGGAAGGAAGGAAAGAAAGTAAGTCAGTCTGGTGATGCTGAAACCTTTAAAAGCTGTGATATCAGCTGGGCAGTGGTAGCTCACGCCTTTAGTCCCATCGCTTAGGAGGCAGAGGCAGGTGAATCTCTGAGTTTGAGGCTAGCCAGAGACACATAATGAGACCCTGTCTCAAAAAAATAAATAAATTAAAACTTGGGATATCAGTACCTTTGAGACTCTTAGGGGTCAAAGACATGAGGGTTGAGTAGACAGTGGGCTTTCAAGTATGGGGCAGTTGGGGCTTGAGGCAGAGTACAGACAGTTGAGACCTTCAGGTCTGATTCTGTGATGTTTAGAAAGTGAGTTGTTCATGTGAGTTGGGTGGTCTTGAGGTCCTTGGGTAGCCTCTGGGTTTTACCTGAGAGGAGATAAGTCTGAGGTTTCTTGGAATGGAGAATATGGTGCAGGGACCCTAGAAAACTGCAATGTAAGAGCCAGGACCAATGCTGGATAAAAACCTCAGGAGCTGTGGTGATTTAGCTCTAAAGATTCCCAAGCGATGGGAAACCAGAGTGGTAGTGGAGATGGGTCAGTCTGAGGCTTCTTCAAGAGCTGGAAACTGAAGTTTTAAGTTTGAGATCTCTAGGATCTGGGGGGCTAGGTGTCTGTGTGAACTGAGGTTCCTGAGCTTGGGACATTGGGGTTAAGTATATCAACAATTCCTGATGGTTAGGTTCTAGAAATGGGTAAAGTCACAGTCTCTGGGGACTGAAACTCCTAGTGTTCCCAAGCTGGAATCTGGATGAGTAAGAGCCCCTCAGAAGTTAGGTTCAGGAACTTAGGTGTGTCCAAGATGCTCAAAGGCTGAGAAAGAGAGAAGGAATGTGTTTGAGAGCTCTATGTGTGAGTGATGTATATATCACGTAGAGTTCGGGTGAACAGGAAATCTCTTGACAGCTAGTTCAGGACTCACAGATGCCAAGAACATTTTTGGGGGGGGTCACAGAGGGAGTCCATGTATCCACCCAGGAAAGGATGAGGTCTGGAATGGGGTTACCTAACATCCCTGTTCCCACAGAGCTTGGCAGAACTAAGAGATCAGCGGCATGGGGAGCGCCTGGAGCATGCAGCAGCACTGAGGGCCCTACAAGATCAGGTATGTTGTACTTGGTGGGCTTGGGAGCTGGGGTTGAGGGTGGCGAGCAGGCTGAGTTGGTATCTTACAGGCAAGCATGGCCCAAGGGGTCTTGCTCTTCCTAGTCCTGGTCTGTGTGTCTGTGTGTCTGTCTCCTTTCTTTCTCGGCTGCGGGTAGGTCCTGTCCCTCTGTTCTGGACCTGCTCTCACCTGTCGTGGGGGTGGGGCCAGGTGTCCAGCCAGAGTGCAGATGCGCAGGAACAAGTGGATGGGCTATTGGCTGAGAACAATGCCTTGAGGACTAGCTTGGCTGCTCTGGAGCAGGTACAGGATACCTGGGAGCCCTTGCTGATCTCTCCCCGTTTCCTTTATCTCTCTCTCTCGCTTTTGGTCCACGTCTGGCCAGGCTGATCTGGACCCTTTACTCTTCTGTGGCCTCTGTTCTTGTTCCTTTCTGTTAGCTTCTAGCATTCTTCTCCATCTGCTCCTGCTTTTCTGGCATTCACGTTTCTCAATGATAAAGTGCATGAAATGTAATAATCATAAGTGTACACTCAGTAAATCCAATGTGTCTATCCATGTTCCTTTATAATTCCGTGTAGCTACCTTCCCGAACAAGATAAAGAGCGTTTTTCAGTATGTTAGAAGATCCCTTTACCTTTCCAGTTAGCACATCCCTGGAAGTAACCAGTATTCTGTCCTTTAACAATATAGATTCATTTGCCTGTTCTTTAACTTCATATAAGTGGAATTGATGCTCTTCTCTTCTGTCCTTGCCTGCTTTCTGGTACCTCTTTGTCTGTGAGCTTTACCCATATATTACATGGCATCTTTTATCACCGCGTAGTATTTATTGCCCAAATGTTTCACTCCTCCCTGTTTTTCCATTTTAAACTTTCTGCCTTTCTTCCTTCCTCCCTTCATACTTCTCTCTCTGTCTCCCTGGAACTGGGAGGTCCAGGGGTTCCTGGGTCTTAGGGCTCCGTGCAATTCCTTTGACCACCATTACCACGTTCTCCAGATCCAGACAGCAAAGACACAAGAACTGAATATGCTTCGGGAACAGACCACGGAATTGGCATCTGAGTTACAGCATCGTCAGGCTGAATATGAAGAGCTAATGGGACAGAAAGATGACCTCAACTCCCAGCTTCAGGTGAAGCTTCTTCTGACCTGTCGTGTAGCTTACTAGTACTAGTGCAGTGACTTGCCCTTGAGGAATGGTGAGAAGACTTTGGATTTAGGGAGACCTGAATTCTTGGCTGGCTTCTCAACATCCTAGTACCTAACTGTCCTGACATGGGTAATTTTACTTCTGTAAAACTGAGCCTCCTCAGTTAATCAGAGTTTCCATTCTGGTACAAATTGAATGTCTCTCATAGGTAATGCTTATGCTTGCTTCAGATTTTGTCTCATTTGGGAATATTTGCATATACTTACTGAGATATCTTGGGGATAAAACTCAAATCTAACATACATAGCCTGAAGATAATTTTATAAAATATTTTTAGTGCTCTTGCCTTTGTTTGTTTTTTTGGTTTTTTGAGACAGGGTTTCTCTCTCTCTCTCTCTCTCTCTCTCTCTCTCTCTCTTTAAGATGAAGTAGAGCTCTCTGTGTAGCCCTGGCTGTCCTAGTATTTGCTCTGTAGACCAGGCTGGCCTTGAACTCACAGAAATCCACCTGCCTCTGCCTCCTGACTGCTGAGATCAAAGGTGTGCAATGGTGGTCAGGTGTGGAATTCCCATATGTGACATTATGTGCAGACTCAAAAAAATTAAAAGATTTAAAGCCAGGTATACTGGTGTATGTCTATAATCCTAGCACTCAGGTAGCTGAGGCAGGAGGATTCCCATATGCTTTAAGCCAGTATTGGTTGCATAGTAAATACTAGACCATCCAAGGCTACATAGTAAGATCTTATCGGAAAGAAACAAAAAAAAGTTTCAGATTTTAGGTTTTAGGACAAAGGATGTGTAGCCTGGAGAAACTAGAATAATACTGGATTAAGAAAGAAATTTGGGGCCAGACATAGTGGCGCACACATGCCTTTAAATGCCAGCACTTGAGAGGCAGATCTCTGAGTTCAAGGCTAGCTTGGTCTATGTAGTGAGTTCTAGGACATAGTAAGATTCTGTCTGTCTCTCTGTCTCTCTCTCTCTCTCACACACACACACACACACACACACACACACAGGTTTAGGGCTGGCGATACAGCTTAGTTAACAGAGTACTTGTATAGCGGACACAAAGCCTTGGGTTTAGTCCACAGCACTGCATAAACCAGGCTGTGTGATATTTATGTTGTGATCTCAGTTCTTGGGTTCACACACACATAACAAAATAAGGAGAATCAGAAGCTCAGTCATCCTAGTTACATAGGAAGATTGAGGACAGCCTGGGCTACATAGGAAATTTGTATCAAGGTGTGGGAAGTGGGTGGGGTGGGGCACAGCTGGAGAGATGGTTCAGTAGGCAGGAGTATTTAGTAACAAAAGCAAGCATGAAGACCTGAGTTCAGAATCCAGTACCATGTGAAAAGTGTGCCTGTAACTCCCGTTCTGGGAGGGTGACAAGGTGATGCCAGGATAGCTGGGGCTTGGTGGCTAGCCAGATTATCCAAAAACTGTGAGGGACAGATTTAGTGAGAGACCTTGGCTGAAGCCAATAAAGTCAAAAGTGAGAGGATGGACCAAGTAGGCTGTTCAGGGATGAATCATGGCAACGATGGTGGATTATTTTTTCTCTTTTGTTTATTTTGTTTGAGACGGTTGTTTGTTCTGCGTTCCTGGTTGGCCTGGTACTCATGTGTAGCCCAGGCTAGCCTCACACTCATGGCAGTCCTCCTGTCTCAGCCTCCCAAGAGTTGCTATTATAGGCATGAGCCTCCACACCTGTCCTGAATTATAGATATCCAGTCACGAGGGACCTAGGTTCTTGCCCCCTTGCTGTTTTATAGCCTTTGACACAGACCTGTGCTCTGCTTCCAGGGCAGTTGTTGCAACTGTCTCACCTTCATATATACATTGTATGTGGAAGGAAAGAAGAAAGGGGGTAGGGAATAGTAGTGAGGAGCCCCTTCCTTTCTTTTGAGAACATGCTCTGCTGACTATGGTGGTTCCTGCCTGTAATCCCAGCACTCAGAACACTCACCCAGGGCTGGAGAGGTGGCGCAGCAGTTAAGAACACTGGTTGCTCTTCCAGAGGATCTGGGTTCAATTCTCAGTGCCCACCCGGCAGCTCACAAGTGTCTGAACTCTAGTTCCGGGGCATCTGATGCCCTCTTCTGGCCTCTACAGGCACCAGGCATGCACGTAGGACACATATGTTCAGGCAAAACACCTGTGCACATAAAATAAATCTGAAATAAATAAATAGATAAATACAAAGATTAAAGGATAAAAAGCTTAGGAGGATTGTGAATTTGAGGCCCATCTGGGTGACAAAACAAAACAGTCATAACATATGGCCTGTATTCCAAGGAGGCAGAGGCAGGGATACATAGTGGGACCCTGTCTCAAAAACAAACAAAAAAATCATAATAATAGAGACTTAAGTTACACTTACCAATTCTAGATACAAACCACCTGAGCTCGGCCCAGTGATGCTTACCTCTATTCCTAGCTACTTGAGAAACTGAGGTAGGATTGTTTCAATTAAGGAATCAAGACCCAGTCTCAAAAAAAGAAAACACAGGCCAGATGTGGTGATAGTGCATGCCTTTAATTCCAGCACTGGCAGATCTCTGCAAGTTTGAGGCCAGCCTGGTCTACAGAACAAGTTCCACGACAACCAGGGTTACATAGAGAGGCCCTGACTCAAAACAAAACAAAAAGAAAGAAGAAAACAAGCTGCTCTTGGTTGGAGGCTGTCCTGCACTTCTGGCAGAACAGTGGTGGCTTGTAAAGAGGATGAGAAAGTCTGTGCCAACTCTAGTCTCCAGTTTGTCATGAAGAGCAGAAAGTGCACGGTAGGATACAAGCAAACTCTAAAGATGATTAAACAGGGAAAAATAAAATTGGTTATTCTTTCGAACATACCTGCCTTTGAGGCAATCTGACATAGAATACCATTCTTCCATGTTGACCAAAACTTGTCCATCACTACAGTGGAAAACATTACAGAGTATGCACACTAGCTTTGTTGATTCTGATATTAGAACACACTGGTGAAATGCAAACCTGGAAAGTTTTTCTTTAAGAAAACTTGCCAGAGTGTATTTGCTTACTTGTTAAAAAAAAAAAAAAAAAAAGAAAGAAAGAGAAAAAAAAAAGAGTCAGGTGGTGGCACACACGGGAGGCAGAGGCAGGTGGATCTCTGAGTTCAAGGCCAGCCTGGTCTACAGAGTGAGTTCTAGAACAGCCTGGGTTACACAGAGAAACCCTGTCTCGAAACAGAACAGCAAAAATGAAAGAAGGAAGGAAGAGAGGAAGAGAAGAAAGGAAGGGAGGGAGGGGGGGGGGGAGACAAGCCTAGACACAATATCCAGTACCTGTGATCTTAGCATTTGGGAGGTAAAGTCAGGATCAGGGGTCCAGGGTCACTGTTGGCTACAAAGAAAGTTCGAAATAAGGTCCTATCTCAAGAAAAAGACTTTTGAAGGAACAGTTTGTCCCCAAAAATAGAAAGGAATGTAGCCTGGCACTTGGGAGACAGATGAGTTCCAGGCCAGCCTTGTCTACATAGAGAATTCTGGGCAAGCCAGGGATACATAGTGAGACCGTGTGTCTAAAAAAGAAGAGAATACAGAGAAACAAGAAGTGAGGCATGCCTGGCAGTGGTGGCGCATGCCTTTAATCCCAGCACTCAAGAGGCAGAGGCAGGCGGATTTCTGAGTTCGAGGCCAGCCTGGTCTACAGAATGAGTTCCAGGACAACCAGGGCTACACAGAGAAACCCTGTCTCGAAAACCAAAGAAGTGAGGCACATGGCTCTACCTGTCTATAAAGGGGGAAATACTTTAGATGGTCCCATTACCAACTGTAAATTCTGTTGCTAAGGGAGCAGGGAAGAAAGTACTGAGGAGCACGCCGCAGTGTCTGTCATTTCTCCCATTGTGATTAAGATTATAACACCTACTTTATTTGAGGGATGGTCTCCCAGAAGTGTTCTAGATCATCAGTACCCACCAGGGACTCTTTTCCAACTTCTTCTCTCCTGAATTAGGAGTCCTTAAGGGCCAATAGCCGGCTGCTGGAACAACTTCAAGAAATAGGGCAGGAGAAGGAACAGTTGACCCAGGATCTCCAGGAAGCTCGGAAGGTGGGGCATCATGGGAAGAGGGAACAAGATGGCCTGTTCCATGAGGGTAGGAAGTGTTATGGCCAAAACTTGGCAATGGAAAGAGAAAAAAAACCTGACCATTTCCAAAAAGACTGGTGAATGACTCAGCCAGTTTAAAGGGCCTGGGAAGAGGTGGAGTCTAGCTAGTTACTTGGGCATAGAACAGAACAGTGGTCATTTTGTGGTGTTGGGAGATAAAATTAATTGCCACTCTCTTGGCCCACCGTTCTGGTCCCCAGAGTGCTGAGAAAAGGAAGGTCATGCTGGATGAGCTAGCCATGGAGACACTGCAGGAGAAGTCCCAGCACAAAGAAGAACTGGGGGCTGTCCGCTTACGGCATGAGAAGGAGATGCTGGGGGTGCGAGCCCGTTATGAGCGGGAGCTTCGAGAACTGCATGAGGACAAGAAACGGCAGGAAGAGGAGCTCCGGGGGCAGATTCGCGAGGAGAAGGTGGGTGCGCTAACAATACCCTTTCTCCTCTAATAGCTGAGGACCATGGCGTTGCTGCTGGTGACATGGTGGCAGGTAGGTGATATGCAAGGTGGCCAGTCCTCTGCTGCCCAACTCCTATCCAGGTTCTCCTTCCAGGCTCGAACAAGGGAATTAGAAAATCTTCAGCACACAGTGGAAGAGCTTCAGGCGCAGGTACACTCCATGGATGGAGCCAAGGGCTGGTTTGAACGGCGCTTGAAGGAAGCTGAGGTGAGTTGGTGGTACCTGGTAAAGGTACAAAGCTGAGTCGGGCAGTGGTGTCGCACGCCTTTAATCCCAGCACTTGGGAGGCAGAGGCTGGCGGATTTCTGAGTTAGGTGTAGATTTGAACAGGCATTTCTTCCTCCTAGATTGTTCATGGCGTCCTCTGCCCCCAAAAATTATAATACATTATCTTTCCATGTTTGGTAATATACTAATTTTTATTTTTTTTCCATGGAAAACTCATGACAATAATAAGAGGCAGTGTCCCTGTAGCAGAGAACACACACTCGAGCTGGCTGTTTCTCTCAGTTTGAGTGCTGACTGAGCCACTTAGCTGCGTGACCATATGCAATGTACTTCATCTTTCTATGGCCCATTTGCATCTTTGGCAGAAAGTGGACAGGAGAGACTGAGAGTATAGCTCATTGGTAGACCATGTGGTTAGCATGAACGAAGCCTCAGGTTCAATTCCCAGCAGCAAAACTATTAATGATGAGCCAGACATGGTGGCACACCCCTTTAATCTCAGCACCTGGGAGGCAGAGGTAGGTGGATCTCTGTGAGTTCGAGACCACCCTGGTCTACAAATCGAGTTCCAGGACAGCCAAGGTTCTGTTACCCAGAGAAATCCTGTCTGGAAAAACAAAACAAAATTAATGATGAAAATAATGCCTTACTGTCTAGGTATTTTAGGAAGATTACAGAAAATGACTTAATATATGTGCAGCCACTTGAATGTTCCTGGCATGCAGTGTTGTCTTGTTAAATAAAGAAAATATAAATGCAAATCACGTGCTCTACTATGTGAATGGTATAGTTAGTTTTCCACTTTCCTATTTCTGCCTAAAGGCATATGCCATTTCCTACAAGATGTTTTCCATCCAGAATGGCAGTGAGTTCTCTGTAAATCCCAGCACTCAGGAGCCTTGAGGTAGGGTTAAGAGTACAGGACCAGTGCGAGCTATGTACTGAGACCTCGTCTCAAAATAAAAAGGTGTTTTCATAAATATCCAAAGAACTTGGCTGAAATGTCCTTGTCCCTGACTGGACACACTGGCTTCCGTGGACTCTTCTTACAGGAATCCTTGCTGCAGCAGCAACAGGAACAAGAGGAAGGTCTCAAGCAGTGCCGGGAGGAGCATGCTGCTAAGCTGAAGGTGCCTCTCGAATGATGGTGTCCCTGTCTCGGTACTGGGTGCCCCTGCGGGAGAACCGGGACTTCTCATGCAATGGCCTGAGCTGGTGTTGGCTTTGCAGGGCAAGGAGGAAGAGCTTCAGAATGTGCGGGAGCAGCTCCAGCAGGCCCAGGAGGAGCGAGATGGCCATGTGAAGACCATCAGCAACCTGAAGCAGGTCTGTGGGATTATCTGTGGTCCCAGGCACACACATGGCCTAAGCTTGCAGAATGAGGCAGGGTAGGGAGGCAGGATACACGGCAGACAACTGCCAACATCTGCCCAGCTGTGCCTTCTCAAACCACAGGAGGTAAAGGACACAGTGGATGGACAGCGGATCCTGGAAAAGAAAGGCAGCGCTGTGGTAAGCTAGCGGGGCCTGTGACCTTTTCCCTGTCTTTATGGGCCCCCTAGGCCACCGCTCTCACTCCACCCTGCCCCTTACCTTTAGCTCAAAGACCTTAAGAGGCAGCTGCACCTGGAGCGGAAACGGGCGGATAAGCTGCAGGAGCGGCTGCAGGAGATCCTCACCAACAGCAAGAGCCGCACAGGTGAGAGGGCAGGCCAGCTGGAAGCTGAGCCTTTCAGCTGCCTAACTGAGCCTTGCTCCAACCCTTTGTCCTGCCTGAATTCTGTCTTCTCTCTTCCTGCACTGTCTGCTTTGTGTGTGTGGGGGGGGGGGTGTCTTCTCCCTGATTTCTCTGTTCCTTTCTCTGCCTGTGTTCTTTCTCTTTGCTTTGTATCTGCCTTTATTTCTCTTCTTTTTCTACTGTTTCTATTCTTGTATTCTAGAAATCCTCAACACGTAAGTCTAGGATTTGTGATACAAGCCCCACCCCCAGGCCCCACACACTCACAGTGAATCAAGAGAGACAGATTTCCATAGGCAACAGCACTACACCTCCTCCTCCTCCTCCTCCTCCTCCTCCTCCTCCTCCTCCTCCTCCTCCTTATCATCATCATCATCCTCATCATCAATCATCATCACTTTGTAGCCCATGCTGATTTCAAACTCCTGGTGCTTTGCCTTAGCTTCTTAGGAGTTTGGCTCCTAACATCCGACACCATGTTTGGCTTGTACTGTTTTCAGTATACAGCTAACTCAACCCACGATGCTTCTGCCACTGAAAGCAGAAGACATGCCTACGCAAAACTGGAATTGTTTCTACCTTTTCTTGGTTGGGAGTAGCTGTAAATACACTGGAATAACTCAAATTCAGTAACGGGTCTAGTGCTTGTCTTAGATCACAGACAGACTTAGAGAAAACTGACTGTCAACCAAGATACTGGAGGAGCCTCACTCAGGCCCTGCACCTTTTCTGAGGATCCCTTTGGAATACTAAACGCTTTCCCTGACACCTGGAGTAGCTACAAGGGCAGTGTCACCAACTCAGTGCCAATGTTTTCTGGTTTGTGTTGGGGACAGGAATTTTCTCCATTGCCCAGACTGACCCTGAACTCCTCAACTCAGGTAATCTACCTTCAGGCATGTACCACCATGCTCAGCAAGTATTCAACTGACATGGCAAGTGACATCTCTCTCACCAAACCAATTTCCTCCTGAGACATTCAGCCTCCTGAAGTAATTTCTTGTTTCAATAGATTATTAACAAGCTGGGAATGGATTAGAATCTTATTTGTTTGGTTTTTGTTTCGTTTTGTTTCGTTTTTCCAAGACAGGGTTTTGCTGTGTAGCCCTAGCTGTGCTGGAACTCACTCTGTAGACCAGGCTGGCCTCAAACTCAGAGATCCACCTCCTCTGCCTCTTAAGTGCTGGCATTAAAGGCATGCACCATCACCTCCGGGCCTAAAGTTTTATATTATACATCATTCTTATCCATTACATGGCACTGGGGACTAGGCAAATGGCTACAAGTCCGACTCCATCTTTGTTCTAATTTTGCTCTACATGTGTCTTTCTCTGTGGCTTCTGTCAGTCTCTACCATGTGCTGGCTTCCTGTCCCTGCACTTTCCCCTGAATGTTTATGTGAGCCACTGTGCACTCTCAACTCCCTGGCTTTCTTTCTCTGCAGCTAGGTTTGAGTGCTTTTGGTGCTCGAATCTTGTGTCTACTCCTTGCCCTTTCCCTTAGCCTCAGCCACTTCCCTTGCTTCCACTGGCCATGGTTAGCAACAGTTACCAACCTGGTTTCTGCCTGGTCCAGTCCTTGAGTTTTCTTGCCTGGGTGTGTCTCTTTTCCTCTTTCTATCTCTGGCAAGTCTTTTGATGATGTCTTTTCCCGCTGGTTGCTGTCCTGAGATTCCAAGGGATCTGGACCCAGGTTGCTTTTCCCTCCACACCCAGGTCTTGAGGAGCTGGTTCTCTCTGAGATGAACTCACCAAGCAGGACCCAGACAGGGGACAGCAGTAGCGTCTCCTCCTTCAGCTACCGGGAGATCTTGAAGGAGAAGGAGAGTTCAGCCATCCCAGCCAGGGTAAGGGTCACCTTCTAAGGATATCTGGAGGGTCCCTATTTTCTCCTCCCTTGAAATTGTCTACACCGACCTTTGGACAAGCATTTCTTCTCTGTCTCTTTATGTGTTTGTGTTTTTTTCTCTCTCTGTGTATGTATGTGTCTGTCTGTCTGTCTCTGTCTCTCTCTGACTGAGGATTGAACCTGGGGCCTTATACATACACATGCATGCAGAGCACATGTCAACATATGCCATTCTACTGAGCTGCAACCCCAGCCCCTGAAAAAGCATTTTGTCAACTTCTCCCCAAACCCATCAACTGACTGACAGGCAGGAGTAGGCCAGTTATTCTCTGTGCCCCTCTATTTCATCGTCTGTAGGTTAATCCCTCTCTCTGCTCCCAGTGCTGGAAAGTGCAAGCATTACAGGAAGGGTACTATTCCTGTAGGAAGTCCCTTTTCCCAGCTTACTATTATTTTCTGGAGAAAGCGTCTTGCTATATAGCCCTGGTTGACTTGTGACTTGCTATGGAGACCATGGAAGAGATCTGCCTGGTTTGCCTCTGGAGTGATGGGATTAAAGGTGTGTGCCACCATGTCTGGCTATTTGTTTTTCTTTTAAAACATAATTTGTTTTGAGACAGGATCTCTCTACATAGCCCTGGCTGTCCTGGAACTCACTATGTGGACCAGACAGGCCTTAACCTTACAGAGATCTGCCTGCTTTGCCTCCCAGGTGTTGGAATTAAAGACATATGCCACCATGCCTGACCTTAAATATTTATTTTGATTTTATTATTTTATGAGAATGGCTGTATGTCAGTGTACCACATGCATGCAGTACCCTAAGCAGCTAGAAGAGGGTGGAAGATCCCCTGGAACTGAAGTTAGAACAGCTAGTTGTGAGCTGTCATGTGGCTGCTGGAAATCGAACCTGGGTCCTCTGGAAGAGTAGCCTTCTGTGGACCAGGCTGGCCTTGAACTCACAGAGATCTACCTGCTTCTACCTCCCAAGTGCTGGAGTTAAAGGTGTATACCACCACCACCTGGCTAAGTATCATATTTTCACTACCCAAATAATATTATTATAAATTCTTAGTTAGGGGCTGTAGAGATGGCTCAACAATTAAGAGCACTGACTGCTCTTCCAGAGGTCGTGAGTTCAATTCCCAGCAACCACATGGCGGCTCACAACCATCTGTAATGGGATCCGATGCCCTCTTGTGGTGCGTCTGAAGATAGCAACTGTGTACTCATGTAAATAAAATAAATCTTTTTAAAACATAAACAAATTCTTAGTTCATATTGGGCATAGTGGCACATGCCTTTGAGTCCAGCTCTTCAGGGGCAGGAGGATTCACTGGAACTCAGCAGTTTGAAGCCAACCTGGACAACGTAATGAGATCCTGTCTAACAATATATTTTCTTCGTGGTACTGGGGCTCGAATCCAAGGTCCTCGTACATTTTAGGCGAGTGTTCTATTACTGGGCTACATTTCCAACTCCCTTTATTAATTCTTTTTTTAAATTTCCTTTTCTTGCCGGGCAGTGGTGGCGCACGCCTTTAATCCCAGCACTCGGGAGGCAGAGGCAGGCGGATTTCTGAGTTCGAGGCCAGCCTGGTCTACAGAATGAGTTCCAGGACAGCCAGGGCTACACAGAGAAACCCTGTCTCAAACAAAAAAAATCCAAAAAAAAAAAAAATTCCTTTTCTTATTTTATGTGAATGGGTGTTGCCTGCATGTGTATTTGCACACCACATTTGTGCCTGGTGCCCTGTGCCCACATAGGTCAGAGGAAGGCATCAGATTTCCTCAAACTAGAGTTATAGATGGTTGTAAGCTGTCATGTGGGTGCTGGGAATTGATCTTGAGTCCTCTTGAAGAGCAGGAAGTGTCTCCAGCCCCACTTTTATTCATTATTTATGTATTCATATGTGTATGGATATTTTGCTTTCATGTATGTTTGTGTATCACATGTGCCTAATGCTCACAGAGGCTAGGTGAAGGTGTCAGAGCCCCTAGACTCTGGCATAGGTATAGGCATATATGCATATAGGTGCCCACAGAGGCCAGAAGAGGGCCTCAGAATTTTCTGGAGCTGTATTTATCAGCAGTTATGAGCCTCCAGATGTGGATGTTCAGAACTGAGCTCTAGACAGTTTCTTGCATAAGCAGCAAGTGATCTTAATCGCCATTTCTGATCAGAATATATTGTATGAAAACTTTTATTTGTTAGTTTTTCAAGACAGGGTTTCTCTGTGTAGCCCTGGCTGTCCTGGAACTTGCTCTGTAGACCAGGCTGGCCTCGAACTCACAGATCTGCCTGCCTCTGCCTCCCAAGTGACAGAATTAAAGGCATGCACCACCACCACCCAGCCAAAACCATTTTGTTTAATTAAAAAAAAAAAACCCAACTAGGAGGCTAGAGAGGTAGCTCAGCAGTTAAAAGCACTGAGTGTTCTTCTAGAGGATCCAAGTTCAAATCCCAGCACCCATATCAGGCAATCCACAACTACCTGTAACCCCAGCTCCAGGGGATCCAAGCCTTGCTTCTGACTTCCTTCTGTACCCATACCCATGTGGCATACGTTCACACAGGCATACACATATGTAAATAAATAAAAAAAACAGTAAAAATAAGTATGTATAAATATAAAAAAGAACTAATTGAGATGTTGAGTAGTATGATTTTGTTGGTTGCTTGCTCTCCCTTCCCCAGGTGGGCAGTTTTCTCTTCATCTAAAGTGTCTTTTCTTTGTAACGGCTAGAATTCACGTTTGGCGTACACCTTGGTTTTGCTTGTTATTTGTTTGTTTCCCTTACGTCTCTTGTGTCTATTCTGGTCCTATCTTCTTGACATCAGCTGGTGGAGGAAAGCAGACCATTTGACCCACAGGAACCCTCCCACCTTAAGGTTTTCTGCTCGCTTCTTAATGGTACCATTTAGCTCTTCCCACTGTTGCCTCCATTTCCTGTCACCTGGGAATTAGATGTCATTTGCTGCTGGATTTCCCTCAGTCCTCTCAGCAACACTCTTGTGGTGATGGTAACACTGTCTGCCTCCCTTTAAGCCAAAGGAAATGCGAACTTTTCTGTGCATGCCAAGTGTGTGGCCCGCGCCTCCAGCCCCAGAGCCTGTACCCGCCCATGTGCCTCCAGCTCCTACCTCACGCTAAGAATGGCTGGATTCTCTGTCTTCTTTCTTACAGTCTCTATCCAGCAGTCCTCAGGCCCAGCCCCCTCGGCCAGCAGAGCTGTCAGATGAGGAAGTGACTGAGCTGTTTCAGAGGCTGGCCGAGACACAGCAGGAGAAATGGATGCTGGAGGAGAAGGTGCTGTCGGGCTGCTTGCTGGTCTTCACAGGAAATGCCCTGGGATAGGATTGCGGGCGGGAAGGGTGTCTGAGAGTGGTCTGGGTCGTAGAAAATGGGAAGTTGAGGGGCCTGAGATGGGGTGGACCATCTTGCAGGTGAAACACCTGGAGGTGAGCAGTGCCTCTATGGCGGAAGACCTCTGCCGGAAAAGCGCCATCATTGAGACCTACGTCATGGACAGCCGGATTGGTCAGTGCCCATCTCCAGCCCTCACCTACAGTGAAACCTTCACCTGCCCCTCCTTTTCCATTGTTCCCTTGCTCCTTTTCCCCTCTTGAAACTCAGTGAAGCTACTGACGAGATCATGACCCATGGAGAGGAAAGCAGGGAAGCACTGCATTGTTGCTGGCCTCTGCTTTGTACTCAACATTTCTCCCCTCCCCCCACCCTCTAGTGGTTTTCCCTGGACTTCTCTGTCTCTTTTTGTCTACCCTTATTTCTCCCCTGCTTTCTATTTCTCTATGTATTTTTTTTTCTGTTCCCCTACTTCATTTCCTCTTAGTAGCTCTTTTGTTCTATTTCCATTTTTATTTCTTACTTTTTTTGAAACTGGATTTTGCTATGTAGCCTTGCCTGGCCCAGTACTTGCTTTGTAGTGCAGGCTGGCCTCAGACTCTCAGCAAGCCTGCCTTAACCTTCCAGGTGCTAGGATCCCAAGTGCGCATGCCTACACCTTGCCGTACATTTCCAGCCACTGTATCTTCGTCCCCTCTTCTCCTCTCTGACCTCTATGCTTTTATTCCCTATTCAGTAACAGCCGCTCACATGCTCTGCGGGATTACTGTGTGCCCTGTGTGTCACATGCACCAGGAGTTAGCAATTATCCTATTTTTCAGAGTCGCATAACTAAGAACAGCTGGGTTTGCCCGTGTCCGAGCCTCTGCCCCCAAACAGAACATTGCCTTTCTCCCTTCCTTCTCGCCTGCTCTCTGTTTTCCTCCTCTCTCCTTTGGCTCTGCCCAGTCTTCTCCCCCCCCCCAACCCCCCCAACCCCTGCTCTGCCAAAGGGGCGGTGCTCAGCCTGGACCCTTGCAGATGTGTCTGTGGCAGCAGGCCATACAGACCGAAGTGGGCTGGGCAGTGTCCTGAGAGACCTAGTGAAGCCAGGCGATGAGAACCTTCGGGAAATGAACAAGAAGCTGCAGAACATGTTGGAGGAGCAACTCACCAAGAACATGCACTTGCACAAGGCGAGTGTGGACCACCAGCCTGCCCACCCATCCCTCCAATCACCTGCTTCCCTACCCACACAGTCCCTGGCAGTGTCCTTCCAAGTGGCCCTTGTTCCCCCACCTTATCTGTCAGATGATCATCTCCAAAGCCACCATCCATTTCCTGAATCATGGTCTTTCATCAACTCATCAGTCTACTTTTTACCCCACCTACTTGTCACTTGCCTACCTACCCGCCTTCTTGTCCCTCTACCAAGTTCATTTGTGAACCGATCCACCTACCATAGGTCCACCACACATTAGTCCCTCCCCATACCTCCACCCCAATACGCCTTCATCACTAAGGGAGTCATAGCCCGGTCTTGCCTTGAAGAAGCAAGCTCACATTTGTTATAAGAGAAGGTGGTCCAAGGCTGGCTACCACTGGGCACTGAGGCTCCATCAGTCCATCTAACTCCAGACAACACATCATGTCTGCTAACAGAGCTGCCCCTTTCTTCCCCTCCTCTAGCTCCTGATGGCTCATTTGTTTCTTAGGACATGGAAGTTCTATCCCAGGAAATTGTGCGGCTCAGCAAGGAATGTGTGGGGTCCCCTGACCCAGACCTAGAACCCGGAGAAGCCAACTAAAGACCTACAGGCTGCAGCTATTCCCAGTCCTTTCCAGAATGCCACTCACTCCCTTGGGCTGTGGTGGGAAAATATGGAGGCTGGCACCAAATCTCATAGTTTGGGAGACAGACATTAAAGGGGCTAGAAGCCTGTATGTGGCTGGTATTGATGACCCTGATGTACAGCAGAGGCCCTTGGGGAGAAGAGATCCTGAGGGAAGGGCAGGGAGTTTTCCTTTTTGGCTCTGGTTCCCAGGGTCATCTGCCTTCAACTCTGCATGAGCCCTCCCTCCCAGAGACCAACTGTTTCATTTTATTTTATTTTTTAATTTATGTCTGGAAGCCTGGCTAAACTCTGCATTCGGGACTGGGGGTGTTGGGTGGGGGTGCAGTCCATGTTCAATGTCCCAGCAATGTGTGTATGTGTGTGAGTGTGTGTGGTCAAAATACCATCTGGCCAGCCGGGCCCACCCACTGACTGTCTGGTCTCATTCTTTTCAATCAAGAGGGATGTGTTGGGAGCCGGGTGGTCACTGCACTGGACTTGGGAAGGTGATCTCTGGCTCTAGCGTTTCTTCTACCCTTGCCTCTCCTGCTTCCTGACAGACGTCTCAAAGAGAGTAGAGCAGAAATATCCACAGATATATGTGTGGGTGGCTGTGTATAAAATTGAGGGTGTCGATAAACAACAGATGGGCGGGTGGATAAGTGGTTGATGGATGAGGGATAAATAAGTGGGGGAATAAATGCATAGGTAGATGGCTGCTTGGCTGGATAAATAAATGAGTAGATGAATCAGTAAGTGGAGAGAGTGTGGGTAAGTGGAGATATAAATGGGCAGATGGATGTCTAGAGGGGTGGACAAATGGAGACGCGGATGGATTAACTGGGGAAACTGACGGGTTTATGGAGAGGTTGGGAATAAACCGGAAATGGCTAGAGTAGAATTCTGGAGGTAGAAGAATTCTGGAGGTGAAGCTATGGAGGGGTTGATAGACAAACGAGTACTGATACTTAGGGATAGGTTGGCAAAGGGTTGGATAGAGGACAAGTGGGTAGGTGACTTTGGATGCATGGGTGTGGAGAGGAATGGGCAGTCATTGGTTTTGTGGATGGAAGGATGGGTTCGTGAAGGCATGGGCAAGTCAGCAGTCTGAAAAAGGAAGCAAGTCAACAGCATGGATGGGTAAATGGCTCTCAAGGCTAAGCAGTTCTACTTTACCGCCCTAGCCTCACACACCTTTAGTTACTTAAGACTAGGCATCTTGCCAGGCCTGACCCTACGCCAACCCCAATCGTGGTACTTCAGTTAATGATCTAAAGGACACTGGCAAGTTGGGTGGGCTAAGTCTATTTGACAGCTGGGGAAACAAGTCACCCAATCAAGGACATAACAAGTCTGGCAAAGCTGGGGTTAGAACTCACAGACTTATGCCAGAGACCTTCCGATACCCAGAAGCAGGGTCCACTATGGAAAGAGGTGTGAGCTGAGGTCATTGGATACAGACAGATGGCAAGCCTTGTTCTTTTTGGCAAGGGGCCTATGGGTAGGGGGGTGGTACCTGGATTGTCCCCATCAATACTATCCTTACCCCTCATTTTGCATCTCTAAACTGGAAGATGTATACTGGAGCCCCACAAGCAAAGTCTGCTTTAGAAGTTGGGCCCTGACCTGTGCTCTCTCTACAGAGCAGTTCTGGAGGCCTGGTCATCTAAAGAAACATCCCCACCAGTCCCCCCTCCCCCACCTCTCCCCGCCTTTCCACAGCCTGGGGGCAGGGAGGGGACACAGCACTGCATCATTCCCCATGGCACTCCGCTCTGGGGCCATTAACAGACGCCTCCCCATCGATTGGTTCTGCTAAGTGCTGCTGATTCAGACGGGTGGGGGTGAGGGCCCCTGGGGGCAGTGGGGGTAGGAGCTGGGCAGAAAGAAGGGGGAGTCCAGGAAGTAGGAGGTGGGGAGAACTGGCAAAGTTCCCTGCCACCCCCATTTTCCAGATGACGCGACTGAGGCCCAACCAGCTCTGTAAGGGGGCGGAGTTTCCCCAGGGTCCCTCTCAAGCTGTCCTAGGGGAGGGGGCTCTGGGAGCCACGTGGCCCCTCCCTGCCTCTTGCTTCATCTCCCGACAAGCTCCAGAGGGGCGGGGAGAGAGCGCTGGAGGAGGAGGAACTAGGCAGCTCTGCAGAGGGGGCCAGGAGCTCCGGTATTAGGTACCCCCAGCCCCAACGCTGTTGCTGCTGCTGCAGCGGGGACACAGGTGAGGACAGCCCTGTGGGGAGAGGGAGGGGACCATCAATAGCTCTGTCCTTGTCTTTTCCTGGTCCGGTCCCCATGTCCTAGTCCATCCTGAAACAGTCCCCAGGGGTCCCACTGGACCTTGTCCTTCCAGAGCCTCCTTCCAAGGACCCAGAGCCTCCTCCCCCTGTCTCCCACCCCGCCCCCGCTTGTGCCACCTTTCCCTCCTAGGCCTGGCTGTGGCTGCTCTCTTCCTCCTCCTGCTGCTGCTACTGCTGCTGTTATTGCTGCTGCTCCCACTGCTGCTACTGCTGTGGCTGGGCACACACTGCCAGCTCCTCGGTGTGTGTTTACCTCAGACCTGCGCTCAACGGTGGGACCCAGCCTTCTCCTGGTCTTCTCTACCAGCATCCTTCACAAGGTTCAGCAGCCCCTCTCCGGGAAGACACACCCAACTTTCTTCCAATACCCCGCCCCCTCTTCAACCTATTTTGAGGGAATCCCCTTCCTCTTAGCGTTGTCTTTTGAGTTTCCCTTGTGTGATTCGGGGGCTATACCCCCCGAATAACTTAACTTTAGTACTTGAGTATCGGCTCTTTGGGATTCCCCAGACTCCTTCGTTCTCACTCAGAGCTCTTCAGATATGGACCAGGCTTCCTAAGCCCCTCCAGGTAACTTCTCTGCCGGCTATCTCTCAGCCTCTTAAAAAATAATTAAAATATAACAAATACTTTAGCTACCCCGCCCCCCAATCCTCACCTCTCCTACCTTCCCCAGACCTCCTGTAGATTTTAGGTACCAATCTCCTTCCCGCTATTCTCCGTAGTGCTAGTCACTGAGATACTTTTTAGCATCTTTACAACCTCCTGGCTCTAGAGCTACCCTTGAGATGCTCCAGTCCCCTTTTGTGATCTACAAGGGGGCTCCAACCTGGAGATTTTTTCCTGTAAATCCTCTGGGTGTAGACAGCCCTTCAGCCTCTTTCAAAAAGCCCTGGTTCCATCTCCATCACTCTGAATGCCCCTACCTGTCTCTTCTCCAACCCAACTGAGGGATTGCAGGCCCTCCTTTACTGGGAACTCTTGAGAGGGACCAACTCCCAACCTATTTCTTGGTCCCTAAGAACACCCTCAGACATCTCTCAGGAATGTGTTGACTCCTCTAGAATCCTTTCAGTCTTTCTAGACCTGAGGATCCTTCTTGGTTCCTCTGGCACTTCAAGCCCTTCTCAGTCCCTTAGAAACGTCCCCAATACCGCCCAAGCTCCTGTCTGTCTTTCTAGTTCCTCCTCCTGGTTCTTCTTGCGCTCTCTCTCTCTCTCTCTCTCTCTCTCTCTCTCTCTCTCTCTCTCACACACACACACACACACACACACACACTGGTTTCCTTTTCTGGGTAGCCCAAGGTCTCTCCAAGCCTCCGCCATCCTGGAGATAACCACATTCTTCTAAACACAACATCCCCAAGTCTCCGTGGGCCTGGGGAGCTGCAGGATGGCGGCAGGTGTGGCCACATGGCTACCATTTGCAAGGGCCGCAGCAGTGGGCTGGCTGCCCTTAGCCCAGCAGCCCCTACCCCCTGCACCAGAGGTGAAGGCATCTCGAGGGGATGAGGTTCTGGTGGTGAATGTGAGTGGCCGGCGCTTTGAGACCTGGAAAAACACGCTGGATCGCTACCCAGACACGTTGCTGGGCAGCTCAGAGAAGGAATTCTTCTATGATGCTGAATCTGGCGAATACTTCTTTGATCGTGACCCAGACATGTTCAGGCACGTGCTGAACTTTTATCGCACAGGCCGGCTGCACTGCCCCAGGCAGGAGTGCATCCAGGCCTTTGATGAGGAGCTGGCCTTCTATGGCTTAGTCCCAGAGCTTGTTGGGGACTGCTGTCTTGAAGAGTACCGGGACCGCAAGAAGGAGAACGCAGAGCGCCTGGCAGAAGATGAGGAGGCTGAACAGGCTGGGGAAGGTCCAGCCCTTCCAGCAGGCAGCTCCCTGCGACAGCGACTCTGGAGGGCCTTTGAGAACCCGCACACAAGCACTGCAGCACTGGTTTTCTACTATGTGACTGGCTTCTTCATAGCTGTGTCAGTCATTGCCAACGTAGTGGAGACCATCCCATGCCGTGGTCCTGCACGGTGGCCCTCAAAAGAGCAGCCGTGCGGTGACCGCTTCCCTACGGCCTTTTTCTGTATGGACACGGCCTGTGTACTCATATTCACCGGGGAATACCTTCTGCGGCTCTTTGCAGCCCCCAGCCGATGCCGCTTCCTGCGTAGTGTGATGAGTCTCATCGATGTGGTAGCCATCCTGCCCTACTACATTGGCCTTTTCGTGCCCAAGAATGATGATGTCTCTGGTGCCTTTGTCACCCTACGTGTGTTCCGGGTCTTCCGAATCTTCAAGTTCTCCCGGCACTCCCAGGGCTTGCGGATTCTGGGCTACACCCTCAAGAGTTGTGCCTCTGAGCTAGGCTTTCTCCTCTTTTCCCTCACCATGGCTATCATCATCTTTGCCACTGTCATGTTCTATGCTGAGAAGGGCACCAGCAAGACCAACTTCACAAGCATCCCTGCTGCCTTCTGGTATACCATTGTCACCATGACCACACTTGGGTAAGTATAGGCCTTGAGCTGGGCAACACGCTGTTTCTGTAACATTAGGAAGGTTAGAACCTCAACTCTACACCTCTACGGTGAAGAACATCATACTCAGAGCCTCACCCGTGCATGCAAAACACATGCTCTGCTTCTGTCCGCCACTTCTCTTTTTGTTTGATTTTCTACATGGAGTTTCTCTGTGTAGCCCTGGCTGTCCTGGAACTAGCTCTGTAGACCAGGCTGGCCTCGAACTCACAGATCTACTTGCCTCTGCCTCCCAAGTGCTGGGATTAAAGGCGTGTGCCACCACTGTCCAGGTTCTGCCTCCCTTTATTTATTTATTTATTTTTGGTTTTTCAGAGACAGGGTTTCTCTGTGTAGCCCTGGCTGTCCTGGAACTCACTCTGTAGACCAGGCTGGCCTCAAACTCAGAAATCCACCTTCCTCTGCCTCCCAAGTGCTGGGATTAAAGGCGTGCGCCACCACTGCCTGGCCTGCCATCCCTTTATTGAGACAAGTTTGTCATGCTATATATAGTCTAGGCTAGGGTCAAACATATTATTCTCCTGCCTCTACTTTCCCAGTGCTAGTATCACAGATATATACCAGCATGGTTGGCTCCTTTATCTCCTTTTGAGCTCCAGTTTGTTAATCTGTAAAAATTCAGAGAGCTGCGATTTGGAGAAACAGCTCACTAGTACATACTGCTTCTGCAGAGGATCCAAATTTGGTTCCCAGCACCCAAGTTAGATGGCTCACAACTGCCTGTAATTCCAGATCCTGAGGAGCTGATGGCTTTGGCCTTCCAGGCATCTGCACACTTATGCACATATCTGCACAGAGATACACAATATTCATAATTGAAAAGAATAATTTTTTTTGTTAGCTTTTTTTGAGACAGAATTTCACTCTGCAACCCTGTCTGGCCTGGGACTTATTATGTAGGCCAAGCTGGCCTTGAACTCATAGAAATCTGCCTGCCTCTGCCTCCAAGGTGCTGGGATTAAAGGTATGTTGCCTCTATGCCTGGCAAAATAAATCTCTCAAAACAAAATTTAGGGGGCTATATCTATGGCTCACTGGTTAAGGAAACCTGCTGCTCTTGCAGGGGACCTAGGTTGGGTTCCCAGCACCCACGTGGCAACTAACAACCATCTGGAATTCCAGTTCCAGAGAATCTAATGCCCTCTTCTGATCTCCTTGGGCACTGAATACATGTGGTGCACATATGTACATGCAGGCAAAACACTCACACATGTAAACTGAAATAAATCAATAGTAAAAAATAAAATTTAGCTTGGTTGGTGGTACATACCTATAATCCCAGCATCCCAGGAGCAGAGGCAGGTGGATCTCTGGGAGTACAAGGATAGCCTGGTCTACATATCAAGTTCTAGGCCAGCTAGAACTGTACAATAAGACCCTGTCTTTAAAAAAAATTAGACAAGCCAGGAGGTGTGATGGTATACCTTTAATCTTAGCATTTAAGTGTCAGAGGCAGGCAGATCTCTGCCAATTTGAGGCTAGCCTGGACTACACAGCAAGTTCCAGACTAGTGAGGCTACATAGCATAACCCTATTTTTTTTCCTTTGGTTTTTCAAGACAGGGTTTCTCTGTGTAGCCCTGGCTGTCCTGGAACTCACTCTGTAGACCAGGCTGGCCTCGAACTCAGAAATCCTCCTGCCTCTGCCTCCCTAGTACTGGACCCTATCTCTAAAAATATGTAAGGAGTTTTATTTAAATTTTTGAGTCCTTATCAGCACCGACCATGCTTTGATATTTCCGGGTCAGACTTTTAGGACCTTGTTACGTTCTCTTCTCACTTCCTCAGGGTCCCAGTCTCCTTCTCTTTTGAGACAGTGTTACATTACGTAGTCCACGTTGGCCTCAGACTCCAAGGCAATCTTATGTCAGCCTCCTAACTCTACTTGGATTATAGGCATGAGACACCGTGTTAGGTTCCTCTTTGTAAAGGGGGAACGATGACTTTAAGAGGATTCAGTGATACCATGTGAGTTCTCTGAATACTTCTGGCACAGGATACACAGGCATCAGTTTCCTATCACACTTTTTCTTTTTTCTTTCCTTTTTTTTTTTTACATTTTGAGGATTCATGGCAAAGTCAGTCAGACTTCTAGAATTGTCTGCTGTGTGAGCATTGTCTCTGGGATTTTGTGACTTTTGATGTTTTCCAGAAGCTATTTTTAGCATTACTTTTCTTTTCCTTGGATTCTAAGAAGCACTGCCCCTGACTTCGCCATCCTCCTGCCTCTGCTTCTTGAGTGCTGGGATTCCAGGTCTAGGGAATCTACCTGGCTAAATCCATATTAATTTTTACTGCCAATTCCTGAAACAGTTGAGAGAGATGCAGCAAATGGAATCAGCCATCTCATGATGCTCTTTTCTTGTTGGGATAGGGTCATTATTAGAGACTGAACCCAAGGTCTCTCACCACAGTATCCCACAGTATCCCAGGCTCTGTCTCAGCTCTCATAGCGTTTGGTTTTGTGGCAGAATCTCAATTTGTACACCAAGCTGGCCTCAGATTTATATGAATCCTTTTCCTGCCTCTGTCTCCCAAATGCTGGGATTCTAGGCTTGTGCCACAATTCACAGCTTCCTCTTTGTCATGATGTGTGTGCACCCATATGTGGGTGTGTGCGCATGCATGTGCATGCGCATATGTACAGTCTGTATGTAGTTTTAAGTTATTATTATTGTATGTATGGTGTATGAGTGTCAGTATGTACATGTAATAGCATGCATATGGAGGTTAGAGAACAACTTCGTAGAGTTGGTTCTCTCCTTCTACCTTTACCTGGACTCCCAGGATTTAACTCAGGTTGTCAACCTGAGAAAGTAAGCTCTTTGCAGCTGGGACTTCTTGTTGGTCCCTGGTCTATGTATTTTTTTGACAGCACATGCTCTCACTGTGTAACCCTAACTGTCCTGCAACTTACTTTGTAGACCATGCTGATCTTGAACTCACAGAGATCTACATGCCTCTGCCTCCTGAAGTACTCAGACTAAAGGTGTGCGCCACCATGCTTTACCACTTTTATATTTTGAGATGGGTCACTCATTGAGACAGAAGCGCATCCATTTCTCTAGAATGGCTGAGCAGTGTGAGCTCCAGGGCTATTTTGATCTCTGCCCCCCAGAGCCGGGATTATAGGCACAAGCTACTACATGGGTTCTGGAGATTTGAACTCGGGTCCTTACGCTTGCATACACAGACCGTATTTTACCGAGCCATCATCTCCCCAGCCTCCTTACAGTGTTTATAAAGATTTTGTCCAGAGTAGATGCTGTGATTCTTCTCTAAATTTCCATCATTAGAATTATGTAGGCTGTTGCTATTCAGTATCTGTAGAGTGAATGACTGAATTTGGCCAGTGCCTTAATAGAAATACAAAAGTTTCTTAGAAGTAGATTAATTTTGGTTGGAAGTTCATGGTTGGATCAAATCAATAAATCTTGAGTCCTAACAGTTGAGTTGTCAGTAGATATCGTGGTGCCTTTTGCCACATACAGTCCTCAGAACAACTGTGACGGTAAGTGCTCATGCCTCGTGAGACTTAGTCCGAGGTGACTTATCACAGAGCTAGAAATGTCCAAGTTATAGAGGCTCTGGAGCAGAGTCCTGAATGCTTAGGCCAAATGAAAAGCTCTGAAGATAAAGCTCAACTCATCAAATGCTTGCCTAGCATCCATAAAGCTCTGGGTTCAATTCTCTAGCACCTCTTGAATCGAGCAGGATTGCAGGTGCCTATAATCCCAGTACTTCGGAGATAGAAGCAAGAGATCAACAGGAAGAGCAGCAGCAACACTAACAATTCACGGGGCTAAGAAAGAGTCAGAAAGCCTAGAAGCTGGAGTTTACAGAGACTGTATTTCTCAAAGGAGTTCCGATTGCTGGTGAGGTTAGAAAAAAAAGTGTGTTGTACGTTTCTGGGCAAATTAACTGTGGCACCTCTCTGAGCTTTGGTTTCCTCCTTTGCAAAATAAGCCAGTAAGCAGTTGGTTCTGCTCCATCCCCATCAGAGAGGTGTGGCTTGGAGGAAGGCAGGGTGGTTTTGAGGCTCCCTATCTTTCATCGGAGGACACTTTCAAGGCTTCTTCTGGGAGGAAGGGTCCTTCCTCTCAGGAGACAGAGGCAGGCAGATCTCTGTGAGTTCAAGGCCAACCTGATCTACCAAGAGAAAGCCTGGCAGTGATGGCACAGTCCTTTAGTCCCAGTACTCGGGAGGCAGAGGCAAGTGATCTTGGTGAGTTCAAAGCCAGCCTGGTCTACAAAGAGAGTTCCAGGACAACAAAGACCAACAGAGAGACCCTGTCTCAAAAGGAGAAAACAAAAAGCTCCTTCCTAAAAAATGTAGAGAATCCTCCTAGAATACAGAGCTTCTCATCTGACCTGTAGTGGTGGGACTCTCCCCAGTCTTTATTTCTTGTTTTCCTTTCTGCTTGGTATTAGATTTCCAGCTGACAGTGACGCCCAATGCATAGCTTAGATGGGAGCGGCAGATGTAGAACCTGAGGGCAGCCCCGTTTCTCATTTGACCTCTACTGCAAGGGACTAGAGAGGTCATTCTCCACATTTTGTCTTTTGTTTTGCTTTGTTTTTAAGACAGGGTTTCTCTGTGTAGCTCTGGCTATCTTGGAACTTAAACTATAGACCAGGCTGGCCTGAAGCTAAGAGATTTACCTGGCTCTGCCTCCCAAGTACTGGGATAAAAGACATATACCACATGCTTAGCCATTCTCCTCATTTTGAAAAATTTTAAATACTTTTTAAAGTATGTGTATAGCATGTGGGTGTGTGCATGTGAATGGAGGTGTCTATGGAGCCCAAAAGAGGGTATTGGGTCCTCTGGAGCTGGAGTTTCTAATAGTTGTGAGCTGGTTGATATGGGTCTTGAACTTGGGTCCTCTTGAATTCCTAAACACCCATTCTCCAAATTTTTCAGTGTAACAGACTGAAGCTGGGGCTAGATAAATTGACTCAGAGCTTAAGAGCACCTGCTGCTTTTTCAAAGAACCTGGGTTCAATTTCCAGGACTCCCATGTGATGCATTACAACTGTCTGTAACCCCAGTTCCAGAGGATATGACACTCTCTTCTGGCCTCCATAGGCTACCAGGCAAGGTGCACTTCATATGTATGTGAAAACACTCATACACATACAAATAAATAAATCTTTAAAAAGAAAGCAACCGTAGTTAGATGGCTTTATGGTGCTCTTACAAAGGACCCAAATTTCCCGTCTAGCACCTACATGGTGGCTGGAAACCATCCTTAAGTTCAGTTCCAGTGAATCTGATACCCTCTTCTGACCTATTGAGACACCCAGCATGCAGATGACACACATACTTACATGTAGGCAAACACTCACGCACATACAATAAAACTTAAAAAGGGAGGACGAAAGAAGCTGAAGTTCAGAAAGTCCGTGTGCTTGCAAAATGTGCCAAGCACTTCAGGAGTGGGGGGGCGGAACTGGGGTATCTAACCTTGGTGTGCTTTCTCTTTCTAACCTTGGTGTGCTTTCTCTTTCCCAGGTATGGAGACATGGTGCCTAGCACCATTGCGGGCAAAATTTTTGGGTCCATCTGTTCACTTAGCGGTGTCTTGGTCATTGCCTTGCCTGTGCCAGTCATTGTGTCCAACTTCAGTCGCATCTACCACCAGAACCAGCGTGCTGACAAGCGCCGAGCACAGCAGGTAACTGTCTCCCTTCTGGGCACTGACATTCCTTACAGCCTAAGCCTGTCTTGCTCCTGGGCTCACCTATCTAACCTTTTGTCTCCTCTCTGTAGAAAGTGCGCCTGGCAAGAATCCGGTTGGCAAAGAGCGGTACCACCAACGCCTTCCTGCAGTATAAGCAAAATGGGGGCCTTGAGGTGGGGAGGGGCCTTTATTGGGGGGAGGATGAGCAGAAATAGGAGGGGAAGGTGCTCATCACCTGTTTTCTGCTCTGCTCAGGACAGTGGCAGTGGGGAAGGACAGATGCTGTGCGTTAGGAGCCGCTCTGCGTTTGAACAACAACATCACCATCTGCTGCATTGTCTAGAGAAGACTACAGTAAGGCCCAACAAGAAGCTGCATTGGCGCGAAGGAGGAGGGCTGCCCGAAACCAAGCTTTTCCCCTCACTGAGATGAAAGCCATAACACTTCATTGTAGAGATCACATGATACTTCCTTTAAGAGGTTGAGTCTTGGGGCTGGAGAGATGGCTCAGCAGTTGAGTACTAGCTGCTCTTCCAGAGGTCCTGAGTTCAATTCCCAGCAACCACATGGTGGCTCACAACCATCTGTAACAGGATCCGATGCCCTCTTCTGGGGTGTCTGAAGACAGCTACAGTGGACTCAGATACATAAAATAAATAAGTCTTTTTTTTTAAAAAAAAAAAAAAAAAGAGGTTGAGTCTTATGGCAGAGACAGGTGATCTCTGTATCTCTAGGAGTTCCAGGCTAGCCTGGTCAACATAGTGAATTTCAGGCCAGCCAAGGCTACACAGGCTGCACCTTGTCTCAAAACAAAACAAAGAGCAAAAAGTGACTTCTAGGATGGGCAAGGAAGCAAGAGGGGGAGTGACTTTTCTTAAGCAAAGGCCTGGGAGTTGTACTAGCTTCCATGACATGGCATAGCCTGTGATTCTGCTTCCCTTCTGCCCACAGTGTCATGAGTTCACAGATGAGCTAACTTTCAGTGAGGCCCTTGGAGCTGTCTCACTGGGTGGTCGCACCAGCCGCAGTACCTCAGTTTCATCCCAGCCAATGGGGCCTGGGAGCCTGCTATCATCTTGCTGCTCAAGAAGGGTCAAGCGCAGAGCCATCCGCCTTGCCAACTCTACTGCCTCTGTCAGCCGCGGCAGCATGCAGGAGCTAGACACACTAGCAGGTCTTCGGAGGAGTCCTGCCCCTCAGAGGTAAGTACCTGGCTCACCTGTTTGAGCACACTTGGGAAGTGCAGACTTTGGATCATGGGTTTGAGATTGTGACGGTAGGACTAGCAAGTCCACCCGACCCCAAATTCCTCTGTACAAAGACCTTTAGTTTGTCTTGGAAACACCTCAGTTTTTCAAAATGTTATAAGACAGGGTCTTGCTTTGTTTATAGACCAAGTTGGCCTCAACCTCATGAAAATTCTGCTTCAGCCATCAAGTGCTAGAACGCATATATGACTGCCATCTGCCCTTCATTCATTCTTTTAGATACTTACTGAGTAGCAATAAGGGCCTAGCCCTAACCATTCAGGAAGCTACGGCAGGAGAATCACTTGAACTGAGGATGTCGGTGATAAAACATTTGCTTTGTATGCTGGAAGCCTTCGGTTTTAACCACAACCACTAACCTGTCTCACACAGACACAGATACAGACACAGGCTTAGGACAGAGGGTGGGTCCTTGTGTCCTGAAATTTACATTCTAATAGGAAAAGGCAATTGACAAGTCCAGACTGAATACTGGGTCAGACATTTGTAAGTAGCTCGATGAAAAAAGAAATTGAGAACAGGGGCTGGAGAGATGGCTCAGGGGTTAAGAGCACTGACTGCTCGTCCAGAGGTCCTGAGTTCAATTCCCAGCAACCACATGGTGGCTCACAACCATCCGTAATGGGATCCGATGCCACCTCTGGTGTCTGAAGACAGCTACAGTGGACTCAATATACATACAATAAATATTTTTTATAAAAAAAAAAAGAAAGAAATTGAAAACAAAGGCTGGATCCCCAGGGGCTCCACAGGAGGTTGTGAGCTGCCAGATGTGGGTGCCAAGAACCAAGTGTGGGTCCTCAGTAAGAGTGGTACTTAACCACTGAGCCAGTTCTCTAGCCTGTTTTTCTTTAGAAAATTTTCTTTTCAGGTTGGATGTAGTAGCACAAATCTTTATTCCCAGTACGCAGGAGGCATTCAAGGCCAGCCTAGTCTACATCGTGAGTTTCAGGCTAGCCAGAGCTATGTAGTGAGACCTGTTTCAAAGAATAAATATCTTTTTTTAGTACTGGGAATGGAACCTAGGGTCTCACAAATGTTGAATACTCTATCACTGAACCATGTGTAGTCAGATGCAGTTTTAGTAGTGTGGTCAAGAAAAGCTTTTTCTGGGACTGGCGAGATGGCTCAGTGGCTAAAAGCACTTGTTGCTCTTACAGAGGATCTGAGTTTGATTCCCAGAACCCATACATAAGTTCCCAACCACCTGTACCTCCAAGTCCCAGGGGATCTGATGACTTCTGACCTCCACAAGCACCAGGCATGCATGTGATGTACATATATACATGTATACATGCAGACAAAATACTTATGCACATAAAATGAAAGCATAAGGTTTTTGCAACCTACTTTTTTTTAGTATTTTTTTTTAATATTTATTCATTTTATTTATATGAGTACACCGTAGCTGTCTTCAGACACACCAGAAGAGGGCATCAGATTCCATTACAGATGGTTATGAACCACCATGTGGTTGCTGGGAATTGAACCCAGGACCTATGGAAGAGCAGTCTGTGCTCTTATCTGCTGAGCCATCTCTCCGGCCCGCAACCTACTTTTAATAAGGGTTCAACCTCTCCTCTAGCCCAGCACTCAGCAGAGGTAGTGGAAGAGAACAGTTATTAGGACAGGGGGGAAGTGGACCTATTCAGCAATAGTTCTTCTGGGGCGAGCTCAATCTTAACAGTTCAGTCCCGTAGCAAACACCAAATAGGACTCAGTAGCTGCAGACCAGTCCTCTAGGCTGAAAGACACTAACCCAAACCAGCAGCTACAAGTCAATCCTGAAGAAACCACCAGGCTTGCCAACCGGCCTGAGGCAAGGTCTCAGAAGCGGCAACCTGCCTCAGGAACCCCATGAGCAGTTCTTGTCCTGTTTCTCTCAATGGTATCATTACCACAAGTTGAGCTCAATAGCACTATGTAAAGCAAACCAATACATGCATGTCGTTAAAGAAGAATAGGGAGTTGGAACAAACCAAGGTTCAGTGCTTGTCTCCCACTGTCTGTGAGGTCATATTTACACTCCTTCATCACAGGTCCTTTCGCGTGTCTGCTATATCCAAACATCCCTTCACCTGTGCCTGCTCCAGGAAAACAGCCTTTCACGTGTTTGCTTTAGCAAGACACCCTTTCACCTGGTGCCCCAGCAAAGCATCATCTGACTAACTTTCCAAAGAAACTAGAAGTTTCCACTTCACAAAATTATTCTTAAAAATCTTTTTTAAAGAAAAGCTTTTCTGACATGGTGTCTGAGTCCATGTCTGACAGAGGCAAGGCAGTGAGCCATACATACATAGATGTAACTAGAGAAAGGGCTTTCCACACAGTGTTTAGCCCATGCAAATGTTGAGAGACCGCAGTACACCAGAGGTCTGGCAAGGACATTGTGTGTAGAGTAGGAACTGGGGGACAAAAAGAAAGTAGACAATCAGGAAGGAATGAAGACTCAGTTTTATTCCTCATGTCAACCTTCTCTACACATCACTCCCCCCTCCACACAGGGTTTCTCTGTGTGTAACCTTGGCTATCTGGAACTCATCTGTAGACCAGGCTGGCCTTAAATTCAGAGATCTGCCTGCCTCTGCCTCCAGAGTACTGGGGATAAAGGCATGTGCAACCATTGCCTGGCTGGTGTAGACTTTTAAACTTTTTGTTTGTTTGGTTTGTTTTTGAAATAGAGTCTCGTTATGTAGCGTAAGATGGCCTCGGATTCCGGATCTGTCTACCTTAGCCTCTCGAGTGCCAGAATTTGTGGTGTGTGCCACCATTACCTTTTGCTGGTATAGACTCTTGCAGTAATTTTGGCATTGTTAAAGATAACAAGAGGGACTGGGGAGATGGCTCTGTGCTTAAGAGCAGTTATTGGGCAGGGCACGCCTTTCATTCCAGCACTTGAGAGGCAGAGGCAGGTGAATCTTTGTGAGTTCAAGGCCAGCCTGGTCTATAAAGCTGGCTCTAGGACATCCAGGGCTACATAGAGAAACCCTGTCTCAAAGAAACTAACTAACTAACTAGTACTTGCTCTTGGAGAGGATCTGGGTTTAATTCCCAGCACCTATAACCACCCCTAACTCCAGTTTCAGGTGATCTGATGCACCGTTCTGGCCTCCTTTGGGCACCAGGAATGCATGCATACATAGACGGTCATGACAAGGCTCTGGATTTAATCTTCAGCATCACACAAAACTCTGTGTGTGTGCATACTATGTTCAGGCACTTTGTCTCGTTTATTATTTCATTTGGTCTCTGTAACAACTGAGGTAAGGAATGATTTTTACTTCCATGCTACAAATAAAAGAGGGATTTAGTGATCATGATTTGAAACTAAGCCCAGCTGACTTCCGAATTCACCTCCCTTGCCATAATTGAGGATGTAGGGAGAATTTGCAGCACGGTGCAAGGGACCCAGTAGGTGCTTAGTTAAACGTGAAGATTGTATGGTAATTATCCAGATGACTTTAAAAGAGTATTCCATCTTCCCCACCTCTGTTCACAGCCGCTCAAGCCTCAATGCCAAGCCCCATGACAGCCTTGACCTGAACTGTGACAGCAGGGACTTCGTGGCCGCCATCATCAGTATCCCCACCCCTCCTGCCAACACGCCAGATGAGAGTCAACCTTCCTCCCCTGGTGGTGGTGGTGGCAGTGGTGGCACAACCAACACCGCCCTCAGGAACTCCAGCTTGGGTACTCCGTGCCTCCTCCCTGAGACTGTCAAGATCTCTTCCCTGTGAGGAATGGGCCTGCCCATTCAGAGGGCCTTCTTTATTCTTGGGAACTCCTTTCCAAAGCCATATTTTGGGGAGGCAAAGAGGGGCAGACCTGGGAACTCCTTATGCCCCCTGACAAGAACTATGCAATGGAGTTTCATGGAATGGCCCATCTGGTGGGGAAGTAGAGAATGAGGAACTTCCCTCAGTCCAGACAGTTTTTCTAGTGGGAGCTTGAAGCATGGGACTCCATAGGTCCCTGGCCTCCTTGCCCCAGCATGCTGGGACTGGCCTCTATCTCCTAGCTGGCCTCTTGCATGCCTCTTCCCTTGGGCCCTCAGAGGCAGGTTAAAGCTTTCTACAGTCTGACATTTGAGGTCTGGTCTGACAAGAGTTGAGAGTTCCTCTTCTCTATGATTGTGTTGTGCAAGTTTGGGGGTTCAGGGAAGAGAATCCTCAACTCCAATTTGGCCTCTAGGGGACAAGGTTTTGCCCTTCAACAGGCCCAGCATTTGGAAGCTTGGAATGCAACCCTGGGCTGGCTTAATGGGCCATGGCCTCTGTAGTGACCTGCTCCCTCTAAGCTTTGGCTGAGGGGTCAGACTGCTTCTCCCAACACAGAGATAGCACAAACACTACCACCCCTTTCCCTGGCTAGCTGCTGGAATTGAGTTCCTGCCAGCCGTCTTCTGCTAGGCCTCCAGCAAACTCTAGCAATAGCAGCTGCTGCCATACCAATATGCAAAGCCTCGGACCAATTTGCTGCAGCATATACATCTGCTCTGATCAGATGGGCCACATCTAACTGCTCTGTTCTCTGACGTGCTTTCTTCTTGGGTTGGTCTGGAGTCTGGACCTGCTGAGATAAGAGACTAACATCCAGCAAGAGCTGGGCTGGGTGTTGAGATCGTGGGCTGGTTTCATATTCTTGGGCAGAAGTCCAGAAGTAGTGTGGGAGAGGACTGAGCTGTTCCTGACCCCGGGGAGATAGAAGATATCGCCTCCTTCTCTGCTGTAACTCTCTTTGCACACTGTCTTGTCCTCCCTCTTGGGTCATCTTCTGGATCTATGCTCTCAGACTGAATCTCACGTCATCTCAGGTTCCCTGTCTCCAGCTCTGTCCCTCTGAAGCTGGCAGCTGACAAAGATGAAGTTTTCATCAGTCAATAAAACCTAAGAGGAGAGATGTGGACTGAACAGCTACTGACTCTGTGGACTGACTTTGAGGGCTGGGTTCGGTTGAGCGGTTAAGAACACTATGGTCTCAATTTCTTTCAACAGTGAAGGGACTGGTGTGGGTCAAGGTGTGGGAGGTCGGTGGCTAGTACTCTCTTCTTGAAGGTGTGGATTATGGAGAAATGAAGGAGGGTGCTTTGAAGAGTTGGTCTCTGGAGGCAGTGAAGCAGGCCAGAGGGTCCTAAGACTGACATACCTTAGATACTAATCTGTTCCAGATCCTTCATTCCTAGAAGGAGAAGCCAAGATCAAGAGCGACATGGAGTTACTTTGAGGGGGAACTTAATCCCATGCTTCCTGAGAGCAAAAACCTATAAATTTAACCCTAATAAAATGATTTCTTAGTTTGTTAATAATCCCCCTTCCCCCCGTTGTTTTCTTCTGGATTCCAGCTACATCAGGCTAGCATGTGACTGAGTTGTGTAGAGCCCTGTGAAGACCAATCTTGGATTCTGATTGACACATTTCAGTCCTTGGGGGAGAGACTCACTCTTTGTGTCAAGTTGCTAATTTGAAATAGAGACAGTAATTTCTTTATTCACCAAATATTTGCTAACAGTCCATCATGTCCTAGTACTAAGGTACACTGATGAGCAAAGTAGCATTATTAGATCTAATGTTCATAGGTAAGCATGAAAGGCAGACAATCACAATACAGTGTGGTAGCACTGAGATTGATGGGTTATAGATACATGTAGACGGCCAGGTAACCTAAACTGGCCAGCCTTCAAGGAAGGAGGTGGAGTTAGTCAAGCAAGAGATGGAAGGCTAAAACTGTGGGTGGAGGGCACAGTGTGTCCAGTGAGCTGGAGGTCAGAGAGTGAACGTAAAGCCTTGGGGAACTGAAACTAGCTGGCAAGGGGAGTGAGTGCAAGGCTGAGGAGGGAAGTAGACAGTACAGATTGCAAAAGACTTTTGAAGCTGGGACACGGATTTGGGACTTTGTCCTAGGTATAAGGGGGGACCACTAAAGACTCAGAAACAGTCCAGGCATTCCGTTTAGATTTCAGAAGGATAATTTTGGCCATCGGGAACAGCTATGGAGAAAAAGTCTTAGATGAAGAAGGACCAGTCAAGGGTTTTGTGGTAGTCCTTTTGGTAGGGGGTGTTGGCTAGGACAGCCGTGGAATTGGAGAGGTGTGAAATTCCAGAGATAGACTGGGTGGGACTTGGAACTGACAGGCAGGTGAGAGCCAGAGAAGCGGAAATAGTCAAATTTGACTCTTGGTTTTCTGGTCTGGGCAATGACTGGCTGTTGAAGGAAGTTCCTACAGTGCCAAGTACATAGTTAAGTATGGGGTGAAGTCTACTCATGAATAGTATGAGCTCAGTTTTAGATGCTGAGCAGATAGCCAGTAGGGAATGGATAGATGGGTCTGGAGACAACCATTAGACAATTCAGGGTCATGTTTATAGGTGTTGGCAGAAATCCCCAACCACAGAAGTCCCGTAGATATGAGTTCCCTCCTATTATGAAGTCTCAGGAACAGAAAACATGACTAGGACCCATATTTACCCATGTATTACTGATGCCTTTGAGGGAGAAAAGCTTCATCTGAAGGGTGGTGGTCTTTCTGTTTTGCCCTAAATATCTTTTGTTGGAGACAGTCCCAACATGTAGTCCTGACTACCCTTGAACTAACTCCTTCCCTCTCCCTCTCCTTCTTCTCCCTCTTCCTCCCCCCATCTATCTATCTCTCTCTCTCTCTCTCTCTCTCTCTCTCTCTCTCTCACACACACACACACACACACACACACACAATCTCTTAAAATTATTTTATGTGTATGGATATTTTGTTTGAATGTATTTTTCATCATATGCATGCCTAGTGGAAGGTGTCAGTTCCCTGGGGACTGGAGTTACACAAGGTTGTGAGCCCCCATGTGGGTGCTGGAAATTGAACGTGAGTCCTCAGGAAGAGCTTAACTACTGAGCGATCTTACTCTTAACTACTCTTAACTACTGAGCCGTTTCTCTGGCCTCTGGCTTTGAGCTCTTGATCCCACTGCCTGAGCCTCCAGAGCAATGATAACGCCAGTTTTGATATTGCACTTTTGTTAGGTAATCTCAGAAGAGACAATGATTTGTACAAGGTCAATAGTTTATAATGGTCCATGTGTGCCTAGAACTGATGTCTTTCTTATAAGGAATCAAAGTCCAGAATTCTTCTGTGATACCACAGGTTCTAATTTATATAGCACTTACTATGTGCAATGCACAGAACCAGGCCATTTATTGGCATTCATTTCTAACACATAGAATATTATTGCTGCTGGGGGGTGGTTTAATCTTCTCAGTACTCAGGAGGCAGAGGTAGGCAGATCTGAGTTGGAGGCCAGCTTGGTCTACAGAGTGAGTTCCAGGACAGCCAGGACTACACAGAGAAACCCTGTCTCGGAAAACCAAATAAAAGAAAGAAAAGAAAAATGATTGCTATCTATAGAGAACTAGAAATAGAGAATAGATTGGGTGTTAGCTGACTTGTTCCAAATACTCAGACATTAAGGTCTTAGCTACTTAGTATCAAGGACTTTGCCAACACCACTGGGAGACACTAGCTGCTGACAGTCTTGGTTTGTAAATATTCTCTTTTCCTGAGTAAACTAAGGTTTTTTGGTGGTAGGGGGTGTAAAGCCTGTACGAGCCTGCGCAATAGACATAAGCTTGAGGTGAACATGAGGGTAAGAGGGCGGAGGTGACAGAGAAGGCGTGTTTTTCCGCCAAACACTAACCATCGGTTTGGTGCACGTCTGTCTAGAGGTTGGCCCATCTGAAGTGATGGACAGCATTGTTAACTAATCACCGCAAGATTACGACTGTTGCCAGGGTGAAGTAGGGTCCACCCTTTCGGGTTTGCAGATGGGAGGAACGGGAAGTGACGCCACAGGGGACGATATGCTCTGGGAATGTTGATATTTTCCTGTGAGTGTGACTGAGTACCAGGTGGAATCCTTGAAGAGACGAGTCTTATTGTGCCCGAGACAGACCACTCTGTTTATCCATAGTGCCGACGCCTGTGGGTTAGAACCTCAGGGGAAGTAAAGAATAGAACGGGAACCGCAAAGAGAACCGGGGAAGAAGGCTTCCGACTTTGAAATCTGAGACGGAGGACTTGAGAGAGTGAGCGCTCAACCCGGATTGGCTAGTGGGGGTTGTCAAGGCTTTACTCACTTCTTCAATTGGCTGGTGTCCGCAATTGTCACCACGGGGAGCATTTTTTGCCCACGTACTTCCGAGCAGGAGGCGGGGTTGTGTCCCGTTGCGCACGCGCACAGTCAGGGAAGCCCCACCCGGTAGTTCAAGAAACTGCGGAGGGGCGGGGCGAAGAGGTGCTTGTTTTGGTTGTGTTTCCTCTGAAGCCGAATCCCGGAACAAGGTAGCAGTAAGCTTGGCTGGACTTGGAGGGAGAAAAGGCTACGACCAATCCGTCTTTGTGCCATCCCATTGGACTTCACATCCGGGATATCCTCTGGGCGTGACCTGCGTACTGCCTGCGGTTCTCGAACCGGTGTCCTGATCTCTTTATCCAGGCCTTGCTGTTCCCATCGTGCCTCGCGCACAACAGTAGCCCCCTCATCCGGGTTCTCTCCCGGCGTTCTCCGCGTCTGGTTTGCTGTGGGGTACTTGGCGGTGCCGCCATGACTATTCTCCCCAAAAAGAAGCCGCCACCTCCCGACGCCGACCCGGCCAACGAACCGCCGCCGCCCGGGCCGCTGCCCCCAGCGCCTCGGCGCGGTGGGGGTGTAGGCGTGGGCGGCGGCGGCACGGGCGTGGGTGGAGGAGAGCGCGACCGTGACTCCGGAGTCGTGGGGGCCCGTCCCCGGGCTTCACCACCACCGCAGGGCCCGCTACCGGGGCCGCCTGGCGCTCTTCATCGTTGGGCACTAGCCGTACCGCCTGGCGCAGTTGCAGGCCCTCGGCCACAGCAGGCTTCTCCACCTCCTTGTGGGGGCCCTGGTGGCCCCGGCGGCGGTCCTGGTGACGCTCTTGGTGCGACAACTGCGGGGGTGGGCGCGGCAGGGGTGGTGGTGGGCGTGGGTGGTGCCGTGGGCGTGGGCGGCTGCTGCTCGGGGCCCGGGCACAGCAAACGGCGGCGTCAAGCTCCCGGCGTTGGCGCAGTTGGCGGGGCCAGTCCGGAACGTGAAGAGGTCGGAGCAGGCTACAACAGTGAAGACGAATATGAAGCTGCTGCAGCACGAATCGAGGCCATGGATCCTGCCACTGTGGAACAGGTAAGGGCTGGAAGGTGAGGGGCTATTGGGCAGAAACAGCAAGTGAGTCTACCAGACTGAGAAAGAACCCAAGGAAATGTTTGAGATTGGTCCAAGAAACTCCGGTCTTGTTGCTGAACTTGACATTCTTTTCTGGTGGTGGAGGCATGATTAAATCCTCATTTCCCCCGAGGGCTTGGTGTTATGGGGCTCTAAGTAAGTAAGCTAAGGTACTTCAAGATAAGGGCTGGGAGCACTTTTTCAGCCCATATTTATCAGTCTTGGTCCTGAGATCTCATCTAAGTGACTGGCATTGGGAATTCCCCAGGAGTCACAGGTAGGTTGGAGCCCTTCCTTAGAGGAAGATCTCAGGCCTCTCTAAGGGACTTGGGTTCAGTGACTCTTTCCTTTAGGACAAGTCTGAGATTCCCTCTCCAAAGAATTCAAGTAGGGTAGTGTCCTCAGAGATACGGTCTGAGCATACCCAAGAAACCCAAACCCTTCATGTAGGAAGGACCCCCCCTCTTCTTTTGCAGAGTTGACAAGTCTGTTCACCAGCCATGCCTGTGGCCTCCTCAGGAGTCCTAAGCTTATATTTGGGGACCTAGACCTCCTTGTAGAATTGAAGGTTTAGAGTATACCCGCACACCTTTTAGACAGTGATTTCCAAAGCATCCCTCCAGTGTTGTGAAACTTCTTTCTGGGAGATAAAACTTTCTACATCTTGGGGACAAAGGCCGAAAACAGTACCTAGAAGCAGAACTATGGATCACAGTTGATGTTGAGGTAAATACCTCTTTGCTTATGGACTGGGGTTTAATTACAGATGTTCCAGGCAAGAGGACTTTGGGACACACTTTCAGTCACAGGCTGGTGTCTATGCTCTTGTGTGTGGGGGGGGGGATGTCATATATTCCCCTAAGAATATATGTCATACCTATTGAAATTTACTTCAGGGATTCAACATCTCAGTCTTCCCTTTTTGTACATCTGGATTTCTCTGATACCCAAGGGGCTGAGCTGTTAATCTCACAGGAAAAGAGCTCTCAAGTCACTAAACCCAGATTAAGTTCCTTGGAAAAGAAATTGAGAGTCTCTCTCAGGAAGAGCTCTATCTCTTGTGGAGAACTCTCACCTATTTACTTGGCGGATGAGGTCCAGAGTCTGGCCTGAAAACTATGGTTCCTGTCCAATCCCTGCCTCAGAAACTTCAACCTCAGGACATGAGCAGTTTGGAGACCCAGAGGCGATGTCAGAGGTCTCCCTCTAAATCTGCCTTCAAGGGCCTGAGACTCTGTTCTCTGTGAAGGACATATAAGGCTTTTCTTAGGAACAGGAACTCCATACGTGTCACTAAAGATGGTTTCTAGAGGTGATGCCTGAAGTTCGTCCTCAGGGAACTTGAGGTTCTCTTCAGACACAGGATGACATTTCCCACCAGGACTGAGTGGGGCATGATTATAATGATCCTGAGGAATGGGGTCTTAGTCTCAACATTACATCAGTTGTTTGAGGGATTGTTCTATACCTTAGAATCTGAAGCCTGAATCTTTTGGTGCTGTCACCTAAAACAACATAAGTACCCTCTTCATGGGCAGCTTTTAGGACCATGAGTCTCTTTGGGGTTTACTTGAACCTCGGAGACATGGGAAAGATACAGTTTTGAGGAAATTAGTTTAAGCCTCTTTCCATCTTCCTCAGGGACAAGAGATTCCTTTGCCTTGGGGACTGAGGCCTGAGTCCTTGCTTAGGCATGCAGCTCTCCTCCCACCACACCAGGTGATTCTTTCTCATCAGGGAGAGGACATGAAGTCACCTTCAATATGGCCAGAGGCTTCCTTCTTTGGACAGAGGACCTGGGTGTTCTGGTTACTTCTTACCCTCAGGTCAGAGCCAAGAAGACTGTCAGGTTCTGGGACCAGAAGCCTGAGGCATCCCTTGTTGCTTCCCACTTCTGGACATTTTCTTACATTCCATTTCCTGTTGTCTGAAAAATTTCTTTTTTACAGGGGTCAGAGTGTGGTCTCACATCCACCATTCTTGTTCTTTTCCTGTCATTTCTGGCAGAACAAAAATCTTCTGGACTCAGAGATGTCAGGTCCAGGAGTTATTTTTTTGTTTGTTTGTTTTATTTTTCTTCAGGACAAGGTTTCACTGTGTATCCTTGGTTTTCCTGGAACTCACTCTGTAGATCAGGCTGGCCTTCAACTCTGCCACCCAAGTGCTGGGATTACAGGTGTGCAAACAACCACTGCCTGACTGGGTTCAGGGGTTAGGAATCCCTGGTTCTTGTCAAGTCTCCTTACCCCTTACAGAGGTATGCATCCCTTATCCCTGGGAAAGAGAAGGCATGTTGTTGGTGGGGATACAAAAGGCCACATTCTTATACCCCTTGCAGTTCCGCCCTTATATTTATCTTCATAAGAACTTGGAAATAAGATCCGACAAACTCATGAAACCTGCTTTTCCCTGTGACAGGAGAGAGGCTTTTCTGTTCTACTGTGGGCACAAAGTGAAGGAGTTACTCCTAGTCTCCCTGCCTCACCTGGCCCAACTTTGAGCCTTTTGAGGATGAGAAGAAGGAATATCGGTCTTGCTACGCCAGTCTTGCTTCACAGCTGTTGCCATGTTTATAACCTAGAGGCTATTTCAGTACTGACAGAGGGGATGATGATTAGGTGATTAGTCTGAATGGTAAATCTGGTTCTAGTTCTACGAATTTGTACTCCTGTTTCCTTTAGGATTCTCCAGGTACCTTGGGTTGGAGTCCTGGGGAGATGATGTCATAGGATTCCTTTTTTCAGGCATGGTCACCTTACTGAGAGCCTAGCCACTAAAAACAATGACTTATAAGCATCCTAAGCCAGGAGAACTCATAGAGATCTCGGAGAAAGGGAGCAAACATGCTGAGATAGTGGAAGATGCTAGGTTTAGCAATACAGTCAGTGTGTCTGGGTTCTGCCTCTCACTCCATCATGTTTTGCAGAGTGAACTAGTACAGCTTCTGTTCTCTGCACCTGACTTTCTTTTACTCTCACTAAGTGCTGATTTGTTGTCAGTTAGCTTTGGGTTTAAGGGATTTCAAAGCCCCCTATTCCTGAACTTGATAGTGAATAGTGGGTATCTTTTGAAGAGGAGCTGGGTTCCTTCTCTTTCCACCTTGCTTCTTTTCCAGTCATAGAGGTTTGATGGGCAGGTCCAAGCCTTTTTGGTGTAAGGCTTAAGGATGATGTGTGGCAGTGTCGTACCAGCTATCAAGTTCCACAGTTACATGTGGAAAGAATTTGGGGTTTGGAGCTGGGCAGGCTGGAGTTCAAACGCCAGTGTTAACTGCTGAACTGCTTTATGATTATAGAACTTTCATTTAGGGCAAAAATTCATGAGGGGTAATAGAGTGTAAACATCGAGCCTTGCCCACTTTGGCTAGTTCTTTTTGCTCAGGATGAGTAATTTGCTCCCAGGACAATCTTTTCATCTCAAGAGGCTTTGTCCATCCATAGTACCCATCTCTTGGCATCTAGAAGCTTGCCCACCTGGAATTGGGTGGTTGACTGGTAAGGAAGCAGCATATGGTCCCTGCCCTGGCAACATGAATTTGAGTCCTTTTTCTATACTAAACTTTTGTGTGGTCTTTGGGCAGTTCTCTTTTCCAGGTCTTTTGTTTTTGGGGTTTGTTTATTTGTTTGTTCATTTTTCAAGACAAGGTTTCTCTGTAGCTCTGGCTGTCCTGGAACTCACTGTGTAGACCAGACTGGCTTGGGAACTCAGAGATCTGACCTGCCCTCTGACCGTTGAGTTCCAGAGTTAAAGCCATGCACCACCATACCACGCACTGCTTGGGTCTTGTTTTTTCTACCTATTAAATGGGTAGTGGTGAGAAGAGTGGTTGGACTCATTGCATTGCCCTGAAGAAAGGTGTAATCTCATCTTTAATTTTCTGTTTTACACTCTTCTCGACCTTTGTGGGATTTTATGTGGGACTCCTTGGTTCTGGGAATGACTCAGGGTTTCCTCTATGTAATGGTCCTGGTGGTCCTAGAACTCTGTAGACCAAGCTGGCCTTTGAACCCAGAGAATTGCTTGCCTCTTCCTTCTGAGTGCTGGGATTAAAGGCCGACGCCACCACTGCTCACCTAGAATGTTATCTTTTAGAAGATGTGCTGTGCTGTTTCAGCAAGTGTTGCACTTCTTTCTTCTTGGGAGATGGTATAAGTCCTTTGGTGGTTTTGTGTTTGATTATTGTGATGAAACTCAGGTGCACAATTTTCTGGCGTGATGGCTCGTGAGTATAATCCCATTATTTATGGGGTTGAAGTAAAGTTTGAGGCCAGCCTGAGCTATGGTGTTGAGACCCTGTCTAAAATAACCAAAATAAAAAGTGTACAATTCAGTGGCTTTCAAAATATCCATACTACTTCTGTCACCACTTTTATAATGTTTTTAATATCATAGAAAGAACCCTTTTATAGCTTTTAAACCTCCCCCCCCATTCCTTCATCCCTTTCCAGCTCCTGGCAACCTACTAATTTGTCTGGATTGAACTATTCTAAAACAAGTAGCGATCATACAATGACGTAATCCTTTGTAACTTTGTCTCTTCTGGATAGCATGTGTTCAGAGCACATCATGGTATAGCATTTAACTGTACTTTATTTGTTTTTATCTCCAAATAATAGGATCTTGGGGTTTTTAATCCTCAGATGGCCCAGAAATAGGGTTTTTTGGGGGGTTAGGGGGTGGGGGTCTTGCTTCTCTTCTACTCTGGTAGGCTTGTGTGGGTCCTTAGAGAAGCAGTATGTGTGTGTTTCTCATTGGATGGATTGCCTGTGTTTATTACCTCTGGTAGGCTTGTGTGGGTCCTTAGAGAAGCAGTATGTGTGTGTTTCTCATTGGATGGATTGCCTGTGTTTATTACCCCTGGAGCAGTGCCAGTGTTCCTGGGTGTTTTGGGTGAGGGGGTGGTGTTGGCTCCAGGCTTGCTGGGACAAAGCTGTGAGGCCTAGAATACTAAACACCTCTTGGCCATGGGCTCTGAGAAGACATCTGTCCAATGCTGTTGCCATCCTACCCTGTACCCTTCCCCCTTTATTGGCAGCTCTTTTACCCACAGGCTGGGTCAGCAACTTCCCAGGCTGAGAGGGAGGATTCCAGGCCCCTACTACTGCCTTTTAATTCTACCCCTTTCTAGGGAGGTAGATCACGGAATGGAAGCCTTGCTGTGTGTAGTCTCACAGCCACAAAGCCCTAGAGCTCACATACCAAAGGAGTACTACAAGGGGATACACTGACTTCCTGTGGTTGTTGGGACAAATAACCATGGACTGTTTGGTTTAGAACAGCAGAAAAATTCTGTTTCAGTTTTGGTGGTCAAAAGTTCAAAATGGGTTTCACTTGGCCAAAATCAAGGTGTTGGTGTTTACTGAACATCCTCCAGCAGGGCTGGGAAAGAATCTAGACTATTTCAGTTTCTGGTGGCCACATCACTCCAATCTCCACCTCTTTGTGTGTATGTATGTGTATGGTTTCCTTTTTTGTATTAAATCTTCTCCCTCTGTAAATCTTCTCCCTCTCTCACTCTGTTTAGGTGTAGTAGTTACTTTTCTTGTGACAAAAGCAACTTAAGGAAGAGAAGAAGAGTTTAGTTACTTACAGTTTGAGGAGATATAGTCCATCACATGGGAAGTCTAGTGGCAGGAGTATAACGTCACGTCTGCAGTCAGGAAGCAGAGAGATGGATGCTGGTACACATTCTCCTTTTCTCCTTAAGCACAGAACCTGAAGCCCATGGGGCGATGTCGTGTTTAGGGTGGGCCTTCACTCCTCGGTTAATGCTCTTGAAATTCCCTAAGAGGCACTCCAAGAAGTATGTTTCCTAGGTAATTTCAAATCCATTTAGCTGATAATGAGGATTAACCATCACAAGTCTACCCATTCTCAACTTGGCACCCAAACCTATATTACCTTTAAATATCAATATTTTACTCCTGGTCCTCCGCATCTGATAGCAATCTCAAGGTAGATAATACATTTAGTTCATCGTAAGAGTAGCCAAATTCTTAGCAGTTGTAGCATTGTTCAAAATTTTAAGTTCAAGACTTGGTGAGGTGATTGATGTATACCATTAATACCAGCACCTGGGAGGTAGAGGCAGGTAGATCTAAGTAGCTCTAGGCCAGTCAAGGTTTCATAGTGAGAGAGACTTAGCCTTTGTAAAAATAACAGACAAAACAAGTTACATTATTTAATATACAATGGCACTGAGCAAACATTCCCATTCCAGAAGAGAGGAATGAGAATATTAGCAAACAGAGATTAGATGAAAGCAAGACTGAAACCCACCAGGGAAAACACTAGTTCATGTCCAACACCTGGGCTTTTTATGGCATCACCTGCATTCCAGCAAGCGTGGGTAGTTGTGCCCTCATCAGCTCTGATACTTTGAGCATATGTAGCCTCTATCTTGAGTCAGCTTCACTGGGCCTCTAAAACAGAGGCTCTCAACCTGGGCGCCAAACCCTTTCACAGGATCACATCAGAAAACACAGATATTTACATGATGATTCATAACAGTAGCAAAATTACACTTATAAAACAACACTGAAAATAGTTTTATGGTTAGGGTCACCGCAATGTGAGGCGCTGTATTAAAGTGTCACAGCATTAGGAAGGGTGAGGACCACTGGCCTAAAGCTTTCCTTGGCAGATGTTTCTGGCATCTCCAATACCCTTGAGGTTACCCTTGCAAAAGCATCACCTTCATAGCTTCATAAAATGGTCTCTTAGGGTCTTATTACAGGCAATCTGACCCTGCTACCTTGATGCAAGGCTGTATGATCACCTTGTTGTTGAATTCTGGATGTCTGAAAACCTACATGATGTGGATGATGTCAAGTTATGCTACCAGCTCAAGATAGAACCTAGTCCTCTTGGAGCACAGGCACTGTGGCCTTTCTCTGCTTTCTAAAGGTTTTCCTGCAGTTTACTCTAGAGGCTCTGCTTTTTTTTAGGCATTATGTTCTTCAGCCGAGTTTCCAGTTTTATGGCCTGGAGCCTTTCCTGGGTAGGTAGGGTCTTGTCCCTAAGGCAATATATATACAATATAGTTTAAGGATTTTTCTTAATTGCACAAATTTCATTACAGTTCTAGCCACTGTGTCCAAACCAAACTGCCTTCAACTTTAAGGCAGTCAAGCTCCTTTCCTTGTCAAACTGCATATTTCTATCCATAACTTTAGTTTTTGAGTTAGGGTCTCATGGAGCTCATTCTGGCCTCAAACTAGGTTATGTAACTCCGGCTGACTTTGAACTCCTGATCCTCCTGTCTCTACCTCCCAAATATTAGGACTGTAAACATAACCACCGTACCCAGTTCAACTTAAACCTGATTTATGGTTTTCTTCCTCACCAAACTACATTTTCTTCATCTTGGATAGTTTGCGTGCCCTCAGTGGATTAATGCAGTAAGTAGTAACCACACTAATAACTATAACTAAAGCCTAGCTACAGTCAACTTAGTCCATTACTTTTGAATTTGGCCTTGATCAAGTGATCAGGTGGGCATAATGAGCCAGATTATTTTGCCAGAATATAAAGCAAATGACCTTTAGTCCTTATACGTAGCTGGAAAATCTCTCTCTCTCTCTCTTTTTTTTTTTTCTGTTTGTTATTTTACTAGTATACCATTCACTTTTTTTTTTATTTTTCATATTTTGTTTACATTTCAAATGTTACCCCCTTTCCAGATCTCCCCTTTGGAACCTCCCCATTCCCTCCGCCCTCCCCCTGCCACTCTGGTGCCAAGGAGGGAAGCTGGAATCTCTTTAACCAGGATTTTATTGTTAATATTTCTGTGTTCTGTTATTCCACATTCCTACTAGAATAGACTGTTACTCTCTACTTTTGCACTCTAGGTCTTCTCTAGCCCACAAAACTAAACCTTTTCAGATTCTTCCTGCAACCACCTCCAAATGCCTACAAATTATGTGATCAGGTATTTACAGCAATGACCCCACTTCTGGGTACTAACTTTATCTCTTTTCTCTTGTTGCTGTAACAGAATACCTGACAAAAGCAACTTGAGAGATTTGGGGAGGGGGGTGGTTAAAGTCCCATCACAGTGGGCAAGGCATGGCATGGCAGTGGGATTGTAAGACAGCCGGTCATTGCCGGGCAGTGGTGGCGCACACCATTAATCCCAGCACTTGGGAGGCAGAGGCAGGCGGATTTCTGAGTTCAAGGCCAGCCTGGTCTACAGAGTGAGTTCCAGGACAGCCAGGGCTACACAGAGAAACCCGGTCTCAAAAACAAACAGACAAAAAAAAGACAGCCGGTCATGTTGCATCAGGGAAGAAGTGAAGAGTACTGATGCTCAACTTCCTTTTTCCTTTCCCCCTTTTTATTCAGTCTGAGACCCCAGCCTATACGATGGTGTCATCCACATTCAGGTGATTAGTTAGACTTATCTGGAAATAGAGTTGTCTCTTAAGTGATTCCAAGTCTAGTCAAGTTGAAAATAAATTAACGTCCACACTTGAGATTGTGCTTAGGCTCCATTCAGTGTTCAGTATAACTTCCCCATCTGAAGATTCTCAGTCGCTTCTGCAAAATCCTTTTAAAACACGTGCAGGTTCTAGGCATTAGGTCTGATATTTTCAGGTGGACATCATTCAGCCTAATCCAGTTCAGGAAGGGGATGGGAACTCATTAAGAGATGACCTACTGCAGGATTAGGTATATACACTGGTCTTACTATGTTTTCCACCTGCCTAAAGTAGCTGGCCTGATAGCACTTTGGAAAGACATAGTTACAAACAGATATGGTACTCCTTTAATCCCAGCACAGGCTGGCATATGTCTATAAGTTTGAGGCCAGCCTGCTCTTTATAGTCAGTTCAAAGACAGCCTGGGGGGGACATAGACCTTGTCTCACCCCTCCCCTTCACTCTACTGGCCAAAGTACTGCCTAGTATCCCACTTACTAGGAAGTGTATATTCCCATTTCACAGATGGGAACACTGGTTCAAAGCAGTTCATCATTTGGCTTTTATTTGGTAGAACTGCACTGAAACTTAAATCAGTGGTTCCATAGCCCATTCCAACTTCTCTTAGGCTTTTAGGCTTTTAAACAGGGTCCTGTCTTAGCTCCTGGAATATGATACTATGGTGTCAGAGAGTTTTGTCCAGTCCTTTTGCTAAGGCTTAGAGATAGGGAGAGAGAGACTCTGCTCCAGGATTGTATGAATATGTAAAGTTCAGGGCTGAGACTTGACCTTTCTGGGTCAGAGCACCAATACAAAATAAATCTACAGATTGCTGGACTATTCTCCAGCCCTCCAGCACTTCCTAAACATTTTCTTTCCAAAGTGAGAGAGGGAGAAAGCTAGAGCCCTAGGTTTTCGGTCAGTGGATGCTTAGTGATCCATCCTCTAGATGCAGGCCTAGATGCCACACAGTTACCGTAGAACCCGCACCCAACTTGGGCAAAAGGTCTGTCTAATCAGGCTACCTTTACATCAGAACTTCTCCGGGACTTGCTATGAGGTATGTGTGTCACTGCTCATGGTACATCATGTGCTACGACTCTACTACCAGGCTTTGCTACTACCCAGACTGTGGTTCCTTTCTGCCTTTGTAAAATGTGGGTAATGCTTCCTGCCACTTGGGTTGCAGTGAGGACAATGAAATGAGGTCACTTTTGTATCTGGCACCTGGCATAGGACAAAGCACTCAGCTAATATGAGTTCATCCTTTCTGGCTTTACCCTGCTTAGCTGCCTAGTTTTGCTTGTGTCTTTGCTCTCCTATACACATTGCCAGGTTTTCAGCATCTTTGGTGCTTGGTGGCAGAAACGACTTTATTTCTTACCCACCTATCCAGCAAGTCTTGATCCTTTGCTCAAGTGCCAGTCTTAATGTCAGGGTAAGGTCTCTTCCTGCTTCACAACAGCCAGGGAGCATTCATGTGTTTTGCAGCCCCACTCAAACTGTACGTCATCACTGAGTATTTCTTTACCCCTTCCCTTGAAGTTTATCAGGGTAGAGACCAAGTCTGATTCATTTTTCTGTCTTCATTGTCCATCCCAGGATGACTCATTTTGTGAGATGATTAACTGGACGCCCCTTGATGGGCTAGGCCTTGTGATTCTGGGACATGGCTAATAATTTGGGGCAAGGATGAACTTAAGAATAACTAGTTAAGCCGGGCAGTGGTGGCGCACGCCTTTAATCCCAGCACTTGGGAGGCAGAGGCAGGCGGATTTCTGAGTTCGAGGCCAGCCTGGTCTACAGAGTGAGTTCCAGGACAGCCAGGGCTACACAGAGAAACCCTGTCTCAAAAAAAAGAAAGAAAGAATAACTAGTTACTGTGCTAGTGCACCGCCTCCAGGGCAGGACGAACACCTGGACTGCTGGAAGGTTGTGCACAAACAGATGGGTTTGTGCTGCCCAGGGAAGCACATTAAAGGCTTACAGATGTATTTGTCATCTCCGCAAATGATGCCACACCTTCTTGATGTGGTGGGCCCAGAGGGTGGGGCTGGCTAGGTTTTCCCTTGTCCATCTTCATCCTCTGTCTAGACACTCACCTAGGACTTTCTAAGGCTATCTCCATTGTACATCATCTCTTTGGGGGAGAAGGGGCTGGCCTCATGTCTACTTCCTGAGTGTGTGCCCCACCATGCCTAGCGTGTACATCTCTTTATGTTGGTCTTTTCCTCTTTTATGTTTAGCGACCACCTCACCAGTATATGCCATTACAGAGCCTCATTAGGTCCAGACAAAACTCCTGTGCTCTTGGCAGATGTGTCAAGTAGACCAAATGCTCTCATTTTGTAACTGGTATCAGTTTAGGCAGCTTCCCTGCAACCAGGAAACACTGCAGTGATGGAGCTGGCTGGGTTTTAGACCTCCAGACTCGACACCTACTCTGTTTTTTTTTTTTTTTTTTTTTTTTTAAGGATATGGATTCTACCCATTTCCTGTAGTGGAGGTACAAAAATGGCCCTTTGTAGTTATCTTTAGCATCTTTACCTAAGTTCCTAAGTAGGGTAATGTCCCCTAGGAACTGGCTTCCTATTTTGTAGTGCAGCTGTGTTGTTAGGTCAGGCTGTCTGCTTCTGGCAGCCAGCAGAGGGCGTGAGGCGCCTGAGAAAGATCTGCTTCTGCTTCGTTTTGAAATGGAAATGTTTTAAGCTGTCAAGGTCATTATCATCATCATCATCATTATTATTACTATAATCTAGAAGTATGAGTTTATATATGCTCATTAACCAAACACTTTGGAATCAAATGTGATTTGAAATTTACAAACTATTCAGGATTTCAAAGTTTTCCTGGTATTTATACTTTGTATTATATAACAGAGGCTGAAGCAGCACCTCATGATCAAGTGCCTAAATGTTTCTGCATGAAAATGTTTGAGCCTTCACCCTCAACTAGGGTATTTGGTATATATTCTATTCAGATTATGATGGAACATGAATTAGATGAAGACTGAGTTATCTGTATTTTTTCAAGTCTTTTGATGTTCAAAGCATTTAGAGATTTGATACTTTGGATAGTGAATTGTGTATCTTTATTGGGAAAGGCTAATAAAATTATAGCGTTAATACTTAGGGACAAAAGATTTTATTTATCTTGTGTATGTGAATACACCATCACTGTCTTCAGACACACCAGAAGAGGGCATTGGATCCCATTACAGTTGGTTGCGAGCCACCATGTGGTTGCTGGGAATTGAACTCAGGACCTCTGGAAGAGCAGACAGTGCTCTTAACTGCTGAGCCATCTCTCCAGCCCCTAGGGATTATATTTTATTGTCTCCTTTTTTAAAAATTTTGTGTTATATATGTGGGGTGTGTGTGTATTTGTATACATATGTAGAGACTTGTTATATATCTATAAGTGTGTTTGGACACACTTGAGATTATACTTGGCTCATTTTCTGCCTTACATAATATAGCTTAGAATTTTCTGTGTTTATAGGCTCAAGATCTGGGTTCTAGTTAGTTACTCTCTTCAACATCTTTCCAGGGTAAAACTTCTTTTGTTATTGTTGTTGTTTGTTTTTTTGTTTTTGTTTTTTTCGAGACAGGGTTTCTCTGTGTAACCCTGGTTGTCCTGGAACTCACTCTGTAGATCAGGCTGGCCTCGAACTCAGAAATCCACCTGCCTCTGCCTCCCAAGTTCTGGGATTAAAGGCGGTCGCCACCACTGCCCGGTGTGAAACTTCTTGATAGAGCACCACATTCTCCATTTAGGCACTTAGGAGGTCTAGGTCCCTGGCTGCCTGGGCCAGGTCTTTCAAGATTGAGAGCAGGGATCTGAAAGCAGATGAAGTTTCTGTTTTCAGGGAATCTGGGGCTTCTCTGGGATTAAGTCTTGTTCTTGTGTATAGACTTAAGTCTCTGCTTTGTGGCCACGGAGTAGTCAAGAAGGGCTGTGAATTTCCTTTTAGCCAATCATCTGCTCCTTTCAAGAACTTGAAGGTAGGACCCTGGAGAAGGGTATGGGCTTCCCTATTGCTGATCTTCCCACTCTTTCCTCCAGCAGGAACACTGGTTTGAAAAGGCCTTGCGGGACAAGAAAGGCTTCATCATCAAGCAGATGAAGGAGGATGGTGCCTGTCTATTCCGGGCTGTAGGTGAGTCTCTGCCTCAGTTCTGAGGGCTGAGGGGCTTAAGGCTGAGGAGCTGTGTCCTAGTAGTCAGTAGCAGTCCTTGAGACAGGATTGAAGCAGAGGTAACTACTTGATATTTTAGGATAACCAGGCACAGAGCTCACGTTAATGTTTGGCTCCTGGTCTTGGATTGTGTTAAGTGTGTAATGATAACAGCAATAGTAGTGATAAAGGGAAATCACTGTTGACATACTGCTCTGCTGAGACTCCCGGAAACCCACTTAGTTATTCAGTCAGTTAGGTAGTTGGTTGGTAGGTTAGTTAGTTTTTCTTTTTTTTGTTTTTTTTTTGGGGGTTTTTTTTTGTTTTTTAAAGTCAGTGTTTCCCTGTGTAGCCCTCCCTGGCTGTCCTGGAATTTGCTCTGTAGACCAGCTGGTCTTGAACTCAGGAATCTGCCTGTCTGTGCCTTCTGAGTGCTGAGATTAAAGGTGTGCACCACCACCACCTGGTGTGGAAACCCTTCTATTATCCCCAAGTCTAGGTGAACGTGGAACTGAAAAATGTCTCGGAAGTGGGGAGTGACTTTTCCAGGGTTATACAAAAGTATGTCGAGTCAAGATTTTGTATGTGAGTTAACTGTGTCATATTGTTACTTTGGTATGTAGGAGTTTGTACCCAGAGATTTCTCTGCTGTGGTGTACTGGGGATGGTTTCTGTTTAGTGCCTGTGTTTATGCTTCTTTGTGTGTAAAATTGGGCATGGTAAAGTAATCAGTCGGCAAAAGCAGGTTGGATCTCTTTGAGTTCAAGGATAGCCTGGTCTACATTACAGGTTCCGTGACAGCCAGGGCTATATTTGTCTTGTCTAAAAACAAAATCTAGATCTTTACAAATTTCTATATTAGAGTTTTATTTGTCTTTTAACTTGGACAAAGGTAGAGAAAATAGTGAACCCTTTCAGATTTAGTGACGTAGTTTCACAAAATGATTAACACATGGGTAACCTTACTTTATGAACTACACTGCATTGTCATTTCATTCATAAATATGTCTCCATGCTTCTGGGGTTTTTTTTAAGATTTATTTATTTTATGTACATGAGTACACTGTAGCTGCCTTCAGACACACCAGAAGAGGGCATCAGATCTCATTACAGATGGTCGTGAGCCACCAAGTGGTTTCTGGGAATTGAACTCAGGACCTCTGGAAGAGCAGTCAGTGCTCTTAACCGCTGAGCCATCTCTCCAGCCCGCTTTATGCTTCTTTTGTTTATTTTGTTTTGTTGGTTTTTCGAGACAGGGTTTCTCTGTGTAGCCCTGGCTGTCCTGGAACTCACTCTGTAGACCAGGCTGGCCTCGAACTCAGAAATCCACCTGCCTCTGCCTCCCAAGTGCTGGGATTAAAGGCGTGCGCCACCACTGCCCGGCCACTTTATGCTTCTTTAACAGATACATCTGTATTGTTTTCTCTCGTTTTAACATAAGCAAAGTACTGTTGTCATACCTAGCAATTTTTTTTTCTGAGACAGAGTCTCGTTCTCTAGTCCAGGCTAGCCTAGAACTTGGAATAATAATTCTTCAGCCTCTTAAACAAGCTGAAATTATAGGTGCGAGTCACTATGCTCAGCTAAAAATTGGTAATTTTATTTATTTATTTATTTATTTATTTATTTATTTATTTTTGAGACTCTGTTAGTCCTGGCTGTTCTGGAACTTTCTGTATAAACCAGGTTGGCCTCAAATTCTCAGAGATCACCTTCCTCTGCCTCCCAATTGCTAAGATTAAAGGTATATGCCACTGTGCCAGCCTAGAGTTCGTAATTTCTTGATACTGTCTGCTAAGCCTGAGTGAGCTAGATCTCTTGAGTTCCTTGTGGCTATGAATCTTTGACCAAACAAGTAGTTGTGAAATCCCATACTGACATGAAGGGAGGCTTAGAGTGTGGCCTGTTCTCCCACACCAGTGATTCTGCTGTCTCCAAAGGAAAATTGTTCCCTGACATCTTTGAACTGGGAATCGGAAGATGTGGCTTTTAGTTCTAGTCCCAGTTTATAGCTGTTATGTGGCTCTTAGCTGATTCCTCATCCATGAAATGGTGGTGCTCCCCAGGGCTCCATCAGTTCTTTCTAGGTCTGTTCTTCATTTCTGGATGACCCACATGTTTGTTATAAGCTGGTTGGTTCAGGTACCACTTCTGAGCAAGTGACTCTTTCTGGACCCTCTTTTATTAGTTGAAGAATGGGTTAAAGGACTCCACTGTCGTGATGATCTTGATGTTTTCTTATGGTTTGATTTACTTTGGTAAATCCCTTTAATGCTTGATACATAGTAGGTCATCACTATTAAAGCCTGGCTGCTCTTCTTAGTTGTCTCTCAGAGCTAGAAATATTTGTGGAATGGGTGGGACAAAGGGCCACGTACCCCTTGTACCAAGCAGAAGCTATTCAGGTAATGGTTTCTGTTGCTTTGGAGAAAAATCCCAAGCCTTCTACCCATCTGGCTTGAAGTCATGTTCTCCCTGGGATATTTGCTAGAGAAAGACCTGGGTTCGGAAGTATCTTACGGTTAAAAGGAAAGCAGGGAACGAGAAGGTGAGGACCTGTTAGTTTCTGGGTTCCATATTAACCTTAGGATGGATGTTAGAAGAAGCAAGATTGCTGTTGGGCATCTGGGCTCCGATGTTCACTGAGGCAGGTTGGAGCTATTGAGCACCTGGTGTGAATAGTAACCCACATCAAGAGCAGTTTTTGTATGCATGTGTCTATTTAGCTACCGCGCACCCCCCACCCCCACCCCCCAATTGGGGCCTTCCAGTAAGGGGCCCAAGCGTACAGGAAGAGCTGACCACAGCAGATTTAAGGCCTTTCCTTATCAGCACTATGGCTACACATTTCCCCTGACTGGGCTGCCCTCAGCTTTTCTCTGTAAAACCTCAAGTCCTATGGGCTCTCCCCTGAAGTACGTGGCCTCTGGTCTCTAGGCCTCCTCTAGAGGTTTCCCTGGTGCAGAGTACACAACATGTGCTGGGCAAGGGGACTTTGTCCCCAGGCTTTCCGCTGTCCCCCTGTTTCTAGCCTAGCTTATACAGGGACAGATGGCCATCACCTCACTCTTTCTACAAAGGCCTGCAAGCATTAACTTTTTACCATGTATTGACTAATAGAGGAAACATGTAACTGAGAGCTGGAATTGAGTGGGTTGCACACATACATTACACTTTGATATTTCTCTGCCCCTGCTGTGTGCTACATATCCAGCTGGGCACTTTAGGCCCTCCTGAAATTTTTGGGTCGTTAGCCATGAAATAGAATTTGTTGAAGCTCTGAAAAGAAGGGCAGAAAGTATAGATCAGTAGTGGAGCTCTTGTCTAGCATTCAGGGGACCCTGGATTTGATGCTCAGCACTGCCAAAGATTGAAGGGGAAATGATTGAAGGAGTAGTGTTTGCACAAAGGGTGACCCTAGGAGCCCTTAGCTTGGTGGTGGTTTCTCACCTGTGGCTTGCAATCCCCTTTAGGGTTATACAACCATTTTTGTCTAAGACCACCAGGAAACATATTTACATTACAAATAACAGCAACAAAATTACAGCTGTGAAGTAGCACAGCTATTAAAGGGTCATGGGTAGAATCACTGTCCTAGTTTTTTAGTTTGTCCATTCTTTGACCTCTCTAGATCTTCTTTCTTCCAGCTAGAAACATTTATTTTTCAGTTGTTGAGGGTCCTGCGCAGGTGGTTTTCTGTCCTTTGTTTTGCCTCTGACATCCAGACAGCACATTCGAATCAGTCTCAATTGCTTGTACCCATTTCTCTCTGGTACTTCCTCCTAGAGATTTATGAGCATCAGTGATCTCTTGGGTGGAGGTGGGTATTCTGTGGCCCACCCAGTCCCTGCTGTGCTCAGATAACCTCCTAGAAACCTGAACCTTACTCCCATCCCTCCATTTGACTTTGACTCAGCAGAAATGTCTAGCTCTGGCCATGGCAATGGTGCTAGCCTCTGGGCCAAGGAGAAGCCACATAGTTATGTCTGCATGGGCTTCCAGAGGGAGTACCTAGGGCTGTGTTGTGGCCCAGAAGTATTAACCAGGCCCATTTCTGGTTGTTTTGGTCTTGGAACATGGATCATCAGTACTGGAAAGGATAGCTCTTAGATCATTTTTAAAATTTTGCTTTTTATTGTTGTTTGGTTTTTTAAAAGTTAGGGTCTCACTCTAGGAACTCTCTAGGTCGACCCAGGTGCCCTTGCACCATGAACTGACGACAATCTTCATGTCTTAATTCCTGAGTATTGAGATTACAGACATATTACCACCGTGCTTTCTTATTTGACAGATTTTGTTTGTTTGTGATAGGATTTCTTTGTGTGGCTCTGGCTGGGTGTTTTAGAACCCACTCTGTAGAACTTGGATTGTAGAACACTCTGTAGATGAGGCTAGCCTCCAACTCAGAGATCTTCCTGCCTCTGCCTCCCGAATGCTGGGATTAAAGGTGTGTGCCACCACCTAGCCTTGATTTGCCAGCTTTATAAAATGAGAAACTGGCTGGGCAGTGGTGGCGAGGCCAGCCTGGTCTACAGAGTGAGTTCCAGGACAGCCAGGGCTACACAGAGAAACCCTGTCTCGAAAAGCCAAAAAAATAAATAAATAAATAAATAAATAAAAATAAAATAAAATGAGAAACTGAGGACTCAAGAGAAAGCCAGGACCCTGTCTTATCTAGGTCAGCCAGCCAATGTCAGAACAACAGTATTTGAGATTATATCAAAACATAGTAGATTCCTGTGTTTTATTTCCTGTACACCTGCCTCTTGGACCTCTCTTTACTCAGGATCATTTGTGTTTTCCCATTTTTGCCAGGGGAATCCTCAAACAGAAAAACTTACATCTCATATTGGTGGGAGGGGAGGGGCAGGGGATCACCCAGAGGTCTGAGGCCATATGTTTTGCCCATAGTCTGTGCCCAGTGGGACAGTTGGGTGTGTATACCATGGTTACTTGATAGGTGTGTAGGACCTTTTCCTGGCTACTTCTTCCTCACTGAGGCCAGGGTTCCCACAAAAGCATGAATTCAATGGAGAGCAGACTAGGTTGCTGTTGCCCTTGCAGCTGTGTCCGTCTACCCACGTTTGTGTGGTTTGGTTTTAGGTTCTCCACAAAAGCCAAACTTCCTTTCTTTATTAAACATGTATGTGTGTGTGTGCATGCTTGAGCGCCTGCATGTGTACCATAGTATGGGTATATGGAGGTCAGAGAAAAACTTAATAGGAGTCTGTTCTCTTCTTCCTCCTTCCACCCTGTAGGTTCTAGGAATGGAACTCTGGTTGTCAGTCTTTGACAGCAGGTGCCTTTACCTCTTAGGCCATCTGCATAGCTCTGAAGTTTGCCTTTCTGTCTTTAGCAGAACTTAATGGTAGGGAAACAGTCAGAGAGCAACCTGAGGAGTAGACCTTTCCCAGGTCCCTCTAAAGCAAGAGAAGTCTTTTCATTTATAGCCCTTTAGAAATAATGTGGACTTGAGCCAGTAAAGGGAAATAAATGGTTCAGCCAGTAAAGGTGCTTGTTGCTGAGCCTGGCAACCTGAGTTCAGTCCTTAGGACTCAAGTGATGGGAGGAAAGAACAGACTCTCGCAGGTTGTCCTCTGACCTATACATGTGCTGGGGCATGCAGATGTGCAAAATAGATAAATGTAATAATAAAATAATAAAAAAGAAAAGAAGTGGAGCTGGCGAGAGCTCAGTGGTTAAGAGGGCTTGCTGCTCTTCCAGAGGACCCAGGTTGTGTTCCCAGTACCCATAGTGGCTCACAACTTTCCTTAATGCTAGTTCCAGAGGATCCAATGCTCTCTCCTGTTTGTGGGCATCAGATATGTATGCAGCACACATGTACATGTAAGCAAAACTCATACACATATAGTAAAATAATCTTTGTAGGGGGGAAAGGGGGAAAAGGTAATCTCTATCTTCTTGTAAGCATGGGCAAATGGAGGTTACGTTTTAGGGAGCCCAAGGAGGGAAGACTTCCCATACAGCAGAGGAGAAGGGTGAAACAAGTTTTCTAGAAGTGTTGGTCATTCCTCTCCCACCTAACCCTAGCCAAGGCTGGGAAGGAAGTAGTATAAGTTCCTGGGTATGCACAGCTTCTTGTCTAGTGGTCAGTCTTTCCTGATTGGTGACAAGGGCGTGTACTCGATGTATGCTGTGGTTCTGTCTTATAGAATTGCTCATGTGGGTATTTAGTCTTAAAGGTTTCAGTCTGACTGCATGTGGGCACATATATGTATTTCCTTGTATCTTTGTGTGTTCAGGGAAAGCAAAGTAGTGTGGTGCATGGGGAGTGGAAGGCTGATGCTGAATCTAGGAAAGTGTGCAGCTGGAGTCATGTTATCTCTGCTTCATCCCAGGCCTTTCCCTTGTTCCAACGAATTCCTTGTGGATTAGCAGGGAAACTGAAGTAGACCGAGTCAGGCTTAGCCCTCGGAGAATAAGGTGGCTGTGAGGGATGAGGTGGGGTGGGGGGAATGTCACTTGGGGCCACCTATTGATTCCTTTCTACCTTTGGTGCCAAATACGTGGTAAGTAGGTGATCCTGAGCCAGCTATGATACTTTTGTATCAGTGCCTCCCCCTCTCCCCTAGCACATATGACTTTGTTCTCTTTGTTTTTGGGTGAGTATCAAATGAGTTGTTTTAAAAGTCTGTAGTAAAACTAATGATTGTACTGTGCTGAGAATTCATGAGTCCTACTTTGAAAGGGAACAGGGGTGGAATATAGCGGGGGATCCCCTTCCAGCTGGACCCTGGAAAAAAACAGGTGCATATGGCCAAGTGCAGTGTTAGCAAGAGGAGGAGTTTCAGTTTCTTTCAAAACATTTTCTCTGAATTCCCCCTGTATTTGTGGGTCCAGTGGGCCACTCTTTCTCCCACCTTGCACTCCCCCCACCCCCCAAGGAAGTGCATCCTGGCCTCCACATGCTAACCTGGTAGGAAGAGGAGGAATCTTCCTAAGGACTGAAGTGACAGGGCTAGGAAAATTAGAAAAGCTAATTCATAGTAAGTTATGATATGCTTTACCTGTTACATTGAAGGGTTTTTTCTCTCTTGGTGAGAAAGTACTGTTTGTATTTCCTTGATCTAGAGATCTGTATCATCATCATCATCATCATCATCATCATCATTATCATTATTTTAGTTTTACAAGACAGGGTTTCTCTGCGAGCCCTAGATGTCTTGGAACTCACTCTGTAGGCCAGCCTGACCTTGAACTCACAGAGATTCACCCACTTCTGCCACCCAAGTGCTGCGATTAAAGGTGCATACCACCACTGACTGGCTGAGATTCGTATTTTACTTCATGTTAATGATTAAGGTATAAGCTGGGTATGGTGTTGTACACCTGTAACCCCCACACTTGGGGGACAGTAAAGGGGGAGGACTGTTGTGAGGTTGAGACCAGCCTGGGCTACATAGCAAGTACTGTTCCAGCCAAGTGTCTAAAACTAAAAAGATAAAAAATTAAGGAATAGCTTATGATGAGTGCCAGGTTGTTTTCTTATAGAATCTGGGATGAGCCTATAAATACTATAACTTGCCTGTACCTAAGGATCCAACATAAAAAGTCTGTATTATTACTTTGATAGGAATTTGGTTGTCAGTTTTGAACAAAGGCACAGAAGGTCAGCGTTTGGACCATTGAATTCTGTAAGGAGAACTAGCAGAGCTTGTAATAAATAGGAGGGGTAGCCCTCCTTTCTGAGTTTGGGGCTTTCCTCTGGTGGAGGAAGTGCAACAGAAATGAGGAAGGGCTTAAGAAGCAACTCTCAGCACCCTGGCAATATGATAGGAGGAGTTGTCCTCATGACACATGGAGTGTCTCTTTTTGTTTGTTTTGTTGTGTTTGAGACAGGGTCTACCTATCCCTGTCCTGGAACTCTTTATGTAGACTAGGCTAGTCTTGAACTCACAGAAATCCTACTGCCTCTGCCTTCTGAGTGCGGGAAATAAAGACATGTGCCAGCATTCCTGGCCTGAAGTGCCTGTTTTTGACTGTTTATGCTTTAGGTACTTGACAAATGTCTTGTAGGCCCATCCCCATATTGAAGGTTGAGCCTAGCATGCCATATTCTCCCACAGAGATATATTTCTATCTCTCTTCTATAGTCTTTACCATTTTAAGTGGAGAAGAGTTACTGTCCCCACTTTATGGATGAGGGCATTTCAACTCAGAGATGAAAGGCCTTGTCCAGTGCCACACAGCTAAGAAATGGCACGGACTTTCACCAAAGACAAGATAAAGGACCCCTCTTTTCCAAATCTGGCATCTAGTCTGACAAATAGAAATCCTAGGCTTCTAAGTTACCTTCTGTAGGAAATACATGTTTGCCATTATCTCAGCCCAGTTTACTGAGCCTGATAGGCCACACCTATTTAACCCTTTCACTCCCATCTTAGTTCCTGTTTATGGCAGCTGCAGACTGCATTGCCTCCAAGCTGAGCCTACAAAAATAGCTCCTCCAGCAGCCTCTGTGGTCCTGGCTTCTAAGAAAGGCAGCAGCAGCCCCCCACCCCACCCCCAGCTTGTATGCAGGACATGTGACTTACTGGAAGTACTTAGGGGGGGGAGTGTGGCCACAGAAGCCACATCCTTGTTTACATCGGTAAAGGGGCTACCCCTTCCTGCCTTCACAGCCCCTTCTTCTCCACCCCTCAGGTATTGTCACCTCTGGGATGACTTGAGGCTGGAGCTGCCCACTTTCTCTCTCAGTGCAGTCTTTGATTCCTATGTCACACAGAACCCTCATGGAGGGAAGCACTAGGCAGTGAAGACCTTCTGGCAAGTCTTCAGAGAAGTAGGCTGGCAGGCTTGCTTGGTGGGCAGGTTCCCATTCCTAGCATCTCCTGCCCCTGCGCCCTAGGGGGATCCCATTAGAACAGTGTCTCTCTGGGGAAACACAGGGAAATTCCCTTTGCAAGGCAGCCAGTGAAAGTCAGGTTTGCTTAATCTTCAAGCCCACATTAATTAAGAGACTCCTGCTTCCTGTGCCTCAGCCTATATGAATGCTCAGCAAACTGTACTCAATTTCTTTTACTACACCGGGTCCTGAGCTGCCGGTGGGCTTAGGTGTGAGCTGCCCCTTATCTTTAGTGTAGGCTTTGTGTAGTCAGTCTGTGTACACACACCTTTGAATTGGATGATAGAGGGGTTCTGCCACTTTACACATACTGTCTTACATTGTCCACAAGAAACCTGTCAGGTCACACCTGTTTGTTTTCCACTTCACATAGGAAACCCAGAGAGTCATTTGTCTCTGGCTATCTACCTCACTAGTTACTATTTGGCAGAAGGAAGTGTTTTCCTTCCTTCCCTTCAGTTTTTAAGATTCTAATCATAGCCATAGGTGTGGTGGTGCACCTCTTTAATCCCAGCACTAGGAGGCAGAGACTGGTAGATCTCTGAGTTCAGTGTCAACCTGGTCTACAGAATGAGTTCCAGGATAGCCAGGGCTACCTGGGGAAACAAATGAGAGAAAGAAAGAAAAGAAAAGAAAGGGAAAGGAGCCGGGCAGTGGTGGCGCACACCTTTAATCCCAGCACCCGGGAGGCAGAGGCAAGTGGATTTCTGAGTTCGAGGCCAGCCTGGTCTACAGAGTGAGTTCCAGGACAGCCAGGGCTACACAGAGAAACCCTGTCTCAAAAAACCAAAACCAAAAAAAAAAAGAAAGGGAAAGGAAAAGATTCTAATCCTGATGGTAGCTTATGCCTTTTATCCCATTACTCAGAAGGCAGAGGCTAGCAGAACTCTGTGAGATTGAGGCCATCCTGGTCTACATACTAAGTACCAGTCCAGCCAGAGCTGTATACTGAGATCTGACCGTTTAAAAGATAAATAAATAAATAAAAATATTTTTTTTTTTTTGGTGGTGGTAGGTATTGAATGTAGGGTTTGCTTTGAAACGGAGTCTCACTAGATCTCATGTGATCTATGCTTTGAACTTGGCAATTCTCTTGACTCAGCCTTGATTATAAGTATATACTGCCCTCATTCCCCCCCCCCCCCCCCCCAGACAGGGTTTCTCTGTTTAGCACTGGCTGTCCTGGAGCTCGCTTTGTAGACCAGGCTGGCCTCCAGAGTGCTGGGCTTTAAAGGCATGAACCACTGTGCCCAAGTTCAAAACTTTTTGTTATTTCATTTTTATTAGTGGGTATGGAGATTGGGATGGCCACATGAAGAGGTCAGAGGACAACTTAAAGGAGCAGTTTGCTTCTCTTCTTCACCTGGAGTCTTGGGGAACTTTACCCACTGATCCATCTTGTTGGCCTTGACTACACTACTCTTACCTGTCTGTATACCCTATACTCTCTTCCCTCTTCAAGATCTGCGGACTTTACTACTTCTTATTTTTCTTTAGAGAGGCTCTCATGTAGCCTAGCCTGGCCTTGAATTCACATTATAGCTGAAGATAATCTTCTGGTCATCCCACTCCCACATCCTGAGGGCTGGGATGATAGACGTGCACCGCTACACCTGGCTAATGTGCATGTTCAGCATGTTTTCAGCCCTTGCTTGTTCTCTACCACCACTCCATTACAACGCAAATGAAGTCTCTGGGCCTTGGTGTAGAAAAGGGAGTTTCCCTAGTCCTTCAGCCCATCTTCTCCCTAATGATGTTCTATGACTCTGTGACTCAGAGCTCTGGTGGTGACAGGTCTGACCCCATCCTCTCCTTTGTTTTGTCCCCACACCCTCAGCTGACCAGGTGTATGGAGACCAGGACATGCATGAGGTTGTGCGAAAGCATTGCATGGACTATCTGGTGAGATCCAGGGGAGGCCTTGGGGCAGCAGGAGGGTAGGGGGATCCCCGTTGCACACAAACCTTAATTTTCCAATCTATTCCACAGATGAAGAATGCCGATTACTTCTCCAACTATGTCACAGAAGACTTTACCACCTATATCAATCGGAAGCGAAAAAACAACTGCCATGGCAACCACATTGAGATGCAGGCTATGGCAGAGATGTACAACCGTCCTGTGGAGGTGTATCAGTATAGCACAGGTATTTCTGTAGTGGGTAGGTGAGGGAATAATGGTTCCTCATCAGAGCCAACCATACCGGGCCCCCTGTGGATGCTCCCTCCTTCTCTTTCTCTGCAGAACCTATCAACACATTCCATGGGATCCATCAAAATGAAGATGAACCCATCCGTGTCAGCTACCATCGGAATATCCACTATAATTCAGTGGTGAATCCTAACAAGGCCACTATTGGTGTGGGGCTGGGCCTACCATCATTTAAACCAGGGGTAAGTGGGTCCCTGTGCCCCAGGCATTTGCTAGATATGGATCATTGGCTCTGCCCTTAGCCCATAAAAGTTTCACCTCCCCCCCCCCCAAGTTTCACCTGTATATAAAATTAGTGAGTTACTGCTGATCAGAACTCATTCTGTGGTTTTTGGTTTGCCTGTCCATGAGCTGGCTCATTCATCTTATGCTAGTTGAGGGTGGCCTTTTAGGATATAGAGCTCAATTTGAAACAGGAAGCTAGACCTTGGACTGGATGTCCAAGCTTCCACGAGGATCTTCTCCAACTTCAGAGCAGTTACAATTGGAGTCACAGACTTGGAATGGAGCCCTGACCCACAGCTTACTGGAATGGACCCTAGGGGCAGATTGTATAGCTTGGGCCTGGACTGAAAGTACTTCCCACTGGTCCAAGACCTAATAGGTGTCAGGAGATTGCAGTTCACTTGCCCAGCATCCCCTGGCAGATAACCATTCGTTCTCACAGTCTCTCACAGTCTCTCTCAGCTTCCCTGCTTTTCCCTCCCTCCTTTCATCACCTCCTCTGGTCCTCCTCCTCTCCTTCTTCCTAAGCGCTTTCCCCTACTCCTCACCCCACTTCCTCTCCTCCCCACCCCCTCTCCTCTCTCTTCTCTGTCTTCCCTTCACCCCCTCCTGGGGGTTTTAAAGTCTTCTATTCAGGTTTCACTTCCTACAAACAGAAGGTGGTCCTGCCTCATCTTAAACAACATAAACATACCCTCCAACCTTGGGGGGGGGGGCTTTTTTTTAATACTAAATGTTAGAAAAGTTTTAGATTTGCAGAATGATTGTGAGAATATTAGCATTTCCATATGCCCCCACTATGATTAACATGAACATTTGTTGTCGTTAACAAATCAGTATCGATCATTAAGAACACATTTCCTCAGTTTCTTCTTGGTGAACCTTTTCTCTTCCAGGATTCTGTCTCACATTTAATTGTCCCCTTTGACTACTTGTGACTTTAGCAAATTCTAAAGAATTTGACTGTTTTTGTTTTGATCTGGTGACACACTCCACAGTTTTGCCTTTTCTAGAATGTCATATAATGGGGATCACACTGTGTGTATGTAGCTATTCCTTAATGAGTTTTTTCTACTAAATATCATTTAAGATTCATCTGTAACTTTTACTGGCTTGACTGTTTATTTCCCTTTTCTTTAAAAGTCTGAATGTTTAAAAATTTCTCTAATTAATAGACTTAATTGTTCAAAACTATTTTACATTTATCTATTTTTGGGGAGAGGTGTTTGGACGTCTATAAACAACTCAGTTCTCTATGTTCATCAGGCTTGGCACAAGTGCCCTTACTCCTGAGCTATCTTGCCAACCTTCAGAATCGTTTTCTCAGTATGCAGTTTCCATCCAGTCTCTTCCCAAGGCACACAAACTCTGGTACATTTGCTACCACGTGTGAACCAGTATTAATACATCCCTATTAACCTGAAGTTAACTGCCTCATTCTTTCCTCTTGTTTTGATGACCTCAAAAATTTTAAGGAGAACCATTCAAAAATATTGCAGGGAAATTCTTTTCTCAGCCTTGTTCTCATGATTTTAATCTGGATTTTGGGTTTGGGCAGAAGAGCACAGAGATAACAAGATTATGTATTAGGAATATGATCATGACTGTTGATGTTGATCGTCTGGCAGAAGTCATATGAATTTTCCCACCTTTTGACTACTGTGGTGTTAAGAAGGAAGTCACACTTGAAGGATGGGAATTATGTCTGTCTCCCGGAATTTATGTTAATGTAAGCTTAGGGTTATTGCTGGTGACTCTAGTTAAAATTCCTTGACCATTTGCCTCATTCTAGCCTTTTTTGAGTAAATTTCTCTTTTCCTGAGTAAATTTTCACTTTAAAGTTTAAAAACTTTACCCACCACCTAGCAGTCATTTACATGACTGCTATTTACCCCTATAAGCTGGGGGGCAGACTCATTAACTGGACCCCCTGGAGTCTGGTGATATCCACAGTTCTTTTTATGCTTAGTGTTACTGATTCTATTCATTTTCTAAGTGCCGGAGGCCACCACCTGCTTGTCTTTGCATACATTTGTAATTCATTTAGGTGGTTTGTCACTGGGAGCCTTACTTCTTAACTAATCTTTAAAAAGCGATTAGCATACATTAAGGATTAGTCTTTGTTTTGTAAAGTTCCTTGGGTTTTGACAGATGCATAACAATAACATGCATCTATCTTAGGCACCTATTCATTCAGCTAGTTTCAGCCCCTGGAGGTTCCCCACTCTTTCTCCTGCAACCACTGATCTTTATTGACTGGTTTGCCTATTTCAGAAAGTCACGTAATTGCAATCATAAGTATGTAGGCTTTTTAAAATGCTGCTTTCAGGTAGCAATATGCATTAAGGCTCTTCCATGGTTTTTCATGGCTTGTTAGCTCTTCTCTTATCACCGCTCCATTTGTGGAGGCACACTGTTGGTTTAATCATTCACCTATTTGAAAGATATCCTTGGTTGCCTCCAGGTTTTGATGATTATGAACTAAGCTTCTGTAAACTGCTGTGTTCAGATTTTTGTGGGAACTTAAATTTTATGATTAGTTGTATTAATATCTGGAAGCAAGATTGCAGAGTTATAAAGTCATGCTGTGATTTGTAAGCAACTGCTAGACTATTGTATGAAGTGGTCTGACTTGTTTCAGTCACCATCACAGTGAATGAAAGTTCTGTTCCACTTCTTTCCCAGCAATTCATCTTTCTACTTTCTTGAATTTTAGCCATTCTCAGTGGTTTTTTTTTTTTTAAGTTTATTTGATTGTTAAATGTGTTGAACATTGTTTTAATGCTATACACCCAGGCTGAGTATGTCCATTTGCCATCCCTATATGTTTATTCGTGCGATTAGATTATGTACCTACTTTTCATTTTTGACATTTTGTAGTGCTAGGAATGGAACCCATGTATTTGTTTATGCACTTGTTACCCTGAGCTGGCCCTATTTTTAAATTGCCTTGCTCTAGCCTTGTTATACATATATTTTCCCTGGGGTGCTCCATGATAGAAAATTAAGTTGTTTAGCTTATATGCATTTGTGTGTGTTATATATGTGTCTGTGAAGTTGATGTTGCTAGGGACGTGGAGGTACATGCCTGTAATTCTAGTGTTCTTGAGGCAGAGGAAGAGAATTGTGAGTTCAATCCTACCCTGGGTCGCATACCAAGCCATTGTTTTTGAAAAACAAAACATTAACCAAAACTTTATGAAGCAGTATTTGCATTTAATCCCTGAAATATTCTTTGATGTTCTCTATTATTTCATTAGCATCATCTCTTTGAATTTGGTAGCTCATGCCTGTAATCCTGGCACTTAAGAGGCTGAAGCAGGAAGGTTGCCATGAATTCCAGGCCAGCTTGGCCTTCATAGTGAGTTCAAGATCAGACCAGGCCATGACCCTGTCTCAGAAAACAAACAATGCTGTAGTGTCTTACAACTTGATATGAAGTTCTCTCATACAGTGTCCTAGCACCCACACGATGCCAGTATTGACCCTTCATTCCCTCACCTAGCCATACCCAGCCTCATATACGCTTGATTCTTGCCTCTACTCCATGTCTGTATTTCTCTGTTCATCTTTTTCTTTTTGCCTTATCTGGGAATATATGAGAAAGCCTTCCTCATTGTGAAATTGGATCATTGCTAGATGAGGTTTAAATGAAGTCCTGGACAGAAGAGCCCCTCTTATCTCCAGACTTAATGCTTCACTTGAGGTGTCTTGGGTTTGGGCCAGTATTTCTGACCATAGGAGTTCAGAATGCCAGGTCTTATATTTAAGCCTGCTTTCTTCAGTTATGGATGGATCTATGCACTATCTGCTAAGGAGTACTTTGTAAAAATAACTTCTGTGTTGTCTTTGCTAAGGCCTGTAGGCCTGCCTTCCTGAGCCCGTTCAGGCTCTTACCCAGGTTCAGAGCATCACCACACATCCCTGTTCCTCTCCCCCTGGCAGTTTGCAGAGCAGTCCCTGATGAAGAATGCCATAAAGACATCAGAAGAGTCATGGATTGAACAGCAAATGTTGGAAGACAAGAAACGAGCTACAGACTGGGAGGCCACAAATGAGGCCATAGAGGAGCAGGTGGCTCGAGAATCTTACCTGCAGTGGCTGAGGGATCAAGAGAAACAGGCCCGCCAGGTCCGGGGACCCAGCCAGGTGGGTCATGGACTCTGTCATTGGCCTGACCAAGACCTGTTACTTCTTATCTTTTGGCCCCTAATTAACAGGAGTAAAATAAGAGATTTTGACATCTGGGAAGCTCCTAGTCCCATCTATAACTCCTCATCTTTTGTCTTGGCATCATACCTTGGAACTCTCAACACTTGATTTTAAGACGTGGAGGAGAGCAGCTCTTAGGAAACAAAGAGAGCAGCCATCGCTGCTGGTAGCACAAAGGAGCAATGGGTAGCTACAAAGAGACCAGCTTTTTTGGAATCCCTTTGCATGCTACATTCTGTACTGAGGATATAAAGCCTTTCCTTCACTAGCTTCAGTGATCCTGTCTGTTGAGGCAGATACAGCATTGGCCAGGCCTGTGACTGTGGTGTGCAAGACCAGGAGAGGTGGGGAGTCCCATCGGGTGTATTTTTAGGGTAGGAAGAAGCAGGGAGGCAGGCAGCTGAGGAATCACATGGGTTTGGAATGATTAAATGGTTACAAGAGCTGAATAATCTGTTCAGCAAGTATTTATTGTAGGCCTATTGGCAGGGAGCCGGAGGTCCTATTCCTAGTGGAGTGCGGTACGTCGTGAACCTAGCAGGCCAAAGTACCTATCCTTAGGCTACTCAAAGTTTTGTCAAGTGAAATAAAATACTCATAATGAGTAAATTAGTTGGAGGTAAGGTGGATGGAAAATGGACAGTTGGTACAGGGGATAGATGAGACTGAGTGGGGACGGTCGGAGTTCACAGTATTAAACAGTCAGGGTAGGCCTCCGCAGATGAGGTTGGGAAAGCCCGTAGAAAGGGGATTTGTTAGCTCAGTACATGGACAGAGAACAAGGCCTGGGACTGGGGCAGCGGAGTTGGTATAACTCAGGCAGTCTGTTGCTGAACAGAAAGTGGGAGAGATCAGGGTAGTGGGGCTAGGTTGGATAGTGGCTTGTGAATTCTGGAGGGGACTTTGCTTTTGCTCTGAATGAGGCAAAAACCATGGGAAGACTGTGAACAGAAAAAGGATTTGAGTTATGACTTGACAGGATCACCCTGACTGATTATAGAGCAAATCTAAGGGAGAAAACAGGGCTGAAGCAGGACATTAGTGAGGAGGAGAGTCCCAAGGGCTCCCAGTGACAGGGGAGGGTACGATGGTCATGGTATGGAATCAGGATCTCTTAAAAAAAAAAAAAATAGGACGTCAGATGCTTGCAAGGACATGAGAAAGGCTAAGACTCTTTCCCCGTAGTCCATTGTGATACATTAAAGCTGTGCTGTAGCCAGGATTCTGGAAAGGGGATAAGCACTCTGGCACAGGAGGGTCAAAGCTGGTGTAGGTCCTTATCACTTTTTCCTTCCCTACTGCAGCCCCGGAAAGCCAGTGCCACATGCAGTTCAGCCACAGCAGCAGCCTCCAGTGGCCTGGAGGAATGGACTAGTCGGTCCCCACGGCAACGAAGTTCAGCCTCGTCACCTGAGCACCCTGAACTGCATGCCGAGCTAGGCATTAAGCCCCCTTCCCCAGGCACTGTGTTAGCTCTTGCCAAACCTCCTTCACCCTGTGCACCAGGTCAGTGACTTGCTTTCAGGGTACCTGCTTGGGCTAAGAGGCTCTGTTTGGTGGGCCCTATCTCTGATTGTTCATCTGCCTCAGGTACAAGCAGTCAGTTCTCAGCAGGGGCTGATCGGGCCACCTCTCCTCTTGTGTCCCTCTACCCTGCTCTGGAGTGCCGGGCCCTCATCCAGCAGATGTCCCCCTCTGCCTTTGGTAAGCCTCCTTAGGGATGGGCCGGCTGCAAGTTGGGAGAGCCTGGAGGGTTTTTGAAGCCCCTGGCCATCTCCAAGTCAGAAGCATGGGAAGATTTCAGGCCCCAAAGGTTTTCTCCACAGTGGGTCTAGTGGGGCTTCACAGAGTTGAGAGAGTCAATGAGTGATTGGGACCTGGATGGATTTTTCCAGAGCCAGGGATCAGACAGAAATAAGGGAAAGTGGCCTGAGGCCCCCCCTCCCCCATCATCATTGTCCTCTTCTCTCTCCTGCCCAGCAGGTCTGAATGATTGGGATGATGATGAGATCCTAGCATCGGTGCTGGCAGTTTCCCAACAGGAATACCTAGACAGTATGAAGAAAAACAAAGTGCACAGAGACCCACCCCCAGACAAGAGTTGATGGAGACCCAGGGACTGGACATCATCCCCGATCCCCCCACTCCTGCCCTTTGATGCCACCCAAACTTCTTTGGCTTTCTTCCCTCTTGGCTTCCTTCCTTTGTTTCCTCTTTTCCTTGTTTTCCACTTCCCTCTGGCTGGCCCACCCATGCGCTCCATCCATCTCATCCCTGCCACCACCATTGGTCTCTGCCAGCTGATGTGCCCTATTGCCCCCCGCACAGCACCATCTCAGCATTCCACAGGGGACTCTGGAAAGGGTGCGGAAGGTAGGCAAGAGGCCCACAGAGACAGACCATCTGGCAGCCAGGCAGCCCCAGAAGAGAGACATTCAGACAAAGGAAGTCGTCTGCTCGCCCTTCCCTAAAGATCAGATAAAGTCACCCCTTTCCAACAATGATGACAGGAAATGTGGAAGTGGGAAATTTTCCTTCCTAGTACCCGAAGAATCTGAGCCTTCAATGTTAAAAATTTCTTGATTAAAATGTGCTTTATCACAAAATCAACAAATCAAAAACAATGTACATGGCAACGTTGGCCCTGTGAGGATGGCATCTCTGGTGTGGAGCTAGGCAGGCTGGCCATGGGACATAAAGGGCAGGAAAAAATATGGATTTCTGCTGTCTTTTGGCCCCTAGTTCCTTGGAAGGGCCAAGGATACGAGCCAGAAGGAAGTGGCAGGAGTTCCAGGTGGCAGACTGGCTTTGGACAGTGAGACCCTGACCTTGCTGCATTGCTTTGCCTTCCACCACCGATAGTCTGTTTGGAGTCTTAAGGTGTGGGGTGTCTTCGGAAATCCTGGCCACTACCCAAGATATGAATTTAGGGAGTGAGAGCAGCCTCAGCAGATGGGGCACCCGTGCACTGCAGGTGTTGACAAGATCCACCATCTGTAATGTCCTTGGCACAATAAAACCAAATGTCAGTTTCCCTGAGCAACTCTATTCTGTGTGGGACAGGGGTGGATGGGCCTCTGGGAAGCATAGGATTTGGCTTGACCAGAGGTCATCTTGTTCTCCAGTAGGTGCCGTCTGTAAACTGGGGTTCATCTTCTATCTTCTGTTTATTAAATTAACTTCTTGTTGGGTGCAGTCTTGAACCTGAAGGCAAAGAATCTCTAGAGCCCAGGCGGGTTGAGACTAACCTGAGCCATATAAACAAGATGGTGTCTTAAAAGAACAAAACCAACAACAAATAACTTTACAACTGGGTCGTGCCTTTGATCCCAGCACTGAGGAGGACAGATCTTTTTGAGTTTCAGGCCAGCCTTGTCTACAGAGTAGTTGCAGGCCAGCTGGGCCACACAGTGAGGCACTTTTATTAAAAATCATACACTTCTTCAGAACCGAATCGACCAAAACTGAAGCCCCTACTCCCAACCTACCATATTTGCATTCGGGAGCCTAGGGCTAATTAAGGACTAATGTATGAGCCAGAGGCCAGGACTGACTTGTGTCTGAATTTTCACTCTCAAACTTCATGCTCATTCATTCTTGTGATAATCTGATGAAGAAATAAACAATAATTAAGTTACACTACTTCAGTGACAGTGACCAGAGGTGGCCCTTCCCCATCTGGGCTTTAGAAGTTGGAGAATGAAATGGCTAAATCCTTTGTTGTTGTTTGTTCCTCAGGTCTCTTGACACCTCTGTCCATACCCCTCCTAGGGTTTGTAAAGCCCAGCTTGAGAAGGCTGGCTGGCCCTCAGAGTTTCTCAGAACAGTATTATCCCCCCCACCCCCATGCCTCAGTGGGGTCCTTTCAGAAGACCCTACAGGTTGAGGGTATGGCTTGCCCAGTGGGTGGCTGCAGGATATCTGAAATACATGGTCAAGCATGAGCACACCAAGAGGGTTGATTCATTTAAAATCTACCTGCATTGTCTAGTTGTGTGGCTTTGGGCTCTCTCTGAGTTTAAAGTGTCCCATCTGCAACTACAGGGGTCATTAATGTCTGCTACCTCATGCTCTCTGATTTGTGAGTATTGACAGAGAATGTGTATGGTCAATAATGTACTACTGGGCACAGTACCTGGTACATTCTTAGAGCACAAATGTTGGGGTTATTACCAGACTTTAGGGGCCGGGGTGTTTCCGTATTTTGTAAGTTTGTACCATTTGGCCTCAGCCTGCCTCTAGCTACTCTTGGCTTTTACTTGCAGTTTGCCCCAACCCTATCTTCAGCTCCCATCCTTATTTGTCTTTTAAGACAGAGGGATCACCTGAGAAAACCCTCTGTGATCCCATTCACACTGTCCTGTCTACGATTATTCCCAATAACTGTACAATGAATAAACTTCTGGGCTGGGGCTGTGATGCTTACTTATCTTGTTTGTGCGTGTCTTAAGATCTACCCCTCCACTAAAGCCTGTCAGGCTCCTAGGAAGACACCTAGGAATGTTGGGTGAATAAGGGAGATGATGTGTAACTTTTTCTGCTTTGTGTGTATTGTCTGGGCCTGTGACTACAGTGAGTTTTGAGTCTACCAGTTTCTTTGACTTCCAGTCTCTCTGATTGTGTATGTGTATGTGATGAGGCTTGTTTCCAGGTGTATCAGATGGTGACTGAGTGTGGGACTCTGCCTATGACAGTTTGTGTCTGGTATCTGAGAGAAAGAAGTACATGTTTGCGTGGGTCTGTCAGTGACAGTACATCTGTAGTTTGTCTGGATACTTTCAGTGATAAGCTCCGTGCCTGATAGCGTGTGTACGTGATTGGGTTCGTTTTTTTGTTGCTTTACTTATCTGTGGTGATTTGGAGCACATGGATGACTACGTGCCTGCTTGGGAACAGTGCATGTATGTATGTATGTATGTGGAACAACTGTATATTGTGACAGACTCTGGGTCTCATTTCTGGGACAGCACAAATATTTCTATGAATGTACGTATCTGGTGGTGCTGGTATGCTTGGTATGTTTGTCAGTTTCTGGTGGGGACATATCATGGTGTTAAGTGGCCCCATAGGACAGTACAAGTAAAGTCATATCACTGAATGTTTCTGGGATATTATTTTCTGAGCACATCTTCACGTACACCTAGATTAGGACACGTCTACTTGAATGTGTCTGACTATATCTTTAATGGAAGTTACCCCTCTTGGTGTATGTGTGGGTATGTGAGTTGCACACACGATTGGAGGGCAGAAAACAACTTATGAAAGTCGGTTCTCCCCTTTCACCATGTGGGTCCTGAGGTCAGCAGATTTACCTGAAGACCTTTTGCTTTTAAGACATATTCTCACTATGTTGCCCAGTCTGACCTCGGATTCTTGATGGTCCTGACCCAGCATACAAGTACTTGGATTCCATGTGTACTCTACAGTGTCTAGCTTTCTCTGGGTCTTTGGAGTTGTGTGGCTGCCTTCCTGGACTCCAGGTCCTCTGGATACTTACCCACATGTGGCTGAGGCAGTTGTACCATTTCTTTAGCCTCTCAGGCCTCGAATCTTTTATAAGGAAGTTGTAGTTCCCACAGGAACCAAGTCCTGCCATCATAGATTCTAGACCCAAATGGGTAGCAGGGCTAAGTCTAGCCAGGTTTATGTAGGACAATGGCAGCAAAAAAGCACCCTACAGGTGCCAAACTGCCATTGTCCCCTCTGCACCCCTTCCTTTGGTGATGAAGAATGTAATCCTTCCTTGAAGAGTGGACCAGCTCTTCTGTAAGATTACAGTTTTGAAGCAAAGGCTGCCTGATCTTGGGTGAGAAACACCCATGACAGGATCCTGTCTAGTTCCAGGCTCTGATTCTTAAAAGCTGGTTTGTCATTGTCTCCTCACTGATCCCAAGGCAGCAAAGGCGATGGCGGCAGCAAACCAGAATCCTAGGAAAGGAGGCTGTGCTTTTTTTCTTTTCAGTGTGTACACACACCCCACCACACCAACAACCAAAACAAACGCAGTTGTCAGTTGTCGCAAAGGGATTCCCAGAACCTGTTCGAGAGTGCGTGTCTGACTCTGTGTGTGTGTGTGTGTGTGTGTGTGTGTGTGTGTGTGTGTGTGTGTCTGTCTCTGTGCGCGTGCACGAGCGCGCACCCTCCTACATTTGCATACAGGCCCTGCCTCCGCGGAAGAACCTGGCATGTATTTTGCATAAGAGACACTTGAAACGTTGAGGGTGGCATGCAAATAAGGACTGGCTCGGATTGGCTGGGGTACAGCAGGTGCCGCGTCCGGATTGATCAAAGCCAGGTGGGCGGGTCTGTCGCGCAGGGCGACTCTCCCGGGAGGCGCGTGCCCCGGCTCAGTAGCGTTGGGGCTGGCGCGCGCGACGAATCTTAACGCTGCGCCGTCTGCAGGCGCTTCCGGGCCACCAGATTCCCTGCCTTCCACCCTGGCGCCCCCCAGCCCTGGCTCTCCTGCCGCTCTGCCCCGGGCATCCACGCCCTGCGGGCTCAGCGGATTCAGCGGGCTCAATATACGCAGCACCTCCTCCATGTTGACCAAGCCTCTGCAGGGGCTTCCTTCGCCCCCTGTGACCCCCACGCAGCCTCCAGGTGAGCGCAGCCTCCTCTGTCGCAAGCAGGTTGGGTGGACTGGAATGATGGGTGCTGGTGTGGGGGCGAGTCACGGCTGGGATCAGAGTACAACGCCACCCTGACTTCCTCGCCTCCGCTTGCGTAGGAGGCAAGGATCGGGCAGCTTTCGAGGCCGAATACCGACTTGGCCCCCTCCTGGGTAAGGGAGGCTTTGGCACCGTCTTCGCGGGACACCGCGTCACGGATAGACGTCAGGTATCCCCTACAAGGGGTTCTGGGAGGGTCAGGTGTTTTGGCGAAGGGTGGTGGTGGGGTTCCGGGGACTGGGACGCCAGTTGCTCCAGTGGGGAGCCTGCGCCTGCAAATGTGTAGTAGAATCATAAGGAGCAGGGTTGCTGTGAGTGTGAGTGCGCGCGTGTGTCTGCAGTCCAGGTGGGTATGGGGGTGGGCAGGATTCAGGGCAAGAATTCTAGAAGACTGGCGGTTTCTACTAGGGAGGGGGCAGATCTTCAGGACTGGACCCCAAGATCCATGGAATTGGCATTGCGTGCGCGTGTGTGTCTGAGATGGTGAGGATGTTTTAAAAGTAGGTGTTAAGTGTGGAGTCGTGAGAACAACAATCCAGATACAGAGTTGTTGTGTCCTGGAGATGGATACGATGATGGAGGAGGGCTTGCGACGTCAAAAAACTTCGAATTCGATTCTGGGGATATGGGTCAGTGGTAGATTATTTGTCCACCATTCACAAGCACTGAGTTCAATAACCAACATGGTGGGGGGGGGCATGTAGGGAGACAGTGGGAGAGAGAGAAAGCAAAAGGAAAAAAATAATCTACAACTCCATTCTGGATTTCAGGGGGTCATGATGCTTTCCTAACAAGAGCCCAGAGGTAAAGATGTTAGGTGAACTTGCTTCTGGGGACTTAAGTGCTGGATGGGCATCCGAGCTCCGATGGGTGTGATATATGTATGGGAACTAGGAATACCCGGGTGGAGAGACTTGGAATTTGGAAGAGGGTCTAGGTTAGGAAGAGTCTGGGATCACCCCCTTATCTCAGCCTTTTTTCTAGGTGGCCATCAAAGTAATCTCCCGGAACCGTGTGCTAGGCTGGTCCACCGTGGTGAGTGTCTTTGGTGTACGTCATGACCCATAGACTCCATCACCGAACGCATCCACTGCTTTTTTTCTAGGGGACATATGACTCCCTGGGCCCTGAAACCGTGAGAACCCCATCAGCCTGTGATTCCTGCCTTCGTGTGATAGTTCTGATTTCACTGCGATTCCCCCAGAGCCCTGGATTCTCCTCAAACTCTTCCTTTCTCATCCTTCTTCCAAACACTGCTTTTGGGGCTGTTCACAGGACATGCTGGTGGGGAAGGAGGGGCTTAGGTCACTGGTTGTCATGGTGATGCTGGCTGCTTCTCTCCTGCCACCCCGAGAACGCTAACGGACATCAGGGCGGGTCTGGGCAAATTGTAGGTAAGAGAGCTCCCCCTGGCGGGCCCTTCAGGTTGTCTGTGCCGGCCCGTGGATTGAGAGGGAGGGTGAGCCTGCGCAGTAGCCGATTTTGCGTCTTCGTGAGAAAACCCGTCTGCGGCTGTGCAAGTTAGTCGGCCTGTAAAAGACCCCACCTGAGGCAACAAGACTCTTGGCCATAGCTGCCTGTTCGGGTCTGGGGCAAGGGCCGTTATTGACTTGTGCTGGTTGATAAGTGAGCCTGACAAGACAGCATTCGATAAATGTTTACTCTGTGCCAGGTCCTTTGCAATTAATCAGTGTAAGCTGGTTTGGACAAATGAAAGCCAAGATTGATGGTGCACACCTGTAATCCCAACATTCAAGAGGCTGGGTCACTAGGATTTTAGTGAATTTGAGGCCAGCTTGGGCTACGTGGCAAGATTGTCTCAAACACGAGACAACATTTAAAAACCAGAGGGCACCTCTGCAGTGGTTTAATTTATAGATACTTTGCAAAGTACGACATCATTTCTTAGACTTCATTGTATGCTAGATCCTTTCTACTAACTGCTCTCTCTGTCTTAGCATCCTGAGTTTCGCTCTGTTACTAAGGACTATTGATCCCTGAGATATGCTAGTGGAAAAAACTGACAACACTTATACAATAGTAGTATTTAATCTATTAGTAGTATTAATTTAATAGAATTTAGTTCTGTGCTAGCCCCTCTTTGCTGTAAAGTACTTCCATTTACAAATACTTATTGAGTATCTAGTGTGCATAAAAACTGTCCTGATGTGGATCTTGATGAGCAAGATAGGTAAAATTATGAAGAGAGACAGTAGAAAACGCTTTGAAGGCCAGGCATGGTGGTACATACTTTAATCCTCTGGAAGTAGAGGCAGGTAGATCTCTTTAGTTCCAATGTAACCTGGTCTATGTAAAGATCCTGTCTCAAACTCCCTCCCCCTCAAAATAGATGAGAACACTTCAATGTATCCAAATATTTACTGACCTACTACATGCGAGATGTGTATGGTCTCTGTTCATTTCACTCTCTGATGGACTTGAACCTTTAAGAGGGTACTAGGTTCTAGGAAAGGGAGCCCAACCAAAATCAGTGCTTTGAAAAAATGCTTTGCTATATCGACAGCAGGGCTACAGACTTGACACTTGTCTTCTTTCTTTTTACTTCCTAACCCCCAGTCAGACTCAGTCACCTGCCCACTTGAGGTAGCACTGCTGTGGAAGGTGGGTGAAGGCAATGGCCATCCGGGTGTGATACGCCTGCTTGACTGGTTTGAGACACCAGAAGGCTTCATGCTGGTCCTTGAGCGGCCTATGCCTGCCCAGGATCTCTTTGACTACATCACAGAGAAGGGGCCGCTGGGTGAAAGCTGTAGCCGCAGCTTCTTTACCCAAGTAGTGGCAGCTGTCCAGCACTGCCACGCCCGTGGAGTTGTCCATCGTGATATCAAGGATGAGAACATCCTGATAGACCTGTGCCGGGGTTCTATTAAACTCATTGATTTTGGTTCCGGTGCCCTGCTTCATGATGAACCGTACACGGACTTTGATGGTAAGGCTTCTTACAGTTTATGGCAGGAGGGCTGTTTTTAATCATTAATTCTTCTGGCTTTTGAGCTTTAGGATTGGGTTATCCTTGTAACATTTGACCCATGTCATACACTCTAAGGTTCTAACACTACATTCTCAAGCCTAGATCCCCAATAAAGTTGATCTTAGGAGAGTTTCTTACTCTTCTGGGCTCTTATTTTTTTAGTGTGGGGGTAGGATTAGGTTTTGTTGTTGGGGCTTTTTCGATGAAGAGATCTTACTGTTTATTTTGAAGTCCTCCTTTAAAGCTAGTTTGCTGCTGACAGGACTCTGCTGTTAAGCTTGAAGTGCAGCTGCTCTAGCCAGTGGATGCTGTCCTTTTAAGTTTCAGTTCATGCTTCTAGAGAAACAGGGCTTGAGGAAGGGCATCACCAGATGATCTAATCCTTGACTTGTGTGCAGGGACAAGGGTGTATAGCCCTCCAGAGTGGATCTCTCGACACCAGTACCATGCCCTTCCAGCTACTGTCTGGTCACTAGGTGTCCTACTCTATGACATGGTCTGTGGGGACATTCCCTTCGAAAGAGACCAGGAGATTCTGGAGGCTGAGCTCCACTTCCCTGCTCATGTTTCCCCAGGTGAGGCCTGTGATTTACCCCAGTCCAACTAACTGGCTTCATTCTTCCCAGTCTGGGTACCCCTTGCTGACTGCTAATCTCCCCTGTGCTTCTTGACCCCACAGATTGCTGTGCCCTAATCCGCCGGTGCCTGGCCCCTAAACCCTGCTCCCGACCCTCACTGGAGGAGATTCTGCTGGACCCCTGGATGCAAACACCAGCTGAAGAAAAACCCATCAACCCTTCCAAGGGAAGCCCCACCCCCTTGCCCTGGTCCCTGCTTCCCTAGACCCAGCCAGGCTCTCTGGTTGGAATCCCATGGTCATGCTACAGGGATAGATGGACATCTGTTGACCTGGTTATACAGGTTGTTAAAAATCCAGTATTACTAAGGTCAGGGAATAGGGATCAGGGGTCAGAAGATGATAGCCAAGTCTGCCCAGTTCCTATCCCAATTCTGGGAAGGAGCTCTCCTCCCAGAACCTGTGGTCCCTGATTTGGGAGGGGGAGTTACTTGTTTCTTGTTCTGTTTAAGGATGTTTATTTTGTTGGATTCCTTCCCTTCTGGGCCCTAAGATTCTTATTCTGACATTGTAGTCCCTACACTGGCACCTCCTAGACTACTACCACAAACTTAGACACTTAGTTCAAATGCTCTCACGTGGGCAAGGGTGCTTTCCGTAAAATTATCCCCCACCCCCAGCAGCTCTTTAGCAAAAGGGCCTTACCCTGGGATCTCATTCAGTTGCTGCTTGCCTGCCTTAGCCCAGAAATGATTATTCTGGGGAGGTAATACCCTATTAATTAATTAATTAATTAGTATCCCAGTGCTTTTTTCTTTTATTTTTTTTTTATTATTTTTTTTTTAATTTTTATTTGTTTGGTGAGGGGACCCTACTGTTATCCCAAGTGCTCTTATCTGGTGAGAAGAACCTTACTTCCGTAATTTGGGAAGGAATGGGAGATGGACATCACCGGACACCACCAGAGACTAGGATGGGATGGATGGTTTTGGGGGGATGAGATGGAGGAAATAAGTCTTATTGTTGTTCTCCTGGGGTCCCCCCTCTCCAACTTTTGCTGCCTCCTCCTGAGCCAGGGTTGTCCAGTGGTTGAGATGTAAATAACTGTACTGGAGGTGGAGAGCAGCGAGTGTGCCCTCCTGTCCCTTCTCCCCCTGCCTGGATTATTTAAAAAGCCATGTGTGGAAACCTATTTAATAAATAATGAAGTCACAAGTGGATGGCCATTTATAGAAGTAAGCATTAGTGGAGCATCTACTAGATGCTGAGTTTTAGGAGGTAGCTGGAGGAAAAAAAAAACCACAGTGGGGCTTGTTTGACTGGGTTTTTTGTTTGTTTTGGTAGGGTCTTTTGAGGTCCATTCTATCCCCAAACTTGGAGTACAGGGATTTGCTTGCACAGAAATTCTGAGCTAAATCCCAGGCTTCAACTAGAATCTTTCTAGAACTTTCTGTCTAGCTTTTTTAACCATTTAATTTTGTCTCTACCTTTCACGCTTCTCTTTTGCATCTTCCTCAGCTCACCTCCTTTAGTTTCTCTAATCCTGATAATTGTCCAGAAGTCTGCCCCTCATTCCCTGTCCCGCTCTGGTTCACTAGTCCCGCCTTCTCCAAAATCCCGTTCCTCCCAGTTGGCCTCTGGCCCTTAGAGGGTGGGACCTGGCTGGAAAGGGAATAGAACTGATTCTGATGCGAGAAGGGTGGTGCTATCTGGGGTTTCCAATAAGAAGCCGAGATGGCGGGCAACGGAACCAATGAAACCCTAGGACTGTTTGGACAGGTGGTCATGGACAGTCAGGGTCTGTGAAGCGGGCGAACGAGAGATGGTGGCCGGGTCTAGAGTCACGAGCTTGCAAATAAAGCCTGTGTAAGTGCTGCGGGAGACGGTCTGCGGCGCCTTGGGTCTCCAGTTTTGATGGAATCTGGAAACCCGAAATCACCATTTTAAATCAAGCTGGGAACGAGCTAAGAACACAACACCACCCCCCACCCCCGTCCCAGCTAATGCCCCGCCCCCCACGCCGGAGGTCCGGAAACGGACGTGATGGATACGGAAGTAGCCTGCTGTTGCCGAGGGGACGGGACGGGCAGATGCCAACATGGCAGCGGTTGGGGTTGGCGGCTCTACCGCTGCGGCCGGGGCAGGGACCGTGTCCGCGGGCGCGTTGGAGCCTGGATCCGCTACAGCGGGTGAGGTGGCCTGAAGTAGAGGCGTCGGCTGGGCAGAGGTCGGGATCCTTGAGGGTGGGATGAAGTGACAGCTCATCTCCTGTGAATGGACCTACGTGTTAGTGTGTGTGTGTGTGTGCGTGCGTGGTGGGAAAAAGGAAGGAGAGAATGGACCATTGTATATTGCGGGTAGGAATCGGTCTTTCTGTGGGTGACTGTGGCTGGGGTCCTGGATTTGCAAATAAAGACCATTGTGAATGTGTGGGGAATTTCCTTTTGAGGAAGCTAAGGGGGTGGTAATCCTTAATTGTGGAAAGGAGAGGCGATTGTGGGGGTGAGAGTTTTTCCTTATAGAAGGGAGATACGACTCTTAGGATGGTGGCTTCTTATAAAGGGACCTTATCAATTGTCAGGGTGGGGCACATCCTTGTATGACTAGTGGATCCATTTTGATCATGAGGCTGTCCTTCATTACATGGAGAGAATGTTCTGGGGATGTTCCTTCCAAATGGAGATAATTCTATTTGTGTTGAGGTGGGAGGGTTCCTTCCTTATAGGTCAGAAAGAACATTCTGAGGGTGCCAAGTGCTTCTATATGGCAGAAAGAGCTCCTTGGGAGTGTGGGTAGAACAAAGAATAATTCATTGCCTGGGAGGAGGGCATACAGCAGAGGGAGGACGGACAATATGCAATAGGGAAGTCTTTCTATATAGTAATCAGACTATTAGGGTAATCATATGAGATGGAAAAATAGAACAAACCTCAGGAGCTGGACATCATAAACAATTGTCCCATTCATTATATTACAACATTATTTCATTTATGAGACAGTCCTGCAAGTAGAAGCATCACTTCATAGAAATCCTCAATTTGCTCATCCACAAAACGGACTTTCAGAAATCAAGTGATGGGAATCCATGTAAATCCCTTAGTACAGTGATAGGCATACTGTAAGTAGTCAATAAATATTAGGAATGCTGTCTGAGAAAGAGTGGCTTCCCCCAGGGAGGGAGAAGAAGCAAAGATGTGTGTCCAGAGCCTGCCCTGCTCATTTCCTCATATTAAGGATTTCAGATTAAGAGCTAGTCAGACTGGGGCCCACTTCTCCCTGTCTTGCCCCTTTTTGCCAGTAGCTGAAGGTGTGGAAACAGGTACAGATCAGACTCCCATTGTGTCAGGATGGGCAGGCAGAGGAAGTCCCAAGGGCCAGGTTTTTTTGATTGAGAAAAGAGGAATGAGGTGGGTGGCCATACCCCAGCAACCTCTGACTCCATCCTTCTGTTGCGTTCCTTCCACTCCCTACAGCTCACCGGCGCCTCAAATATATATCCTTAGCTGTGCTGGTGGTCCAGAATGCCTCCCTCATCCTCAGCATCCGCTACGCTCGCACACTGCCTGGGGACCGCTTCTTTGCCACCACTGCTGTGGTCATGGCTGAAGTGCTCAAAGGTCTCACCTGTCTCCTGCTACTCTTCGCACAAAAGAGGGGTATGAGTTATGACTGGGGTTGGTTGGTGGGACTCGCTACCTTAAGTGTGTAAGCACACCTGGAAGGTTTGCTGGGAGAGTATACTGAGGTGTCTGAAAATGCTTGGCGAGTATATAGGAGCATCTAAGCTTCCTGGCCACCGCAGCTGTGTGAAGAAGTTGCGTCTCCACTTGTATATTCCTTATACCTGAGAGCTACAGTCGTGAGAGAGTCTGCTCACAAGGCAGCAGAAAACCCATGCCAATTCAAAGGTTTAATAACAGCACTTAGAAGGTGGAGGCATGAAGATCAGGAGCTCATAAGTTCAAGGTTAACCTTGGCTACATGCTGTTATCTCAAAAAAAAAAAAAAGAAAGAAAGAAATAAACTTTGTAATCTGGAGAATTCCATCACACACACAGAGAGAGAGAGAGAGACAGAGAGAGAGAGAGAGATTAATAAAATAATAAAAATGTGCTTCTATACATTACCCAGGTTCACAATTATCAACTCTTAGTCACACTGTCATAAAACAGAATCAGTGACTAACTGCTCACTGCTAATCTGTCTGTCTTTTACATAGGTGCACCTTTATAGTACCAGCTGGCTGTAGTGTCCTGCACATTTTTTGTTTGTTTTTCAAGGCAGGGTTTTTCTGTGTAGCCCTGGCTAACCTGGAATTAGCTCTGTAAACCAGGCTGGCCTTGAACTCAAAAGAATCTGCCTGCCTCTGCTCTGCCTCTGCCTCTGCCTCTGCCTCCCAAGTGCTGGGATTAAAGATGTGCACACTCCCATCATGTACTTGTAACTGCAGCTGTTCAACATGCTTATACAGATGATCAGTTAATTCTGTGAACTCAAGGTTATCTTGAACAACATTTTAATGCTCCATTTCAAAACAAGAAAAAGTAAGCAATAAGTAAATGAAAGCATAATTCCTACAGTTGGGGGTGTGGCTTAATGGCAGAGTGCTTGCCTAACATAGGTAAAGCTCTGAATTAGATGGCCGCCACCACATAAACCAGTTGTGGTAGATGCCTATAATCTGAGGCAGAAGAATCAGCAGTTCAAGGTCATCTTTACAAAGTAAGTTCCGGGACAGCCTGAGCTATCTGGACTTCTATCCCAAAAAAGCAAGTATAATAAGAAATCATACATGAAAAAATAAACAATAAAGCTGGGTGTGGTGGTTCAAACCTGTAAGTCCAGCACATAGGAGGCAGAAGGATCATAATTTCAAGGCTTCCTGGGCTAAAGCAAGACCCTGGCTCAAAATAAAACAAACAAATAAAAATTCCCCAAACTGCCAAAGGACAGAAAAGCAAAGCCAGGCCTGTAGGCCTATAATCCTGGCTACCTGAGAAGCTGAGGCAGGAAGATCATAAGTTCAACACTAGACTGGTCAACTTTGTAAGACCCAGCCACTCTCAAAAGAAAACATAGGATGGGCAAGATAGCTCAGCGGATAAAAGCTCTTGCCATGCCAGCCTGAGAACCTGAACTTTATCTGTCAGAGCCCGTGATGGAAAGAGAGAAGTTACTCCAGCCTCTAAGTTGTCCTTTGACTTCCACACTTGCACCTATGTATCACACACAACACAGATAAAGTACTGGAAATATAGCTCAGCTATAGAGCACTTGCCTCACTTGTTCAGGGCTGTAGGTTCAATCCCATCTTGTACACACACACACACACTAGTAGTGGCTAAGAAGATGGCTTCATGGCTAAAATGCTTGCTATACATGAGTGAAGATCTGGTTTAAGTCCCAAACCCCCATCAAAACCAGGCATGGTGGCATGCATCTGATCCCAGCTCATCTTTGTGACTTTAGGGACAGGGAGGCAAAGGACAGGCAGGTGACTGGGGACTGCCAGTCCTGTGGGCTTACTGACCAGCCAGTCTAGCTGAAATATCCATCCCTGTTGCAAACAAAAGGTGGAGCCAGGCAGTGATGGCGCATGCCTTTGATCCTACCACTTGGGAAGCAGAGGCAGGCCGGGTACAGACCTAGTTCTAGGAGAGCCAGTGCTACCTTCAGAGAAACCTGTCTCAAAGAAAGACAGAAAGAAAGAGGGAGGGAGGGAGGGAGAAAGAAAAGGTGGAGAAAGCTGGAGTGATGGCTTAGTAAGTACAGTCTGTTCTTCCAGAGGCTGAATCCAGTTCCTAGTACCTATACCACGTGGCTCACAACCTCCTGTAACTCCAGTTCCAGGGTATCCAGTACATCTGGCCTGCACAGGCATTGCTCACACATGTATTCAGACACATATATGCACATATTTTTAAAAAACTTAAAAAATAGAATAAGGTAGGTCTTGAGAGATGGTTCAACTGTTAAAACCATTGGCTGGCTCCTTCCAGAGGACTCAGTCTATTTCCAGCTACCACATGGTGGCTCACATTTGTAGCCCCAGTTCCAGGGGACCTGACATCCTCTTCCAGCCTCTTTGGGCAATGCACACATGTATTACACAGTCATACGTGCACACATATGTAAATATACATGCACAAATACTTATTTACCTAAAAATAAACCCTAAGGTAGAGAGTGATAGCGAAGACATCCAGCATCTGTCTTCCATGTGTACCAGCCCAGGCTCCACAGAGACTCTTTTGAGAAGAAAGATTAAAAGACATCATCCATAGGGCAGGGGCAGTTTCTTTCTTTCTTTCTTTCTTTCTTTCTTTCTTTCTTTTTTTTAAAAAAGATTATTTTATCTGCTGTCTTCAGACACACCAGAAGAGGGCATCAGATCCCATTACAGATGGTTGTGAGCCACCGTGTGGTTGCTGGGAATTGAACTCAGGACCTCTGGAATAACTGCTGAGCCATCTCTCCAGCCCCAGGGTCAGCTTCTTAATGTATCTAGGACTGAGAAAAAGATGCTTGGGTGGGAAATGGACCATTAAGGACTTAGGATGTCTAAAAGGCTTATACTGGATGTGTAGCTCAGTGCTGTGTCAGGCCTTAGGTACAACAATAAACAAAGAAGTCTGAAATCCGCCTTCTGTGTCACACAGTTCTGGATACTTGGTGATTATTTCATTGTACACATATGTTTGAATGCAGGCCCTGAATGGGCCTGTGTCAGGAAGGTAGATCTCAGGTGGATGAACTGTAGTTGATTAGCAGGCATAGTGGGATGGAGTCATAGTTGTGTGAGCATTGGTTTTCTTTTCATACAGTGTTGGGGTAGAACCTGGGGCCACACATCTGTTAGGCAAGCATCCTACCACTGATCTGTATCCCCATTCCTTTGTGCAGTAAGGAGTGGAGTATCAAAAAGGCTTTTTTTAAAAAAAAAAAAAAAAAAAAAAGACAAGCTCTTACTCTATAGTGCTGGCTATCCTGGAATTCAATATGTAGAGCAGGCTGGCCTCGAACTAACGAAGATCCACTTGCCTCTGCTTCCTGAGTGCTGGAATAAAAGGCGTGCGTCACCATGCCAAGAGCTTTGTCATTGTGATACTCTCAGAGAAACTGCAAGAGACTGGCAGGAGGAGGGGAGCCTAGTTCAGTGGTGGTGGGAGTTGAGACTGGGAGGTAGACATAAGAGCCATGCCTGGTCCCAACCTTCAACAGAATCTCCTCCCACCTAGGTAATGTGAAGCACCTGGTCCTCTTCCTCCACGAGGCTGTCCTGGTGCACTATGTGGACACACTGAAGCTGGCGGTACCCTCTCTCATCTATACCTTGCAGAATAACCTCCAGTATGTCGCCATCACCAACTTGCCAGCTGCCACTTTCCAGGTGAGCCTCCACCCCGGCATAGTCCTCAGGCATCTGGGAAAGGGGCTATAGATAGAAGGAGGGGGGCAGCCGGCAAGGAACGCGTACTATGTCACTTTCGGAATAGTCTTGGAGCTCCCTTAAATTTGGTTTGTTTTTGTGTCAGCATTGAAAAGAGGGATGCTTAGATAACTGAAAATCCACCTGGGGCCTGACATGTTGACATATGCCTGCAAATCCAGTACTCAGGAGGCTGAAGCAAAAGTAGGGTTCAAGAACAGATTTGGACTACATAAAGAAACTGTTTCTAGGGGTTCAGCAGTTCAGAATACTGGCTGCTCTTCTGTGGGAACCAGGTTTGATCCCCAGCATCCACATGGCAGCTCACAACCATCTGTGGCTTCATTTTCAGAGGATCTTTCCCTCCAAAGGCACTAGGCATGCATGTAATGCACAGACATACATGTAAGCAAACCACAAATACACAAACTGGGCAGGAATGGCCATATGCATTATGTGTGTATTTTAAATGTATATAATATATAAATAATATATAGATTAAAGAAAGAAACCCTATCTCAAAGAAAAGAAATGCCTTGAAAGAATCCTTGAATGCTTATTGATAAGTCTGAGACATTTGTGGATAGTCTTGTATTCATACAAAGTTGATTAAAGCGCCTAGATGCTAAGCCAGGCATGGTGGCATGCAACTTTAATCCCAGCACTCTGGGGGAGCAGAGGCAAGCAGATCTCTGTGAGTTTGAGGTCAGCCTCTGGTCTACAAAGTTCCAGGACACCCAGGGCTACACATAGAAACCCTGTCTTAAAAAAAAAAACAAATAAATAAATAAATGCCTATGCGCTACAACAAGGTTGCCTGGGTTCAAATCCCAGTGCTACAGCTTTCAGGCTCTGTGATTTGGGGGTCAGTCACTTACCTTTCTGTGCCTTTATTTGCTTATCTTTTTCTTTTATTTCATTTTGTTTTCTTTGAGACGGGGTCTCATGTAACCGAGGCTGGCCATGAACTTGGCATGTAACAGATGATAAGCCCATCCACTCAAGGGTTGGGGTTATGCATGTGTGGCACTTGTGCCTTGTTTATGAGGCGCTAGGGTCTGAACCTAGCGCTTCGTGCCTGCTAAGCAAAATTACCAGCTAAGCAAGCTATATCTTCAGCTTTTATTTTTGTTTATTTGTTTGTTTGTTTGTTATTTGACACAGGCTCTTGCTATGTGGGTCAATCTGGCCTTGAATTTATGATTTAACTCCTAAGTGCTGTGATTTCAGTCACATACCACCATGCCTCGCTTTCTCATCAGTGAATTGCAGATTATAGTAGTGTCCAGTTTCCTGGTAGTTATGAAGGTTAAATGTACAAATCCTGATACAGTACCCAGATGCATGCTGAACACATACGTAGTAATCTATGAATATGCTCTGGCTTTGTTAGGGTTGAATCATTTCTATGAAGACTTAGCTTATCACAAAGCTTTCTATGTATGTATTCCTCACCTACTTGGAGGTGTTTTATATACACCAGCCTTATTTTACAGAGATGATGCCAGGTCTCAGGAGAGACAAGTGATTTGTCCTTATCACGTAGCTAGGAAAATGGGATCGGGTTGTAGATTAAGCTTGGCTTGGGACTTCTTGGCACGGCTACCCTTTTGTAGAACCTGGGTGTTTTGGGTTTTTTGTTTGTTTGTTTGTATTTTTTTGGTTTTTTTGTTTGTTTGTTTGTTTGTTTGTTTGTTTTTGAGATGATTTCTAGCCCAGACGGGCCTGGATCTCTATATAACCAAGGATGACTTTGAATTTCTGATCCTCCTGCCTCCATTTCCCAAGGGCTGGAATTACAGGTTTATGCCAGTGCGCCTGGGTTATCCAGTGCTGGGGGTGGAACCCAGCAGTCCGTGTATGCTAGGTGAGGTCTTCACCAATTGAACTACATCCCTTGGTCGTGTGGAAGGGTCTTTAGGAACTAGTTAGCCACAGGTTAGTGGTCAGTGGCTAGTTCATTTTATTTTCATTGGACCCCACTTTATCCTTTTCATTGTTCCCAAAGGCCCTTGGTGGGTGCTGTCCCAAACCCCTTGCACTTTCTGGGAGTTGGGACCAGCCCTCAGTGCCTTCCACATGCAACTTGTAGGTGACGTATCAGCTGAAGATCCTGACTACAGCGCTGTTCTCCGTGCTCATGTTGAATCGCAGCCTCTCACGCCTGCAGTGGGCCTCTCTGCTGCTGCTCTTCACTGGTGTTGCCATTGTCCAGGCACAGCAAGCTGGTGGGAGTGGCCCACGGCCACTGGATCAGAACCCCGGGGTGGGCTTAGCAGCTGTTGTGGCCTCCTGTCTCTCCTCAGGCTTCGCTGGTGTCTACTTTGAGAAGATTCTCAAAGGCAGCTCAGGTTCTGTGTGGCTGCGTAACCTACAGCTCGGCCTCTTTGGCACAGCACTGGGCCTGGTGGGGCTCTGGTGGGCTGAGGGCACTGCCGTGGCCAGTCAAGGCTTCTTCTTTGGGTACACACCTGCTGTCTGGGGTGTAGTACTAAACCAAGCCTTCGGTGGGCTCCTGGTGGCTGTTGTTGTCAAGTATGCTGACAACATCCTCAAGGGCTTTGCCACCTCCCTGTCCATTGTGCTGTCCACTGTTGCCTCCATTCGCCTCTTTGGCTTCCACCTGGACCCATTATTTGCCCTGGGCGCTGGGCTTGTCATTGGTGCCGTCTACCTCTACAGCCTTCCCCGAGGTGCAGTCAAAGCCATAGCCTCTGCCTCTGCCTCTGCCTCTGGGCCCTGCATTCACCAGCAGCCTCCTGGGCAGCCACCACCACCGCAGCTGTCTTCTCGAGGAGACCTCATCACGGAGCCCTTTCTGCCAAAGTCAGTGCTGGTGAAGTGATAGCTGGTGTTGGTTGGGGGAACAGGGCAGGGGGTTGGGTTGGAGGGGGTTGGGCTTCTGCAGGTCCAAAGTTGTTGCCAGGACCTGACTCTTGTGGGGTTGGAGGGTTTTTTCTCCCATACTTCTAGAGGGATATGGAACTAGGGCTGAATGTCACATGAACACTTCCTGATAGATGGACTCCCCTCTCGTGGAGTAGCTTTTTAGAGCTGCTTCCTCTGTCTCGGGCTAACCTCTTTGGGAACAGGGTTGGGATACTGCTATTCCAGGCCTTTCCCCCATGACCCTCTGCTGGAGATGTCCTGTCTCACATGCCTGGGACAGTTCATCCCAGCCATCCTGCAGACTGGACAAAAGCCCTGCAGCTCTCCAGTAACGACTAATGACTACTCGTGGGGTTCCATTTCCTATTGTATGAGGCCTTCTCTCCTGCACCATCACCCTGGATCATGACAACAGCTTGGTCTCTGATGTGGCTTTGGGGCAGTTTCCCTGGTACAGAGACCCTTGAAGATCAATCAGCCTGTTGTAAGTGCCCAGAGACGGAGGAGAGAGGCACAAGCTGAGAATATCGAATCAGCTCATCTTGGGGAGGGTGCAATAAGTGCCATTTGCTTCCCAATAGTTTGGGGATTTGTGATATAATCAGATCAATGATCCAGAGTGTTGGGATAATGGGGAGGGGAGGTCCTTGAAGTGGCTGAATCTCATGTAATTGAAGAGACAGAGGCAAAGGATTGTCTTCAGAAACATCCAGAGAGGAAAATTAGAGCTGCCAGTCCGGCTCTTGCAGCTCCATTGGCCGTTTAAAACACCCTTATTTCATGGTGGGTGTCAGAACTGATGAAACATGGAACCTGCACCCTGCAACTCCTCAAAGCTTATTAACTCCTTAACTGTATCCCAGATGTGTGAGTGTGCGCGTGCGCGTAGGTGTGTGTGGATGTGTGCACGCACGCATAAGTGCACACATGGAAGGTGCCTGGGCTGTCTTTGCTATATGTAAATAGGGCCACTGGATCTTTATTTTTGATTAATTCTGATTTTTTTTTTTTGGTTTGTTTTTTAAGGAACTGTAATGAACAAATGTCAGGATACCCAATGCCAAATAAAGATGATGTATTTATTTAGTCCACGTGTAGCTTTCTGACCCAGGGGCCTGCTCTTTCCACACACTAACTCCAGGATTACTAGCTTACTACCAGCCACCCTCGCTTGCTCAGGAAACTCACCCACCAGCCCGCCCCAGCTTTTCTGTGTTTCTCTCTCCTTCCCATTTTCACCACAGGTTGCTCACCAAGGTGAAGGGGTCGTAGCTGCTGGAAGTGAAGACGCTGGCCTGCCTTCGTTCTCCCTTCTTGCCCTGGCCCAGCTGGGACTAAACTCTATCCGTAGTAGGGGTAGGGCGAGGTAGACATGGGAACTCCCTGTCCCCACCAACCCCATCCCACATAGGGCTGACATGACTAACTCTGTTAATGAGCCCACCTCAAGTCCTGCTACCTTTACAGTATTTCTTAGGTGAGTTTCTGCAAATAAAATGTGTTTTGCACCTTGTGAAGTTGGGTTGGAAAGAATGAAGAAAGGAAGCGCTCAAGCCTCATGGATACGTTCCACAAGAAAAGCTTTTATTAAACAATAACAACAAGGGCTTCTTGTTTATAGACAACACCGGGGGGGGGGCGGGAGTGTAGCTTACTGGTGGAATAATTATCCAGCATGTACGAAGTCATGGGTCCTATCCCACAGCCACGAGGAAGAAGCACAGAAATGCAAACTGCCAAAGCTACAGAGAACAAAGGTTCAGTCTTGCTGTTTGGTTCGGGAGGCTTCTGCATTGGCGCGGAGCACAGCCCCCGGGGAAGGATAGGGGCGCTGCTGGAAAAGGGGCCCAGCGGCTGTGGTGTCAGCCCCTGTCTTGGCCTCATTCCTCTTGGGGAGTCCTGTTGACCATGTGCCCCTGGGGACAACAGAGAATTAAGAGTCCAGCAAGAGGGTGCAGTGGATGTCCCTTAACTGCCCAAGATTAAAGCATGGGAAGAAAGAGACAAAAGAGAAAGGTACCATTTACAGGCATGGTGGCAATCCTGGAACAAAAAGATTGCCAAAGGTTTCACTTACCGAGGTGCATCCGAGTATGAGCTGGGGTCCATGGGGTCTAATTCTTCATCTTTCCGGCTCGATGCTATAGAAACAAGTAGGACAGTTCTTCACTTGAGACCCAAGGAGCCCCTCCTCACAGGAAGATGTAGTACCAGTGGCTATCATGGCCCACAGCACCCTTCAGAAGGCCAGGTCTAGGCATGAACTAGATAGTCTGTGCCCTGGTACCTCACTTGACTCATCCAAGTCCCAACCTGGTGTGCTTACCCTTCTTGTTCTTAGGGTAAGGAGCCAGTTCCTCTCTGCGATGGTGGCGCCGGTCTTTGCCCTCTTCCCGGTCTGCCTTGTCAAATGCCCGCTCTCGTTCCCTGTCCCGATCTCTCTCTCTGTCCACTTTGTCATAGTTCCGCTCTCGTTCTCGGTCAGACTTCTCATGGTTTCGGTCTGCCTTCTCATGGCTCCTGTCTGGCTTCTCGTGATTACGATCTGGCTTCTCATGATTTCTGTCCACCTTTTCAAGATTCCGGTCCAACTTGTCCTCAGCATCTATGGTAACACACAAGTCCTGAAGCCCTTCTCTCACACATATGGTCTCTTTAGCCTCTCTCTCCCGAGACTGCAAGAATCACTTAAACATCCCTGTATTTGCCAACTCACCTGCATTACTATTCCTGAGTTTCTTGGCAGATTTGGTAACGACAAAGTTAGGATCATGTGGTGAGAGCCAGGACACAAGGTCTGTCTCCACATTCCAATAGTAAGGGAGTCCACTGTGGGCAGTGACAGGGAAGGGAGTGTCAGCACAGATGTCCCTTATACCAACTGCCTTCTCAACCTGTACCCAGATCTGCTTCATGATTCCACACGCAGATCTCTCCCCTCTCGACCCACAATAAGAAAAAACACTGGAAGGGCAAAGCCAGCTGTCCCTCCCACCTCATGTTGGTAGGCTCACCAAGAAGGGTCAAACACCTTGTACCAGCTCGGCGGCAGACCCTCTATCCGGGTGGCCTCATAGTCAACAGGATCATCATCGTAGTCTTCAGCAATAATCTCTTCCTCTGGCTCTAGAAGAACAGGGAAGGAGAAAAGCAGTTTAATTACCCGAGCGTGGTGGTGGTGGTGGGGGTATATCCTATACTCAGGATTTGGAGACATGACTGACCACTCACATCTACACCACTGTGCAGGGAAGGCACACAAGTGTGTGCTTGGAGTTGATAATCTTCAAAAATTTGACATCCAATCAATTCCTGAGTTCGGATACCACGAGGCATTGTATTATCCCTATTTCGTTGAAATGGGTTTGAACAGCAAGGGGTTTGCCTAAAATAACGGCTAATGTATCCATCTTCTGAACTGCGATGGGTTTCTGGCTCATGTATAATGGACAGCAGGAATTAATCTAAATATTGCTCTGAATCTATTCCTAGGAGCTGATATACAGCAAGCCTGCAGCAGACATCTAACAATAGTAGAATAAGATGGTGTCTATTATCAGCCCAATGCCTGGCCATCAAAATCAGTAACACCCAGAGATTTCAGCTCTGGGTATAATTAACAATAAAGCCTGGCAGTGGTGGCGCACACCTTTAATCCCAGCACTAGGGAGGCAGAGGCAGGTGGATTTCTGAGTTCGAGGCCAGCCTGGTCTACAGAGTGAGTTCCAGGACAGCCAGGGCTACACAGAGAAAACCTGTCTCCAAAAACAAAACAAAACAAAAAAAAAAACCACACTAAAAAGAAAAACAATAAAATGCAGTGACACCAAAAGAGATGTCAGGTGTGATTGTTCATATTGCTAGTAAAATAAACACTTATCAGCAGTGGGCCCAGTACTCAAGATTTAAAGGAAACACTAATGACATGGGGTTTGCCTGAAACCCTGGATCCATACCCTAACACCACCAAGAAAACAAATATCAGGGTTCATTATTAGTCCTATTAGGCACAAAGTCTATGTCTGGCACAAAGTAGTCTTGTAATAGATGCCAGTCATCCATACAACAATATGATGTATTTTCCAGTGCCTAGCACACCATATAGGTCAAGACTTATGCCCCATTTTATTACTACTAGCAATAATGTGTAATTAGCAGCTAATAATACAGTAAATCTGACAGGTCATCATTTTTGACTGTTAGCACATCATATGTGCCAGGCACTTAGGCAGCCCCAAATAAATGTTAATAGGTTACAGTACCCATCACCAAAGTACCTCTGCAGAGTTAAGCCACAGAGCATCAATACCTTGTCCACTGTATTTGGCACATATACAGGATATATCAGATGTCATTTTTATTAAATAAATACTGGCCTGGTGTGGTAGTACACACCTTTAATCCTAGCACTAGGGAAGCAGACACAGGCAAATCTCTGTGAATTTGAAGCCAGCCTGATATATACACAATGAGTCCCAGGCCTGCCAGAGCTACAGAGTGAGACCATGTCTCAAACATTAATTAATTAAATACCATGCAGTCATAGATTTATTTTAGTTATTTTCTGATTTTTTTTTTTTTTTTAAAATCTGGCCTGGAATTCACTATGTAAACCAGGCTGTCTCCTGTGATCCCTTTTGCCTGCCTCGGCCATGCTGGGATTACAGATGAATACCACCATACTTAGCTTTGTTTTTTTATTTTTATTTTTTTGAAGACCGGGTCTTGCCAAATTGCCATGTCTGGGCAAGCCTGGGCTCAAGCCATCTTTGTAGCTCAGCCTCCTTAGTAGCTGAGACTATTTGTACCATGTCCACTTAAGCCACGAATTAAATTAAATCTATCCTTCCCATCCTTACACTTCACACAGTACCTACCAACCACAAAGCAATGGATAGTAGAAAAATTATAGACAACGAGATGCCTGCCAGGCCATGCAAGATATCAAGTATCAAAACCAAGGTGCCTGTCAAGCAGATATACTTCAATAGTAGAGCACAACCAAGAGCTTTGGTCTGACCCCAGCAGTCCAAGGGGCGGCGGGGGGGGGGGGGGGGGGGGGGGGGGGAAGCTGGGGCGGCAAAAGATGGCAGAGCACTTATTTAGCATGCACCTGGGTTCGACGGGGGCGGGAGGGGGAGAAGAAAGAATGGAATAAATAATAGAACGTCTCTTAACACTGGCACATGGTAGATCCATCTGCTTTTAGATTTCTCACCAGGCTCCAGATGTTTGAGGATGCCCCTCTTCGCCAAGCGGGTCTGCAGCGCAACAGGGAGCGGCATAGTGGGTTGCTGACCAGACCTAGGAACTGACAAGACAGTACTTAAGATCCCAGGATGAATATTTCAATCTGGATATCCAGTAACCATGCACCACCCTACTGCGTGTGCTCATTTGAACCCCCCCCCCACATACCTAATTGCACCAGTAGCTGGAAGAGCAGAATAAAAATGCGTGCTAAAGGATGAAAGAAATACGGAGCAGAACCGCCAGACCTAGTACCACCAGAACTCTACAGACCCAGGTACTGGAGACCGGATGGACCAAAGACCCAGTTCCTCTCTAGATCAAGGCTCCACCCATCGCCCAAGGGACCAAGTGCCACACACCCGCAACCCAGAAATGGGATCACCCAACGTTCCTCAAAGTCCGCACGGTAGACGAAACCAAGGCGCTAGGATGGGGGAGATAGAATGAGAACGCCATCTCCAGCTTTAAAAGAAAGCTTACACCCCGGCCTTACCAGTACAACTGTGCGGTCAATCAAAGTCTGCCACCTTGCCTTTCTCTCCCTCGATGTCACAACGCTTACCAACACCGAAGGGCTGTTGTTTTAAAGTACAACACACTCTTGAACTCTCCCCAGCTACAATTAACAGGTCAACTCCGGGGGGGGGGGGGGGGAGGTAACAGGGAACGGATGTTGCCCGCCTGGCTAGCCAATAAGAGCGCGCCGTTGGCTTTACGTAAAAGAGAAAACCCAATTGTTTCCTTGGTCTACGCACCGCGCCTAAGCGCTTGTAGGCGTTTCGGAGCGGGGGGAGTGGCTCGCCCGCGAGACCGACTGCTCCAGGCCAGACGCTGGCGCCATGGAGGAGTACGCTCGCGAACCTTGGTACGGCGATGGGCACAGGCTTCGGGACAGTCCGCGCGACGCTCAGGCGGACCGCGGGAGGCGGGCGGGGAAGGCAGGGGCTGCAATGTCAAGTCCCTGACGCGGGAGGCTTGGAAACTTGACCGTCTCAGAGCATCCGGCATGGTCCCTCCCCCTTGGACTTCGTCAAAAAATAGCCACAGTGGACTGTCCCAGTAGGTGCGGTGTGGGACAAACTACCGCACTGTTGCCCTGGCTCTTCTCCTAGACCCTTTTTGTGAGCCAAAAGAGAAACGTTGGGCAGATCCATTCCGGCGGCGAGGGAAGAGAGACGTAGAGCCAATATCCACAGGGTTTCCTCGCGTAGCTTTTCCCAGGCTGGTTTTTGACATCGGATAGGGCATGTGTGAACCCACTGTGGGCTAAGAGATGGGACCTGGGTCTTCCGCACGGTCATTTGATTTTCCCGATTTAGGTTTTAAAAGGACACAAGGCACAGGGCTTCCTTGGATGTGCTTTTTGTGTGGGAGAACTGTCAGCCACCCTGTTTATATTTTACTTAAATAACGTTAGCTAGTTAACACTATTGGAACCTGACAATTCTTTGTACTGATTTTTGATAGTAACAAAAACCATTTTCTTTTTGGCTCCTGGTTCTAGGATTTGAGGGACCCTGTTCTTCTACTATCCAGCTAGAACTGTGAAAATACTGTATTGTCATAAACAGTCTTAGGGGCTAGAAATATATAGCTCAGTGGTAGAGCAGTTGATTTAAGCGTGGGGGGGGAGGTGTCCTAGGTTCCAACACCATTTGACTTTTGATAATAACAAAAACAGTTTGACTGATGCTTGCTTGTAATCAAAAGTACTATTCTGCCAGTCATAAGCCCAGTTTTGGAAGGCTATGTAGTGAGACACCTCCTCTAGCTCAAAACATTTTTTCTCACTTTTGTTCCACAGATAGATTTACAAACGTTTTCTTTTAGGTTTTGTCTGTTTGTTTGCTTTGAGACAGGGTCTCACTATAGAGCCCTGGCTGGTGTGGAACTAAATAAGCTAGGCTGACCTCAGACACACAGATCTACCGTCCTCTGCCTCTGGAGTGCTGGTATGAAAGGCATGGGCCACAACACCCAGTGGACAAACTTTCTTTGTGGGACAGGGTCTCCATTTAGAGCCAGGTTGGACTCCCAACTCTTGATCCTCCTGTCTCAGCCTTCCAAGTGTTGATTACAAGTATGCAAAACCACATCTGGCTTTCCTTTCTGGCTTTATGGGGAGTGTAAAAACTTCGAAACTATTTTGTTGTTATCTAAGGTGTTCTGTATCAGTCATGAGCTTCCCAGTTTGGTTCTCCACACAGAGCAGGGTCTCACATTAACCCAGTCTTTTCCTTCCTGCTTGCAGCCCATGGCGAATTGTGGATGATTGCGGTGGAGCCTTCACCATGGGTGTCATTGGTGGTGGAGTCTTCCAGGCTATCAAGGGCTTTCGAAATGCCCCTGTTGTGAGTTGGGCCTTCCCCCGGTGGTGTGGGAATCTGCGGTCTTGCTGACATAGAGTACTGCTCTGAGCATACTGAACGTTCTGTCCATTGTTCACCTACTGCATGCTGGGCCTGGCTCCTGGTTCTAGGATTTGGGGGACTCTGTTCTTCAACTATCCAGCTATAACAATGTGGAAATACTGTATTGTCAGGAGCAGTCTTAGGGGCTCAGTGGTAGAGCAGTTGATAGAAGCAAGAGAGGGACAGGGGTTCTAGTTCCATCCTTAGCATCAGAATAAAAGAAAAAGGTTAGCATCAAATTTTAAATGTGTATACAACATAGATTTGACAGCAAGACAGTCTTTGGGTTAAAATTCTCTATATATGGGTGATGGTGGCACATGCCTTTAATCCCAGCCCTCGGGAGGAAAGGCAGTCAGATCTGTGAGTTGAGGCTAGTCTGGTCTACAGAGTGAATTCTGGGACAACCAGGGCTACACAGAGAAACGCTGTCTCAAAAAAAAAAAATCCCCTATACAAGATGACAGGAGTTTGACAGAAAAAAACAACCTTTAAAATTTTTTCGTTTGTCTGTTTTTTGGTTTTTCGAGACAGGGTTTCTCTGTGTAGCCCTGGCTGTCCTGGAACTCACTCTGTAGACTAGGCTGGCCTCAAACTCAGAAATCCACCTGCCTCTGCCTCCCGAGTGCTGGGATTAAAGGCCTGCGCCACCACTGCCTGGCTACAACCTTTAAATTGAAGGGGTATAATTTTACCTTTCCTTCTGAGGCCCACCCCTTGAAGATAGAATGCTCAGTGGATTTGACTTCACAAGCATGAGGACCCGAGTTTGATTCCCCAGCACCTATGTAAAAATGTCAGGCATGCTTGCTTGTGCCTATAAGCCCAGTGGTGGAGGTGTTGGGACACAGAACAGGCGTATATATCCCAAGAGCTGGCCAGTCAGCCTAGCTGGAAGTTGGTTCAGTGAGATAGTCTGACCTCCACATGTTCACACACCCACACAGTCCTGTGTATATACCACCCAGACACACACAAACCATTTTCTGTATCACAGGTTGGCACAGAACTTCAAATCCTCCTGTCTCGGCTTTCCAAGTGCCGGCCTTACAGGCATCTGGCAACATGCGTGGTTCTGTAACTTTTCTGTGTAGCTCCGAGCCTTCCTCAGCTCCTGGAGCTCTCTTTCCTGGGTCTTTGTCCATAGTTCTCATTCTTGAGTCTTCACACATACCGCGCCCTCCTTTTGTTTTTTGCTGCTGTAAGGAATGGAGGCGTGCCTCCATCCTCCCCTCCTTCATGCTGAGAATGTAAGAATGTACTCCATTGCTGAGCTGTGGCCTCGGGCTCCTTCACATGTTTCTTCCCTAGGAAAGCTTTGCTTCTCTCCTTCTTCCCTCACTCTTCTTCATTTATTCTGTTTCCTCTAGGGCAGTGGTTCCTAACCATCCTTTGTATTTCATTTATTTATTTATTCACCTATTTATTTGTGGTTTTTTAAATCACTTTACATCCTGCTCACTGCTCTCCCCATCACCCCCTCTCATAATCCCTGTATCCCCCCAGTCTGGCACATCAAGTCTCTGTGAGGCTAGGTGCTTTCTCTCCCACTGAGGCTAGACAAGGCAGTCCAGCCAGAAGAACATATCCCACATAGAGGTAACAGTCTTTGGGATAGCACCCACTCCATTTTTTTTTTTTTTTGGTTTTTCAAAACAGGGTTTCTCTGTAGCCCTGGCTGTCCTGGAACTCACTCTGTAGACCAGGCTGGCCTCAAACTCAGAAATCCACCTGCCTCTGCCTCCCAAGTGCTGGAATTAAAGGTGTGCGCCACCACTGACCTGCCCCACTCCATTTTTTGAAGCATGATTTCTCTATAACCTTAGCTGTTCTGGAACTACCTCTGCAGACCAGGCTAGCCTCAAACTCACAGAGATCTACCTGCTTCTGCCTCCCGAGTGCTGGGATTGAAGGCGTGCGCCACCACGATTCTCAACCTATTTAAAGGGTCTAGCTTTTGTGATCCTTTAATACAGTTAGGTCCTCACATGGCAGTGACTCCCAATCATAAAATTATTTCATTGCTACTACATAAAAGTTCATGTAATTTTGCTACTGTTATGAATCATAATGTAAATATCTGTGGTTTCCGATGGTCTCCGGCGACCCCTGTGGAAGGGTCAGTCCACCAAAAGGGAGTCAGAACCCGTGAGTAGAGAACAACTTCATTTTGCTGTCTGAAGCTGTCGTACTTGCTTAGGGTCTGTCTCTGCCACTACCGTGTGCTCTCACTCTGAGAGGGCAGGGACCTTGTTCCTTGTACCCCTGGTCATAGGATGAAGCCTGGCAGGTAGTACCTGCTCACTGTATATTGAATGAGTGCGTGAAGAAATAAATCTGAGCAACCTCACTCTGAGAATATCTTTGTTGGATTTTACTCTCCATCCTCCTGGTTCTTTAGCTGCCACTGTGCCTCTAAGAGCTTTCTCATGTCTTCTTTGTTGCAGTGCTGGGCGTAGAAGAGCCCTGAGCCTTGCTCGGTATGGGCATGTAGTCTACCACTGAGGACCCCAGCACCCCTTCCTTCCTAGAAAGCCTAGAAAAGCCTGCCTGCCAGTGAGTGCTCTAACCTCTATCCCTAATGCCTTTCCTTCTTTTCTCCAGGGAATTCGACACCGGTTCAGAGGTAGTGTCAATGCCGTGAGGATCCGAGCACCCCAGATTGGAGGTGAGATTGGAGAACCATAAAGATGTGTTAGGAACTTTGAGGGTAGTTGATCCTTTGAGACTAGACTCTAAGTTACAGGTCCAGATTCTAACTCAAAGTCTAACTGCAACTTCCCGGCCGTGGGGACAGTCCCACCAGTTTAATATGAAAGGACACGATTATGTGTTCTGCAGTTGGTTTGTTTTCGAGACAGGGTTTCTCTGTGTAGCCCTGGCTGTCCTGGAACTCCCTCTGTAGACCAGGCTGGCCTCGAACTCAGAAATCCGCCTGCCTCTGCCTCCCAAGTGCTGGGATTAAAGGGGTGCACTACCAAGCCTGGGGTCTTCTGCAGTTTAAATCCAGATCCTGGCTCTTCCCTGTTAGGTGACATGATGCTAGTAGCAGTCTTCCTCCAAACCTCATCTGATAGTGACAGCATTGGCCACCCAATTGGTAGTTTTAAAATGAATTCACCTGGTGCTTACTAACTGCCAGTTCCTATGCTAAGGCCTTTGATCATATTAACTAATTTAAAGTTGCAGAAATCAGCTAACCCAGACTACCTCAAATAAATATTAGAACACAGTAAACCCCAGGAAACAGGAGGTGTTTCCCATGTCAGAGGCTTTTGGATTTTACAGTACTTACGTATGCATATTGAGATATATCTAGCCAAAGTGTTATTTTAAACACTAAAAACATATGTATTTTTTTTCTTGTTTTATAGTAGGGATAGACTGAACATGCTAGACAAGTGCTCTGTCACTAAAACAGATTACTAACACTGTATATTTCATTTTTATGAAGAGATGGAGGCTCAAGACTGGGAATGTAGTTCATAGAGTACTTACCTAGCAGCACAAAGTCCTGGGTTTAGTGCATAAAAACAGGGTGTGATGGTGCCCGCTTGTAATCTCAGGCATTTGATTGATGGGGGCCGATGAATCAGAACTTCAAGGTTATCCTTGACTACATAGCAAGTTTGAGGGCAGCCTTGACCACATAAGATAGTGTCTCAAAAAAGAGAGAGAGATGGGGTACCACAAAGAAAACAAAACTGCCGTGTGGCTGGGGTTGCTGGTACATACCACCCACCACACCAGCTCATTTTATAGCGACATGTCTGCTTCTCTTGCTGTTTTTACTGTTTCGTGTCACATGAGGTCAGTGATGGAATTCTGTTTCTGGTATCATGACCATGCCAAGGTTGTAGCTTTTGGTATAAATAGTGTTCTGGCCTTCCTGCCCTGTTTCCTTCTCCCTGAAATCAAAACCAGAATTCCAAGTCCAGGTGGTGTTTACAGGGGTGGAAGTTGCTGCACTGAAAAGCTGTATAAAAGGTTAATCTGCTTGTGTCCGTTTCCCAAATAAAAGTGAAAGGACTTTAATAATAACTACAGCCCCGATTAACCGTGGAGCCCTTCATAGTGGGAAAGATGGCCCTTCCATAGCAGTCTGACACCTGCTTCTATATCTGGACTTCTTCCTTCTTGTATTTGGTGCTGAGGTTATAACCCATGGCTTCCATCCTAACTTGCTCTCCCAACCCACTTCCTGTTTTTTGAGACAGGTGTCCTGTTTTTTTTGTCTAGGTGTCTAAGTCTTTGCAGTCCTACTGCCTGAGCTTTCCAGGTGCTGGGGTTATACTGTATCATATCCTAGTCTTGTTTATTTGTTTAGTGGGGGAGGGGATCACCCTAGGCAAGCGCTCTACCCCTGAGCCACATCTCTAGTCCCAGCACTCTTTCATGGCCAGTCTTCAGACCTTGGAAGTTTCCAGATGTTGAGCTGCGTGGAGTCTCAGAATGTCTGACTCGGACTCTATCCCCCTACAGGTAGCTTTGCAGTGTGGGGAGGCCTGTTTTCCACCATCGACTGTGGCCTGGTCCGGCTGCGGGGCAAAGAAGACCCCTGGAACTCCATCACCAGTGGAGCATTGACTGGAGCTGTGCTGGCCGCACGCAGTGAGTTCCTCCAGCCCCTAACCCCAGTCCTTGCCCTATTCTGTCTACCCTTCCTCAGCTGTGTCTCTTTCTGCCTCCCAGGTGGTCCACTGGCCATGGTGGGCTCTGCAATGATGGGGGGCATCCTGTTGGCCCTCATTGAGGGTGTTGGCATCCTTCTCACCCGCTATACTGCCCAGCAGTTCCGCAATGGTGAGGATCTGGTGGGCAGTGGTCAGGGAGAGTCAGGGAGCATTGTCAGCCTTCTCGGCTTATTACCTCATTCTCCCCTCTCCAGCACCCCCATTCTTGGAGGACCCCAGCCAGCTAACCCCTAAAGAGGGAGCTCCGGCCCCAGGTTATTCCAACTATCAGCAGTACCACTGAGGAAGCCGCTGCCTGCCCCTGCCACCGTGGGAGCTGCTCCTCAGCTCCCTCCTGGATGACCTACCTCCAAGGGAGGACTGGCTCCTACACAGCCCTGAGACCTTCACAGAGGGCCTCTATTCTACTCTCTTGTTTTGTGGTAGGGGTGGGGGCACCCCAGCAGCCTTGTCACATGGGTTCCCTTTTTGTGTCTCAGGACATCCCAGCTTCGCACATGTAACAATTATCTCACCCCAGATCCCTCGTGTAGTACCCTGATGAATGTTTAAAGCCAGTTTTGAAATGTCTGTGTATGTATGCCGTCAGTCACCCAGATGATCTCCTTCTCAGGAGAAGGGGCTTGGAAAGTCTAGGTCTTGAAGCTCCAAAATGAATGAGCTCTAAGGATTTTTTTTGGGGGGGGGTACGGTGAAATGGGGAAAAGAAGCAGGGTCTCACTGTGTTGTCTAAGCTGGACTTGAACTTGTCTGCTGCTTCCACACTCAGCAAAAGGTTTACAGAATAAATGAGCAAAGGAGGTAAGAGTGACAAAGATGAACTGGGCACATGCATAAAAGTGGTTAGGGGCCTAGGCGTGCATCCAGCAAACAGAGAAGAAGCATGGGAGGTCAGGGATTGCTGGGTGCATGTGTGTGCATGTGTATGCCATGGAGACATACTCTGGACACTCCTTGTACAAGCTCCCCCTTGGATAGGATGGGAAACTAGCCTTGGAAGAAAAGCCTTTGCCCTGGGTGTGGCAGTGCATACTTTAATCTCAGCACAGAGCAGCACAGAGGCAGAAGGAGGTGGATTTCCGAGTTTGAGGCCAGCCTCGTCTACAGCGTGAGTTCCAGGACAGCCAGGGCTGTTATTCAGAGAATCCTGTCTCGAAAAAACAAAAGCAAAACCAATCCTTTTTAAAAATATCACTCGTTCTATTTTTTTAAAAGTTCCATTTGCAAAATAAAATAAAGTCAAACAAACAAAAACAACAGCTCTGGGTTGGAGGTCCAGGGATCAGGGAGACTGCTTTCTCAAAAGCTCAAAAAAAACAACAACAAAAAGACTGTCCATCCCTGCCATTTCCTTATTTGCTGGTGTCTAGATCTTTTTACAGTCGCTGGTTTTTGTTACTAGTTACATCTTAAATCATTTTTATTTACTTTTTTCATATATATTTTGATAGTGTGTTTCCCTTCTCAACCTCAGATCTTCTCCACATCCCTATCCACTTAATTTTATGTTCTTCTGTTGGTTTTCCTAGACAGGGTCTCACCATGTAGCCCTGGCTGTCCTGGAACTCACGAAGACCAGACTGGCCTCGAACTCAGAGATCTGCCTGCCTTCTCCATTATCTCGATGGACAGCTCCCAGAATTTGATATACTGTGTAAACCCTTAAGTGGATGGGATAAACATCGTCTCTACCGGGGTCCAGTCGCCATATCAAGGCATAGAAATTTCCACTGGGCCTGCTACAGTGGAAATGGGCTGTGGATAAGCGCTGGGATAAAAGGGGTGTACTTCTATATTCGCTTGCTGTTTGTCTTTCAAAACAAGGTCTCAAGTAGCCCAGGCTGGCCTCCAACTTGCTATATAACAGTGGCTTGTCCTGTGACTGATCTTCCTGCCTTAGTTTCCTAAGTATTATAGGGGCACCAGTTTTTTGGGTTTTTTTTTTTTTTGAAACAATGTCTCACTATTACTGTCTAGACTGACTTCAAAATCCTCATCCTCTGACTCCCAAGTGCCAGGATTGCAGATTTGTTTTGTTTTTTTTGAGACATGGTTTCTCTTTATAGCTCTGGTCATCTTGGAACTTGCTCTGTAGACTGAGCTCAAACTCAGAGACCCACGTGGCCACCTCTCTGCATTCAGACTGCTGGGATTAAAGGCATGCACCACCACTGCCCCACTCATATTTTTTAAAAAGACTCATTTATTGGGAGTGGGGGTACACATGTCATAGTGTACACATGATCAAATTCAGGTAGTAAGGTCCTATGGTAAGTGCCCTTACCAACCGAGCCACTGGCAACCCAGTTTGTTTTGTAAGGGTGACCATAGTATATCCTGAAATGCATTTTCATTTGGAGAGAGGGAAAATATGGGAAAGATTATCCTGGACGGACAGCTCCCAGGTTCTGACATTCTGTATAAACCCCTACATGGATGGAATGAACATTGTCGCTACTGGGGTTCAAATGCCCTATCAAGGCACAGAAATTTCCAGAGACTGGGTTTGTTTTTTCACTGTGACTGCTGCACTACAAATGAGCTCATGGATAGTATATACCTTTTGCAAGGCCTACATAATGAGACCCTGTCTGAAGAAAATGAAGGGGAAAATTCCGTAGCTTCCACTCTCAGGAAAAAGCAAATCAAACTTACAGTGGAATTCCATCTTTCTGAAGTATAAATTGTTGTCATCAAATGGTGAGGGATTCCTTATACAGTATTGGTGAGAATGTACCAATAGACAGGTTACTTCTATATAGATAAATAGATCTACCATATGACCCAGCATATGCCTAAAGGAACCAACATACCAGATACCCACACATCCATATTTATTGCAGCATCAGTGAATCTGCATAGGTGCCCATCAGCCGAAGAGAAGATAAAATGTACATGCGCACCCACGAGTAGACTAGAGTAGTAGTCATCTGTAAATGAAATTACAGAGTTTGTAGGAAATTTGATGGAACTGAAATTTTGTTATGCAAAATAAGCCAGGACAAGTATTTCATCGTTTCTCTCTTGTGTAAACTGCAGAACAAAAAGACAACATGTAGCCGGGCAGTGGTGGCGCACACCTTTAATCCCAGCACTCGGGAGGCAGAGGCAGGTGGATTTCTGAGTTCGAGGCCAGCCTGGTCTACAGAGTGAGTTCCAGGACAGCCAGGGCTACACAGAGAAACCCTGTCTCGAAAAAAAACAAAAGAAAAAATAAAAGACAACACGTAATTAAGAGAGAGGCTGTTAGGGAAGAGGGGGCAGGGGAGAAGAGAGAAGGGGCATAGTTAAAGTGAAAGCGTGCTACGTGCATGTTTGCGAAATCGACAGTAATTCCTATGAGGTTTTCTTTCATACAGTCAATATCCACTGCGAAAAAAGCCATGTGACGGACAGAATGTGGGAAGACAGCTGTGAGGAACTCCACTAGACGTGTACAACTGAAGAGAAAGCAAGTTGAGAGGAGTGAACAGCAGGTGGCATACAAATGCCTGCTTGCCCTTTGTGTTCAGGGACTGGACTCAAGGCCGCAGGCCTCCTTGGGCAGCAGCTGCCCATTTATTTTGCAGCTGGAGACCTCAGCAGACATGTCTCACCTGCATCTTTCTGGTTCCTTCAAATTTTCTTTTGGTTTTTATAAAGTCCCTAGCCCAAGCTGGCCTCTAACTACATAGTGGGTGGACAGTGACCTTGACCTTTTGAGTCCTGAATGCTGGATGTACAAGGTTTGTACTATCACGCTCTGCTTATTTATGTGGTGCAAAAATCAAGGCCAGGCCCTCCTGTGTGTTAGGCCTACCTCTGCCTACCTCTTCCTCTTGCATGCTGGGATAAAAGGTGTGTGTCAGCACTCCTGGTAAGCATGTGATAGAGGAGGCCTGATGTATTGTGAGTCTAGCCCCTGAACCCAAAGGGCAAGCAAGTGCCTCTATGTCACTAACTGTGACTACCCCTCTATTTGCTGTTTCCCTTTAGTTTGAGGCCAGTTTGATCTATATAGCCTATTTCAGCCCAGTCAAAGCTATAGACTGTCTCAAGAGTTAAGTAAACCTAGACCCTTACACTAGACAAGTGCTTCAAGCCCACTGAGTCCTGGACCTTGCCTATAATTCCTTTATGCCCATCTGTTTCTCTCTAGGATTTCTGAGGCTTTCTTTCAGTTTATTCCTTCCTGAAGCTTCCATGTCTTTCCTGCCTTTACCTCTGGTCTCACCTTCTTCCCTCTTGTCCTATTTGTTCTCCCTGACTCTCTATGTGCCCCAGATCTGCTGTCTTACAAGAAGGCCTATAAAGAGGCTGGCCAGAAGCCAGGCAGTGGTGGCGCACGCCTTTAATCCCAGCACTTGGGAGGCAGAGGTAGGTGGATTTCTGAGTTCGAGGCCAGCCTAGTCTACAGAGTGAGTTCTAGGACAGCCAGGGCTACACAGAGAAACCCTGTCTCGAAAAACAAAAACAACAACAACAACAAAAAAACAAAAAAAAAAAAGAGGCTGGGCTGGATGGCTCAGCAGGTAAAGGTACTTGCTACCAAGTTTAATTCCTCAGGACCCATATATTGGAAAAAAAGAACCAGCTCCCACAAGTTGTCTTCTCATGTCGACATGTGTGTTGTGCATGCACACACAGACACACAAATATTTAGAAAAAGATTGTTATGGCCATTAAGAAGAGAGATGTAGCCGGACAATGGTGGCGCACGCCTTTAATCCCAGCACTCGGGAGGCAGAAGCAGGCGGATTTCTGAGTTCGAGGCCAGCCTGGTCTACAGAGTGAGTTCTAGGACAGCCAGGGCTATACAGAGAAACCCTGTCTCGAAAAAACAAAAAGCAAACAAAAGAAGAAGAAGAGAGATGTAGAGAATGAAGAAAGAGCAGTAGAATCTACCACGAGTCTCTGGAGGGAGAATTGCTCTATCCACATGCTGGGGGGGGGGGGGAGAAGAGAAAGGAGGGAGGGAGGGAGGAGAGGAACAGGGAGAATGATAGTAACAGACCAGATGGGGGCATGAGCGCAGGTCCCAAGCTTCTACCAACTGAGTAGCTCCCTAGCTCTGAGTGATTATTTAGTATTCATTTAAAAACTGTCCTAAATAAACATAGACTGAAATTTAACATTTAGTCTTCCTGAGACTATAAGAGGGAAAGCCCTATTCAGATTCTTTTTTGTTGTTGTTTTTCAAGACAGGGTTTCTCTGTGTAGCCTTGGCTGTCCTGGATCTCACTCTGTAGACCAGGCTGGCCTCGAACTCAGAAATCCGCCTGCCTCTGCCTCCCAAGTGCTGGGATTAAAGGCGTGCGCCACCACTGCCAGGCGAACATAATTCATTTTAACTGTGAATCATAAACATTACTTTTAGCTAGTCTCTAGAGAAGATGGGAGTAAACCCCCAAGTTCCAGCTCTCCAATTCCATCTGGTGTCTGGTCACCCAGCCCTCACCCTGAAGGTGGTCAGTCAACAGCTTACTCATTAGCATATAAAAAGATAATTATCATTTTGAGTATTCCCAGGATTTTAGGAGTTGCATTCCAGGAAACAGAGACCAGGACCAAAAATGGATTTTACAAAATCACAACCATAGAGTGTGATTTTAAAGCATGGAACTGAGCTAAAGGCGTGAAACAAGCTCACGCTGTTAAAAGCAACCAACCCCATCACCCCGCTCTGGAGCTCTGGAGCTCTTGTGTGTGTGTTTTGAAACAGACTTCCTGTAGTGCAGGCCGACCTCCAACTCTCCGTGCAGCCGCGGATGGCCTTGTGGTGCTGATGATTCTCCTGCCTCTACCTCCTGGGGATCACAGTCCACCTGAGGAATCACACCACCACCCTGGGGAACCATTTGTGTGGTGCTAGGGACAGAGGATTTGAGGGGTGTCAGGCAAGCACTCTGTCAGCTGCACTATATCCCAAGCCCCTGAAACTTATTTTAAATCATTTTTACTGCAGGGTTGAAGATGGAATCCAGGGCCTCAAGAATACTAAGCAAGTGCTCTACCTCTGAGTTAAATCCCCCAGCTTTTCTTTGTCTACTTTAAGTCTGAACCATACTTATCTACCCATGGGAAGTACTTGGGGGCACTTCCTATTGTGAGCCACTTATAATGCTAATTTAAATAGTCACATATATAATTTTTTTTACAAGAATTCATATATTATACATTTGTTGATTTTTTCTTAAAATATTCAGCTAAAGGTTTGGGGGTGTAACTCAGTGGTAGGGTGCTTATCTTACAGGCATGAGACCCCAGGTTTCGATCTCCACAATACAAAAAAATAACCAGCTGGACTTTGAGATTGTATTATAATTGTACAGCAGTGTTGAGGGATTGCCTAGCAAGGGTGAGGCTTAGTTTGGATCCCCTAGCACAGCAAATTATTGTCTATCAGTTTGGAAAGGAAGTAGCATTTTGCTCTATCCCCGGTTGACCTGGAACTATATAGCCCTGGCTGGTCTTCTTCAAAAGAAAGACACTCCTCTGCCTCTGCTTCTCAAGTTGTGGAATTACAGGTGTGAGCCACTATTCCAGGCTGAGAATATAAAACCGGAGACACAGCTCAGTGATGGAGTGCCTGTTTAGTATCCTCAAGAATCTGAGTCTGATCCCCAGGGTGCTTGCTCCTGCATGCACAAATGCAGTAACTTAATATGGTGGCCGTGGTATGGTGTGTTATTTACCAGCTTGTAGGTTCCAACTATTTAGACTAGGAAGGAGCACTACCTGAGTTTGGTAATTAAGGGCAGAATAGCAAGAGCACTGTTCATTGTTTAAGGGATTTAAAAAATGTTTTATTTGGAGAAATAGCTGGAGACAGGGAGCGGTGTTTTATTGACTTTATATCCCGCTCAGTGCCCCCCTCAGGGTCACCCCTGCCACAATCCTCCCCCATCCCTTCTCCCCTTCTCTGAGTGGGTGGAGTCTCCCCTGGATATCAAGTCTCTGGGAGGCTAGGCACATCCTCTCACACAGAGACCAGACAAGGCAGCCCAACTAGAACATATCCCACAGACAGGCAACAGCTTTTGGGATAGCCTCAGCTCCAGTTGGACCTGCATGAAGACCAAGCTGCACATCTGCTACATGTGTGCAGGGAGCCCTAGGTCCAGCCTGTGTATGCTGTTTGGTTGATGGTCAGACTCTGAGAGCCCCAAGGGTCCAGGTTAGTTGACACTGTTGGTCTTCCTGTGGAGATCCTAGCCCCTTAGAGGCTTCAATCCTTCCTCCTATCTAGAGTTTGGCTGTGGGTGTCTGCATCTGTCTGAGTCAGCTGCCGGGTGAAGCCTCTCAGAGGACAGCATGCTAGACTCCTGTCTGCAAGCATATCAGAGTATCATTAATAGTGTCAGGGATTGGTGTAGGATTAACATAGTGAAAATGGCCATTTTATCAAAAGCAGTCTACAGATTCAGTGCAATCCCTATCAAAATTCCAACTCAATTTTTATACACCTTGAAAGAGCAATTCTCAACTTTATAAGGAAAAACAAAAAACCCAAAATAGCCAAAACAATCCCGAACAATAAAAGAACTTCGAGAGGAATCACCATCCCTGACCTCAAGCTCTACTACAGAGCAATAGTGATTTAAAAAAAACTGCATGGTACAGAAATAGACACGTTGATCAATGGAATCAAGTCAAAGACCCAGAAATAATCCCAATTTAAAAATGGGATACAGAGCCTGGCAGTGGTGGCGCATGCCTTCAAGCCCAGCACTCGGGAGGCAGAGACAGGTAGATTTCTGAGTTCGAGGCCAGCCTGGTCTACAGAGTGAGTTGCAGGACAGCCAGGGCTACAAAGAGAAACCCTGTCTCGAAAAACCAAAAAAAGGGGGGGGGGGAGTACAGAGCTAAACAGAATTCTCAACAGAGGACGCTCAACCTATGGACACTTGGTTTTTGATAAAGAAGCCAAAACTAACACAATGAAAAAAAAAGAAAGAAAATATCTTCAAAAAACTGAAAAACTTCTGTAAGACAAAGGACACTGTCAATAGGACAAAATGGCAACCTACAGATTGGAAAAGGATCTTTATCTGACAGAGGGCTAATGTCCAAATTGTATAAACAACTCAAGAAGCTAGATACCAACAACCCAAATAACCTAATTTTAAAAATGGGGTACAGAGCTAAACAGAATTTTCAACAGAGGAATCTCGAATGGCTGAGAAGCACCTAAAGAAATGTTCAAAGTCCTTAGTCATCAGGGAAATGCAAATCAAAACAACTCTTGAGATCTTACACCGGTCAAAATGGGATCAGTGTTTAAGAGCACTTGTTGCTCTTGCAGAGGCCCTGGTTTCTGTTCCCAGCACCCACATGGTAGCTCACACCTTTCTGTATCTTCAATTCCAGAGGATCCAACCCTCTTTTGACCTTTGCAAGCACTAGGCATGAATGTGCCACACAGACAGATGTCCGTGAACACTCATATACATAATTTAAAAATATTTTATATCTAATTTTATAGTGTGTGTGTATGTGTGTGAGAGAGAGAGAGAGAAAGAGAGAGAGGTGTCTATAGAGGCCAGAAGAGGATGTTGAATCCCTTGGAGCTGGAGTTTCAGGCAGATGTGAGCTGCCCCACATGGGTAATAGGGACTGAGCTTGGGTCCTCTGCAAGAGCAGTGAGTGCTACTACACCATCTCTTCAGTCCCTTTGAAGAGATTGTATAAGTACATATTGGAAGTGAAGAACTTATTGTGACATTCCCTGAATGGACTTCATAGTCACACCTATTACTTCCTGTTTCCACCCTCAGTTCTTCACAATCTCTTCAAAGGGACTGGAGAGATGGTGTAGTAGCACTCACTGCTCTTGCAGAGGACCCACGCTTTTTTTTTGATTTTTTCGAGACAGGGTTTCTCCGTGTAGCCCTGGCTGTCCTGGAACTCACTCTGTAGACCAGGCTGGCCTCGAACTCAGAAATCCGCCTACCTCTGCCTCCCGAGTGCTGGGATTAAAGGTGCACACCACCACTGCCAGACAGAATTACTTTTTGATTAAGAACCCTCTTCCATAATATGTAATTGTTTCATCAAAGTTTTATGAAGTCTTTGTGTTCAAATCATTTTTAAATATTTCAATGAAGTTTTTTTTAAGCTAGAAAACCTCAATTGTCTATAGATTCCCTTTATCCTAGACATTTTATATCAGTGTAATATGTAGATTTTTAAAAAATATTTATTTTATTTGATGTGTATGAGTGTTTTGCCTGCATGTATGTGTATATGTGTACAACATGCATTCAGGGCCTGTGGGGGCCAGAAGAGGGCACCAGCTCCCCTGGAATTGGAGACACAATTGGCTCTGAGCCACCATGTGAGTTCCCTACAAGAGCAGCAGATGCTCTTAACTGTGGAGTCATCTCTCTAGATCCAGTATCCAGATTTGGGGGGGGGGGGGTGTTTTGCTTTGGTTTCGAGACAGGGTTTCTCTGTGTAGTCTTGACTGTCCTGGAACTCATTTTGTAGACCAACCTGGCCTCGAACTCAAGATCTGCCTGCCTCTGCCTCCTGAGTGCCGGGATTAAATGCCACCACCACCCAGTTTACACTAGTTTTCTATTACTACAAATCTCAAATTGTAGTCAGGACATAGAAGAGACCTTATGTTCCGTCCCCAGCACTACAGAGCATCAAATCAGAGCTAATAAGCAGGTTTCTTTAGTCAGGAGTAAGGACTTAGGACTGGGCTGGGAAATTAGGGCTCAATAGGGGAGCATTTGTTTAATATGTGCAAAGCCTTGGATCCCATTCCCCATCCCTCCAGAAGGAGGGAGGGGGGGGGGGTCAGGGCTGCTCTACTTGGATTCTCTCAAACTGAAGTCACAGTGTTGGCTGGGACTACAGTGTCATCTGAGGCATGACCAGGGAAGTAGTCACTTCCAAGGTCTTTACAATTATAAAACATAGAACAGGGAGCTTCCATTTCCTACTGGATGCCCAATAAAGTGCACCCCTTAGTTTCTATAGTCCAGCCAGCGAGCTTCTAACCTTTGCCATTTAAGATTTGACAAGTCTCCAGGCCGGTGGTGGTGTACACCTTTAATCCCAGCACAGGCAGGGGCAGGTGGATCTCTGACTTTGATGCCAGTCTACAGAGCAAGTTCCAGAACAGCCAGGTACAGTAAAGTAGTTAGGAGTCTCCTTAATGGATGGTTATTTCATTTTATCTTTACGTATATGTTACGTATAACCTGCTACTTGTAGACTTGTAGTCACACATACACTCGACGGGAGTAGATTATATACATAAAAGACGTGAACACCAAGACATGGGAGAAATGGAAGCCATCTCAAGTTCAATTAGGGTTTATTCCTCAGGTCCATAAAGGTATGTGATTTGAGGCAGTCTCCGTATGCAGCTCTGGTTGGCCTTGCTCTTATGTAGCCCTAACTAGCCATAGACTCGAAACAGCACCAGCCCTTCTGCCTCGGTCTTCCAAGTGCTGGTATTACAGATATGTACTACCAAGCCAGACTTTCAAAAAAGTAGCCCGGAAAGGATTTGCATCATGCTGTCATCTGTGATCCTGGGAACATACAGGCAAATCAATGGATTAGGCCATGGAATGCATCTTTCTTTTGGCCGGTTTATTTTCTTTTAGATGGGGTCTTGTATACACTCTAGGCTAGGTTAAAACTCACTATCCTCCACTCTCAGCTTCCAAATGCTGGAATTAGAAGAGTGGACCAGTGGGACTGGTTTTTTTCTTCGCTTTTATTACTTATTTCATTTGTCTTTATTTTTTTAGTTTTTGAGATAGGATCTCTCTGTATAGCATTTGCTAACCTGAAGCTCTCTATGTAGACCAGGCTGGCCTTGAACTAACAGTACTCATTGTGTTTCTGCCTCCTGAGTGCTGGGATAACAAGGGTTTGCCACCATGCCTGGCTTTCCTTCACATTTAATCCATGTCATTATATGTTGTTTTAATTTCATTTTAATTTTTCTCTTTAGTTTCAATTCTAAATGAAAATGTATAGTTCCCTGCTGATTATTACAGCAGTGGGAATTAATCTTAACTTTATTTTCCAGATAATTGTAAAAGAGGACATAGCAGCCACAGGTTCTGTATCCAGAAAGAAGCACTGTCATCATGCCTTCTCCATTTTCCCCTCTTTGGGATGCACGTACTGATCTTATCAGCATCTTCTGGGTTTTCTTCTTTTACTTGGTGCTGGTGTTGAAATCCAGCTATAGACATGTTCCACCAGTGAACCACATTCCCAGCCTCTGATGGATCATTCCAGCGTTTTGGGTTTTTGTGGTGGTTGTTTGGTTGCTCTTTAAGACATGGTTGCTCTCTGTAGCCCAGACTGCTTTGGAAATCTCTATGTAGACCAAATTGACCAGGAACTCAATAGAGATCCACCTGCTTCTGCCTTCTGAGTGCTGGGATTAAAGGCTTGTGATAGCATGCCCAGCTGATGATTCATTTGATTTATTTGTTTTCTTTCTATTTTTCTGGCTATGGGATGAACTCCAGGGCCCCAAGCATGAATGTGCTCTATGAATAATCTGTATATCTCTACCTCTCCTAATTTGTTTGAGATATTATCTAGCTGCTATGTAGCCTTGACTGCCCTTGAACTCAATGTGTGGCCCAAGCTGCCAGTAAACTTATGATCCTCCTGCCTCTGCCTTCCAGGTGCCAAGGTTACAGGAATGTGCCAACTGTACCTGGGTTAGGGACGTTTTGTCTCTTCCTATGGTGGTGGCATGGAACTCTTTTTAAGATTTATTTATGTCTATGAGTACACTGTAGTTGTCTTCAGACACACCAGAAGAGGGCATCGGATCCCATTACAGATGGTTGTGAGCCCCCATGTGGTTGCTGGGAATTGAACTCAGGACCTCTGGAAGAGCTGTTGGTGCTCTTAACCGCTGAGCCATCTCTCCAGCCCAGGCATGGAACTCTCGGTTGTGCTGGGTAAGTGAAAGAGAAGAGTGGTCTTCTCTCTCCAGCCCCCTTCCCTCTTGATCCCCTGGGGAAGCATGCTAGGCAAGAACTCTGTGATGGAGCTACCCACTCAAGTCACCCTTTTACTTTTTATTTTGAGATAGGATCTCATTATATTGTAGAGGCTGGCCTTAAACTATTTGTGTGTTTATGCTGGTTTAGAACCTGCTTTGTGTGGGGCACAGTGTTTTATGCTTTTAACCCCAGCCCTCAGGAGAGGCAGAGACCTGCAAATCTCTGGCAGCTCAAGGCCAGCCTGGACTACATAGTAAGTTCCTACATCATAGATGAGGGCAGCATCACCATACCCAGTTTATGGGGTGGCCCGATTCAAACTGTGCCAGGTGAACTACATCCCTAGACCTTTGAACTAGATGTCGTCCAGACAGGCCTTGAACTTGTGATCCTTCTCCCTTAGCCTCCTGAGTGGCTGGGGATAACAGGCCTGAGCCACCAGGCCTGCCTCTCTCAACCTTTTGTTGTATCATTTTTAAAAAAATGTATTTACTTGTTTGTTGTGGGTGAGTAGGGGTGCACAAGTGTCACAGCATACCTGTGGAAATGAGAACACAGTGAGAGAAAGGAAAGGAGCATTTAGTGAGCATCTACTTAACATCATGCCAATAGAGGTTGCAGTGGCTAGTAATAGCTTTATTCGGGCATGAGGCTAATCCACAGCAATATGAACTGAGCTGCCCATGGCCATGTCATCTGGATTCGTTTCTCTGTGAACATCATGGTCCACACCATGCAGCCAGTAATTGTTTATCCATCAAACAGAGTATATTCCGTTGTCTCCCCAAGGACAGAGACCAGAGCCTTAGTTCAGCCCACTGAGTCAATTTCCCTTGTCTGTCTGGTAATTCAACAGCAAGGTCTATTGCCCTAGCAACTGCCCTTATACTGCCATGGCAACCGCCAGTGCAGACTTCTGTTCTCCACTTTGCCCCTTGGACATCTCCATGGCAATGCGCAGGATGAAGAGGACAGAGCCCTAATTCTGCGCCTGCGTAGAATGGGAGACCGGGGGTGGGGGGAGAGGGGGGGAGGCTCCTAGATGTGCGCAGCCGCAGACCGCCGCAGCTGTGCCTAATACCCATCGCTGCGCACTTGACAGCCAGTCCGCCCGTCCGGAGCCCGGCTCGTTGGGGCAGCATGGCGGGGTCGCCGCTGCTCTGCGGGCCGAGGGCCGGGGGCGTCGGCCTTTTGGTGCTGCTGCTCTTGGGCCTTCTGAGGCTCCCCCCCACCCTGTCAGCGAGGCCCGTGAAGGTGCGACCCCAGTCAGCAGGGGGTGGGGTGGGGTGGGGGTGGGGAAGAAGATGGGGAAAAGTGTTGGTGAGGCATTTTCGCAGGTATGTACATTTGGCAAGGGTGGCCTGGGCTGCAGCTGACAGTCCCCGCGCAGGCCAGGCGCAGTTTCAGGGTGTGAAGATGATGTTGCTGAGGACAAGGCCAGAAGACCCACCCTGCCCATCCCTCAGCATCCGGGGCCTGGTCTGATCTCCATCCTCGGGTGGCCTGTGGAGCTGTCTGTAGCACTAGGGTATATTCAGAAAAGATATCTAAGCCTGTGATGTGATGACCAAGGTATATAGGTATTATGTTCTTTCCGTGTGTCCTTTGGTTTGACTGCCCCTGAATGCCCTACAATACTGGAGATGCATCTGTTTGACTTTTTGAGGGCCTGGTCGTTTTCTCAGTGATACCATGTGTATATTTGTGAATTCTTATGGGTGATGACGTAGTATATGGGCGTATCATTCTGTGTAGCTGTGTGTTTCTGCGTTCGTTTGTTTTCATTTTGGAAGGAGTGGTCCTTGTCCTTTGGGGTATCTATTTCATGGTGGCTTGGGTAGACTGAGTGCTTGGGTACTTTTATGTGCGTCCACGAGACAGTTTCCTTTTTGCTTCTTTGTGGAGCTGTGTCATCGCAGGGAAAGAAGCCATGATGTGTCTGCATTGTGGTTTTAAAGCTAATGCCCGTCCTTGCACCTGGGTGGCTCAGAGAGTTTAACTGACGATCATTTCTCCAACAGGAATGTGCACACGGGCACGAAGAAGGACCACTTCTGTGCAGTTCCTTGCAGTGGATGTGGCAGTGTTGGATTGCATGTGTGACATTTTAAGGGCTGTGTGTGTGTGTGTGTGTGTAGGGATTGCTGGTGGGTGATTTTCCCTGGCGCTGAGAGGGTGGTGGATGCAGATCAAGGGCACATGAAGCAGCTTTCTTCAAAGCTGTCTAAAGCACAGAGGAGGATTTTAAAAAGCCTCACCCCTCCAGAGACATCACCTTTTATTTGCAGCTCATCCTTAACCGATCCATTGTTTCCTTCCTCCTGCTTTTGGAACATCCCTAGGCATCTGCTTTCTGGTGGTCACTAGGGGTCACTAAGAAGTCCTTGGTTTTGATAGACTTAGGTCATCTGCCATGGGATTCTAGAATTTGCCTTTGTGTGTGTGAGATTCATTTATACTGAAGTGTACGGTGATAGTTCATTTATTGGTGCACAATATCATCTCCTATGAACGTATCATGAGTATCCTAGTATGGCATTGTTTATTTCCGTGCTGTTCTTTCCTTCCCCTACTTTTATGCTATTATAAAATACTGCTGTGATGGTTCAAGAATTTACATCCTGTAGGCTGAATGTAACACCCTAGGAGCCGGACACACAACCCATCCTTCTTTTGAGACACAGGCAGTTTCCCTTTCAAAATGATTTTTGCAATTTTTGTTTTGTTTCTCGAGATAGGATTTCTCTGTGTGGCCCAGGCTGTCCTGGAACTTGCTTTGTAGACGAGGCTGGCCTGAAACTCAGGGATCTGCCTACGCGGGCTGGAATTAAAGGCGTGGACCCCCCCCATACCTGGCTTATTTTTGCAAGTTTAATTTCCAACAGCGAAATGTAACAGTGTTTCTCCAAGCCTAGCATCCGCTCCCCCGTCCCCCGCCCCATGAAGAAAAGAAACTAACAGTAACGTGGCATCCAGAGGACTCAGGACAAGTTCTGAGATTGTGTGAATCCTAGAGATCTTCTAGTGGTCTGAAGTGCCCTTGGAAATATTTAGGGGTTTCCCGGGACCTTAGACACGATAGGAATCTTGGAGGGGCCCAGTGATGAGGTGGTCATTGAAAATCCACGGAGCCCCACCCCTAGTTGGGCATCTCTGGCCATAGGGACAATGACGGTATTTTTTTTCCTCCACCTCATCTTCTCGCAGGAACCCCGCAGTCTGAGCGCAGCATCCGCGCCCTTGGCTGAGACGAGCACTCCCCGCCGCTTGCGTCGGGCCGTGCCCCGAGGAGAGGCGGCGGGTGCGGTGCAGGAGCTGGCGCGGGCGCTGGCGCACCTGCTGGAGGCCGAGAGACAGGAACGCGCGCGTGCCGAGGCGCAGGAGGCGGAGGACCAGCAGGCGCGTGTCCTGGCGCAGCTGCTGCGCGCCTGGGGCTCCCCGCGGGCCTCGGACCCACCCTTTGCCCCTGACGACGACCCGGACGCTCCCGCAGCACAGCTCGCTCGTGCTCTGCTCCGAGCTCGCCTAGACCCTGCCGCCCTGGCGGCCCAGCTTGTCCCCGCCCCTGCCGCTGCGCCACGACCCCGGCCCCCAGTGTATGACGATGGACCCACCGGCCCAGACGTCGAGGAGGCCGGCGACGAGACTCCTGACGTGGACCCTGAGCTGCTGAGGTGTGGAGACCCAGGGGGAGGGAGGGCAAGGGCGGAGCCTGAGAAGTGAGGTCGTGGGTCCTGAGTACAGGGGACGGAAGCTCATGGTCCCCTGACTGGTGGTGCAGTGCAGGAGTAGGGCTCCCCGGGTGGGTGGATGGGTTTCTGCAGGGAATGGTCCTTGTGGCAGGCAGTTTCTGGAATGGAAGGCGGGGACCTCTGACTTCCTCGGAAAGTAGTGGTGAGTTCTGCAGGCTCCAGTGAGGTTGCAAGCCATACGGAATTTCAGAGTTGCCTTGTCCTGGTTCTCAACCACAGCGATGACAATACATCCTCACTGCATTCCGCTTCTCCTTGCAGGTACTTGCTAGGGCGGATCCTCACCGGAAGTTCGGAGCCAGAGGCTGCTCCGGCCCCGCGCCGCCTCCGCCGAGCTGTGGACCAGGATTTGGGTCCTGAGGTGCCTCCTGAGAACGTACTGGGGGCTCTGCTACGCGTCAAACGCCTGGAGAACCCCTCGCCCCAGGCGCCGGCACGCCGCCTCCTGCCTCCCTGAGCGCTGCTGCATCCTGCACGCCCTGGAACCCAGGAGCGCTCCAGCAACCCTGACTCCCTGCCAGCACGTCCAAGGCTGCTTACCCCGGCAACTTCCCATTCCCTGAGTCCTCAATAAATGCGATCTATAGCAGCTGTTTGTCTGAGCGGTGTGTACTAGGGGCCAGTGGGCTGGGTGACAACTATAGTGGCTGTCCTTGGAGGACAGCACAGTAGCTGTTTGGGTCCTGTACTGACAAGGAATACACGCCTGCCTACTCTGTGCTTTGCAGGAATCTCCAGGTGCCCGGGCTACCGGTTTCTAGGCTTCACTGAGGTGGATTCCCTGGGAGACTCTGAGGTCACACTCAGAGTCGGCCAGGGGTCCACCGCACTAAAGTCCAAGGGGCTAGAGCTAGCACACTTGTTGCCCACTAGGACCAGGCTTGTTGTGAGGGACCCAGGTGGATCACATACGCTAGCCCAGACATCCTGTACTGTTATCAGCAAGCACTGCTTACACAGGGCTCTGAAGATTCGCTCCAACCATGGTTTTTGCCCTGGCTACTTGTTCTGTCCTCCATATGTGCAAGTTTTTGCACAAATGTCACTTCACAGTCTTAAAGACTGTCTTATGTAGTACAAGGATGGTGATTGTTTTCCTTTTTGTTTTAATGTGTCTTCTCTACATTCCTTGTATCCAAAACACGGTTGGGCAGTTTCTCAAGTTTTTTTATATAATATATATATATATATATTTTTTTTTTTAAATTTGATACCCGGTCTTACTATGTAATCCTGGCAGTCCTGAAACTCACTCTGTAGACCAGGCTGGCCTCCCTGAGAGAGGGGAATAAAGGTGACTGCCACACCTGGCTCTTTCTTTTTTAAAATATTCTTAACTGCTGCTGGGCGTGGTGGCACAAGCCTTTTTAATTCCAGTACTCAGGAGGCAGTGGCAGGTGGATCTCTGTGTCTTAAAGGCCAGACTGGCCTCCAAAGTGAGTTCTGGGAGTTACACAGAGAAACTGATTCCAAAAAAAATCCTAAGTGCTGAGCCTTCAACTTTGTTTTCCTTTTGGAAACAGTCTCACTATGTAGTTCTTGATATCCTGGAACTCACTATACAGGCCAGGCTGACATCAGACCTGATTGGTCTTCCTGTCTCCACCTCTGCGGCTGCTATTACAGGTGTGTGCTGCTAACATGCTCAGGTCCCCCAAACCTCAGGAATGAAAAGAATTCTCAAACAGTCTCCCACCCACATCACACTAAGTATGAAAGCTAGGTGTAGTGCACACACCTGTAGTATCAGGCAGAGACTGGATCAGGTAGGAGAAGTTCATGTCAGCCTGGGCTACGGGAGATGCCCTCTCAAAACAAGGCAAACCAAACTTGGCAGTAGTAGCACATACTTTTTACTCCAGGATTCAAGAGGCAAGGGCAGGAAGACCTCTTGAGTTCCAGGCAGAGCTACATAGTACATAGTAAGAACCTGTCTCAAAAAAAAGAAGGAAGAAAAGAAAGAAAAAAACTTAGCATAGAGGAAGCTTTGAATCCTGAGAACATTTATTTAATTTTGCATAGAGTTTCACAGAACACAGTCGACGAGGGACATCCCATATTACCACCTAACTCCTGACCAAATGACAATAAAAAGGTGTCCATGGTAACTTACTTGGTCAGGGAGGGGAATCTTATGACAAGAGAACTGTCACCTTGACATGAGACAAGGGTCAATTTGCTTGACTGAGATCTTCAGGCTAGAGAGCAGCCACAGCTACACACGGCTTTGTGGTGTCGGGGCTTCTTGCTTGACTCAGCCACAGCCTCCTGGGCCCTCTGAATCTCATGGACAAGCAGAGCAAAGGCTTCCTCTACACCTTGCCGTGTCTTGGCTGAGGTCTTCACTAAGGGGGCTCCCAACTTGTGAGCAAGGACGGCTGCGGCAGCATGAGCATCTCCAGCAGTGGTCACCAGGTCACACTTGTTGCCCACTAGTACCAGAGGCTGCTTGCGGTGAGGGTTCCAGGTGGACCATATCTGCTGCAGCTGGTCCAGAGACGAGGGGTCATCAAGAGCAAAGACGCCCAGCACACCATCACCTGCTGCCAAGCACTGGTCACGCAGCGCCCGGTGAATATCCTGCCCAGCTGTATCCAGCACATTTAGAATGTAGCCTCCATTGTCCAGGGCCACTTCCTTCCAGTAGGAATCCTGGATAGTGGGGTCATGGTCTTTCACGAAGCAGTGGTGGGTCATCTGGATGGTGAGAGCACTTTTACCAACACCGCTTGCACCCACCACCACTGCCTTGTACTCAGGTAGCTGCCTGCCAGCATTTTTGCATTGTGCCCAGGCCTCGTGGCTTTCCTCTGGGGATCTGGTGTATTGTGTGCTGGAGCTCAGGTCCAAGATGCTAGACTTTGTTGGCAAGGCCATTCCCCAGCAGCTCAAGGAAGAGGTGTAAACAGCAGGTGCTGAGATTGAGCCGGGAATGGGAAATCAGGTGAGACTGGCTGGAAGAAAGGAGACCCCAGGTGTTATTGAATCAACATAGTTAAGTAAATACTGTTTTCTTCTTATTTTGGTGTGGGGGAAGACACTTAACCTGTAGCTCTGGCTTGCTTGGAACTTGTCCTGCGGGTCAGGCTGATCTTAAAGTTTCAGCAATTCCCCCTGCTTCTGCCTTCCCCGTGTGTGCTACCATACCCCGCTACCCTGTTCTCCCTTTTAGAGATAAGGCAGACTTTTTTCTTTTGCCAAGCCAGGGATAAAGCCACAGCCTCTGGCATTAAGCTACACCAAGCAGGGCAAAGGACAACCTGCGGGAGTAGGCTCTATTCTACGGTAGTAAGAGAGTCAGGTTTGGTGGCAAATGCCTTTATCTCCGAAACATCTTGCCAGTCCTGGGATTTTTCAAGCGCCCCTATTGATATTAGCATGTACCCCATGAAGCCCACCCTGTTAAAATGTGTAATTCCGTGAACTTTGGAATGTCCATGAGCTGTGTAACCATCACTCTAGTTGAATTTGAGGAAGTTTTTTAAAGTTTTGAACATCTTTATCTCCTGGAAAAGAATCTCTATGTCCCTTAGCATCTCCACTGCACAAGGAGAGTGTGGGATTTGGTTTTTGAATTCCAGCTTGGCACAGTAGTGCCTGTCTGGTGATTGACTGCTTGGAACTTTCCCACCCAAGGGGTTAATGCCCTAAAAGAACACCGTAATATAGAAGGAGAATAGATCAAGGCTGAAGATCTAGAGCTCAGATGGTATCCTGCTTAGCATGCATGGAGCCCTGAGTTCAATCCTCAGCACCTCAGAAACAGCAGGGTGGCTCACATCTACAGTTTCAGGATTCAGGTGGGAGAGGAAAGATCAGAAGTTCAGGTCACCCTTGGTTACAGAGCAAATTGGAAGCCAGATCCTATCTCAAAGGGGGAAAAAAGCAAAACAAATGAGACAGTCTAGTAACCACCTATTAGGAGCAGAGACATGGAGATACACAAAAGGTAAAGCAAACTGGAGGTGCAGGACAGTTGGTAGGATGCTTATCTAGCTTGCATGAAGATCCAGTTTCAATCCTCAGTATGATATAAAATCAGGCACAGGACCAGCAAGATGGCTCAGTGGATAAAAATGATAAATAAAAATTATAAATTAATTAAAATAGTAAAAATAATAATGAGAATAACCTGAGTTCTTTTGCTAGATTTCACGGTCATGCACAGGTTTATTCCAGCACTTATGAAGCAGAGGTAGGTGAATCTCTGTGAGTTACAGGCCAGCTAGGGCTACATATTGAGACCTTTACTCAAAAAACCAAAACCAACAACAGCCACTAAAACCTCAAAACATCCCCACCCCCAACAAAACCAATCTTAACTGCGGTGAACCAAACATCACTTTCTACATTTTATATTCTATTCCACGCTCACGTTGTTTGGCACCAGATAAGTTATTAATGTTAGGTATTTTTACTATTTAATCTTAGCTAACTTTCTTAAAAATCTCCCAGTATGCCAAGCATTGTGAAGTGGCCCAGAACAAAACACTCAACTCCAGGGGTCTTCAAGAGGCTCTGGTTGAAAAGCGAGACAATAAATATGATAAGTAAGCAAATTATCTTGCATAGTAGAAGAGGGTTAGGCACACAGCAGGTGCTCAATTTGTGTTAGCTATTAATAGCAAGTCATTAACTCACTGAATGCACCTCCATATCCTGTTTTCTCTAGAAACGGGAAGGAACGGTGGGAGGAGCCACAGTTCAGGGGCAGGTAGAGGGTTCCAGGCGTCCCAAGGAGATTCGGCAGAGTTTTGGATAGTGAGGCGTGGTGGGGGTTGGGGGAAGGCCTCAGGTGGAGGAATCCTCCGAAAGGGCCACCGAAGGTGCTTGTCCACAAAGGGGTAAAGGGTGAGGAGAGAAGTGGGCATAGAACTCTGGAGTACCCCAGTGTTTGGGGACACAGAGGGAAAAGAGGCTCAATCGGAGAAAGGACGGGGATAACCTCAGTGAGGAGGCCCGGGGAGTGGAAGAATCCAGGGGCGGGTGGGGGTGGCAATAGAGCGGACAAAACGCAGAGGACGTGTTCAAATATACTCTGAAGGTGGAACCGAACAGCTTCAAGATAGAAAGACGGACTCTTAAATTTGGGACTAGAACAGCGGAGGTGGGGATAAACATGAGAAGGTCGCCTCCCTAAGGTGCTGGCGGTTACGGTAGCCTGGGAGAGACTGAGTGAGCCCTCAATATGGCCACACTAAACCATATCTTTGTAACACCGGAGGAAGGCTGGGGCTATAGTCTCCATGTCCTTTATTCACAAGAAATAGAGAAAAAAGTGAGGGGACTGGCTCCGGGCGGGTATGGTACAGACACCACAAAACGGCACCTCAGCTTTCTGCTCAAGTTACAGAGTCCCAACTGTGTAGAGTACTGCTGGAGCATCCCCAAAGAGCTCAGGGAACCTTTGTGGTTTTGAGCGGCTTTTGGCTTTGGGCAGCTTGAATCAGTCTTCTGGACCTGCATCTCCGACCCAGGAAGGCAGGCAGAAGCAGGCTGGGCACATAGGGTCAAAGAGAGAGATAAGGATACTGAGTGGCTCCAAGTAAGAGACCCTGTAGCCTCCTTCTTGAGGCTAGCTCAGACAACTCGCCTGGCCTCTGTGCTTTGCCGTGTCAGAGTCAGGTGAGGTGTTAAGCTTGGATTGGAGACGGGTAAGGAAAGGTAACCCTAATCTGTTCCTATGTTCTTCCACTTGGGACTCAAGTTAGATTGGTGCTCCTTTCTCCTCTTCCCACCTCGAGAAAGTCTGCTTCTCACTCAGCGCTAGCACTCAAGTGAATTAAGGCTCACTCCCCGCACAAGGCAAGGATGGGGAAGGCGTTCCTGGAATCCCGCGCTGAGAAAGATATCTGGCCCAGGAATGCCAGAGCCCTGCTTACCTGTGCTCCCAGGAGTAGCAGTCCGCTGAGGGGCAGCAGGCGGATCTGACTGGAGGGTTGGGGGTTAGGATGCTCCCTACCCCCAGCGGCAGCAGAGGGCGGAGATGTGAGCTTACCCCCTCCCACCTGCCCGACCCCTGACCCCCCACCCCCACCCTGCTCGCCTTTCCCCTCACCCATCGCACATTGTAAGAGCAAATGTGGGCGGGGCCTCCACCTGCCCCTCTCTACACAGCACACCCCTCTGCCCCGCCCATCCTTCCTCAGAACCGCAGTAGGGTTGGTTCAGCTTGGGCCATTTGTGTATAGCACTGTGTCAGGATTTGACCTGGAAGACCCTACTTTGGAGTGTCTAGTGCCGTGTCAGGATTTGACCTGGAAGACCACATTTTGGAAACCATTTTGTGAGTGTTTTTTTGATCCAGGAAATTTACACAACTTCAGCTGAAGTTTTTTGGGTATCTATGGGATTTTTGGGTATCTATGGGATAGGTTGGGTGCATCCTGAAGGGAAACAGTTGCAAAGGAAGGGCTATTTTGTGAGGCCAGAAAGAATTTAAGGCAAGTTATAAATCCCTCAGACTCTCTTGCAGCTATGACAATCACAGGCTAGAATTCTGAGCAATGAAATGTAAAATGGAGTATATCTGTAATGTTTCCCAAAGGGACTGGACTGGGTTTAGACATTGGTAGTGCTTGCTAGGCATGCAGGCACTGCCTAAAATGTATGAAGTAGTATCTTCCTGCAATCCCAGCATTAGGGAAGTAGGTCAAAGTGCAAGGTCAGGGCTGGAGAGATGGTTCAATGGTTAAGACCCAGGTTAGGTTTCTACTCCAGTTTCAGAGGATCTGTCATCCTCTTCTGGCCTCTGTGGCATTAGACATGTATGTGGTATAAATACACACAAGCAGACAAAACACTCATACAAATAAAAAAAAAAAAAGGTGTACAACGTCAGAGTTTGAAGTTGGCCTGATTTATATGGAACCCTATCTAAAAGGGCGGGGGTAGATGCCTTCCTTCTTTTTGATTAGGTAAGTCTCTGGGATGAGAAAATGGCAATCAACAAAATCCCTAATCAGCCAAAGCAATTTTCATGTGGAATAAAATCCCAGAAAAGCCCTCCAGTTATCCAACTCTGGTTAATGGCCCTGCACTTTCCCTCAGGATGCCACCCATAACCACTACCTTGAAGTTAACCCTGAACCCATCCTTACCCTCCCCAAACAAATCAATAGGACAATGGGGAAACAGGCCCAGGGAGGGTACTTCCTGATAGTGTTCATGTCGTCTTCTTACCAAGTACTTGTGACTGGCCTAGAACTCTGCTATGTAGACCAGCCAGGTCTTGAACTGAGTTTCAACTGCCTTTGTCTTCCAAGTTTGGGGATAAAAGGCATGCACCACTATGCCTGGTGAGACTCCTGTTTCTAGGGTGGGCACTTATTTTCTCATGAATTCTATTTAATCTCCAGCAGAGCCAATCTGGCTGGCTACTTCAATTTTAAAGTTTTTTGGGGGAATGAATAGAGTTGAGTTGATGAAGACCTCTCTCCTTTCTTCTTTCTTCCCATCCTTCCCTCAGTTGTACTGGCTGGGAATGAGGGGTTTTTCAAAATTAAAAAAAGAAAGCTTTCCCCTGTCTTGAAAAACCAAAAAAAAAAAGGATAGAAGAATAAAAGAAGGAAAAAGGTTTTGTAACAACTTCAACTTTATTAAATGTGCAGGCCTGCCACCACTGCCACTTGTCTCCTTCAATGTCATCCTTGTGAGCTCAGCTCCATCTACTAAGCTGTCCTCCCCTCCTTCTGGGTAGAACAGAGGTATTCCTGGAGCAGACAGTGGGCAGGGGCACATCTAAAATTGAACATTAGAGTCCTTTGGAAAGGATCTACACTTTAATAAGCACCTGGCAAAGGATATTCAAGATGGGTTAAAGTGAGGCCCTTCAGCCAAGGTACACACTGCTGTGAACTAAGCTGCTCTGCCTGGGGCCTCAGAAGGAAAACAGGCAGCGTGGGCTGGGATTTAGTGCGAGTGGGGCATGTCCTCCCCAAACTTGTTCTGGTGGGCAGCGTTCTTCACCTCTTGGAGATCCTGAGGAAGAAGCAAGACAAGGTAGGTCAAAGTAAGGATGGCTCTATTTCAGCCACAGAGAGTCTGCCACCATGGTAGCAGTAGCTTTCGACTACTGCTTCTCCTAGACTACCCTATACCCTCCTGCAAATATCCATGGGGCAGCCATGCAAAGGAGTCTGTGTTCTCCCCTTACCAAATGATAGACAGAAGAGATACGGGGCAGATGAAGCCAGGGCAAAGTGGGCATGGGTTAAACACCCTGCCAGGCTCACCTCGTGGTGGACATAAGCCTGACAGATATAACACCAGGTAGACAGGTCAACACAGCTGAGGACCAGCGGATGTTCAGAGGCTTCATGGTGGCAGACCCCATGGGCATTGACATAGCGACTGCAGTACACCTGAGGTTGGAAAGTGACTGTCACGGGTTTGCTGCTGGGCCCACCCTCTACCCAATACCCTTCTTTAGTTCCATACCTGATAGCAAGTCAGACACACCCAGTTCTCCTGGAGTGTCCCACAGGTTTTACAAGGTTGGGACACATCTAGGCCTGCTGCGGGAATGGGGCATACTGCCGTCAAATGGGGACACCAGGATAGTGGGGTCACAGCATAAAACACATCCTAGAGTGGGTAGGAAAATGGAGTAAGGGAAGGGTCCCACCTCCCCATTATACATCGTACGCTCCTATCTGGACGCACAAATGGACAAGCAGCAGCAGCCATAAAATCAGGATCTCCCTGAGCTCACCTGGGCATTTAAGTCCCCAAATCCTTGTGTCAGCATCAAGCTGTTCATGTCCTGACCTCCAGCTGCTTCTCCTAGTAGGCCCTCCTCGGATTTGTGGGCTTCCTGAAAACACAAAGAAAAGACCTATTTGAGAAAGCCCAGTTCTTAGCCCTTCCAACCTCTTCCCGGGTTTGGTGGGCTTTACCTGAGCTCCACTGCTTAGCTCCAAAGTGCTGAAAACCCCAAGCTCAGAGGCCTGCTGGGCAGCAGCCCCCTGCAGAGGTGAAGCCCCTGTGGTCTGCTTGTTGGCATATGAGGCTGGACGAGTTGGCTCAGTTGCTCCCACAGCCTCCTCTGAGGTGGTCTGGTTAGGTAAGTTCTCTGTAGCTGCTGCTGAGGCACACTGGTCCCTTGTGGCTCCTCCCATAGTCTCCTTTGAGGTGGCCAGATCCAGTGTAGTTCCCTTAGCAGCTTGTTCTGAGGACTGGCCCTGAGCAAGCACTGCCTTAGCTGTCTTTGATTTAACCTGGCCTACAGTAGACTCTTTCGCAGGTAATGCTGCTGTGGTCTTCCTCATGCTTGCTTCGGGAACCTTTCCTTTTGGTGTGGTCATTCCCTTAGCTGACACAGGATTGGCCGTTGGGGCCAGTTTCTTGATGACAAGCCTAGAACTAGAGCATTCTTCCTTGTCTTCCATCTCTGGAACAATGGAAAAGACACAAATGACACATAAGTGTGGCTGCCACCCCCTTTCCGACCTCTAACCCTCCCTCCCTTCTTTGAGTTCCCTTGTCCTCAGGGTCACTTACTCATCAACCGCAAACCACGCCAGTATTTTCGATGGACTTGGATGGCCTCACAGATTGAAGCCAGGGCTCTTGGCTGCGGACTTCGTAGCAAAGTAAGCTGGGGTGGTGGGTCTCCGAGGAGGGAATGGGTGCAGGCAGCCATAGATTCAGAGATGGATGCCAAGTTGTAGCCACCCTTTGTAAAGGAGAGGAAAGGGTTCCATACAGTTCATCAGGGAATTTGGAGGGTTAGATATTCTGATTCTCCAATTACTTCTCTCCTTTTACTAGGGCACTAAATGTCTAGAGTGTAGCCTGGTATCAGGAACAAACGAGTGTAATACATTCGTAAGAAGGGCAGTATTCACTGTGTGAGGTGGCTTGGGGGGGGATGTAAATGCTGTCAAGTACAAAATGACAATGACGGTACAGATCAGAGTATTAATAAATAATAGCTCACGTTTATTGTTTGCTATGAGCTAGACCCTATTTTAAATCCTTTATGCGAGTTAATCGAGTCCTTACAATGACAGGTGTTCAATGTGTACAGATCTGTCTTCCCATGTCCAAGAGCCCCTGGCCTCACAGCATAGAAAGCACAGATCTGACCCACACCAATGCTCAGGGCAGATCCCCAAAAGGCCCTGTTGTGACTTGGGATAGGAACAACTAGTATTCTCTCTGTACTATCCCCTAACTTGGATTTCTTCATACTTGCTGGAAGCCTGTTTCTACTCATTTTACACTTATGGAAATCAAGTCACAGCAGGGAGATGACTTGTCTGAGGTCCCAACAGTTGAGGAAGCAGGGCTGGTATCTGAACTTGGGCTGACAAAATAGTCCATGTTGCTACTAGCATCACCATGGAACTGATCCTAGGCTTTTTTTTTTTTTTTTTTGAGACAGGGTTTCTCTGTATAGCCCTGGCTGTCCTGGAACTCACTCTGTAGACCAGGCTGGCCTTGAACTCAGAAATCCACCTGCCTCTGCCTCCCAAGTGCTGGGATTAAAGGTGTGGGCCACCACTGCCCAGCGATCCTAGGCTCTTGGTACATGCCATGCAAGCTCTACCACCAAACGACTGGTTCTTCACACTAGTTGATGTTCTTAACCACCACCCGTAGCCTTCCTTAAGCAGTCCTGGGCAAACTGTAAGTAGGACTTCTTGTAAGTCAGTTTCTCTGTGACTTACTGTCCTTGTCTATGAAAACAGCACCCAAGCTTGCTGAGGGTTAAGTTCATGTCTGAAAGATGTAACAGTAGGAAGAGAGGACATCTTTACAGTGCACACTGCATGACAGGGCATCTTTACAGGCCAGGAATGCCTCCATGATTAGCTAGTGCCATCTGTTGAATCAGGAAAACCATGCATAAGGGGAGGGGTACCCGTCACTTACAAAGTCAGTGAATTTACTTTGTCTCTTTATCTCTATCACACATTAGGAACAATTCAAATGATGGTGAAAACCAGACCACCAGAGACAGGTGATCAAGTCTCAGTTCTACCACTATTAAATGGGTGACCTCAGGCTAGTTATGGTTCTTCAATTTCCTGATTTGTTTGGATGAGGGAAGGCTTTTTAAAACAGGGCTTCATGTAGCCCAGGCTGTCCTCAAACTTGATATGTAGTTGAGGACGACCCTCTTCCTCCTCTTCCTCCACTCAAGTGCTGGGATTATAGGTATGTCACTGCACCCAGCTAGTTCCTCTGATCTTGAGAGGAAAATGAGTTAAACAGACTTTACCTCACAGTGCTGTTTTGTCAAGCAAATTGTAAGACAGTCCAGAGAAGCTTACTTTGCGTGTAGTAAGTGCTCAGTAAAGTTTCTAATACTGCTACTATCCTTATTAAAATCTCATTTGGGACAAGCATCCCAGGTAGATCTGTATTCGAAGGAGATTTTAGAAACTGTCGTGAGCAATATAGCCAAGTCTTCCATATGGCCCTCCCCCCATGGGAACAGACATCACAAGAGTTACCTCTAGAATAAGAATAACACGACCACCAGCAAGGCCCATCAGCAGGTGGGTAAGGTGGGCATAGCCCTCAGGTGTCACCTGGCAGCCCCCCAGTGGGTCTCCTTGTGCAGCATCAAAGCCAGCTGAGATCAGCACCAGTTCTGGGTTAAACTGCAGTAAGGAGAGAAGAGAAGATGGCCTGAGGACCTGGGGATGCCATGAGTGACAGGAGCAAGGGTAAACAAAGGCATCAGAATGCAAGTCAGAGGCCAGGGATCTGACAAGCAGGAGCAGAAGACAGGGACACCAGGAGAAACAGACATGGCCGGCCTGGAACGAAACAAGAAGAGTCAACCTGCCAGAAACTCAAGACACTGGGGAGAGAGGCTGGAGAGATGGCTTAGTCGTTAAGAGAGCTGGCTTAGTCGTTAAGAGAGCTGGCTGCTCTTCCACAGGACTAGGGTTCAAGTCCTAGCACCTATATGGCAGCTCACAACTGTCTTACTCCAGTCCCAGGGGATCAGATGCCCTTTTCTGGTTTCCACAGGCATAAGGCATAAGGCGCACAAGTGCGTGCGTGCGTGCATGTGTGTAGGCAAAACATGCATACACATAATATAAATAAAGATTAAAAAATCTCTTGGGAGACACTATAAATGAACAGAAGAGGGCATGATATAGTCATGAGACAGATATGGCTCACAGAGACATGGAGACTCAGAAGGCAGGAGATAGTGACAAGAGAAACCAAGACAGAGACATAACCTCTCTCTCACATACATGGGTCAAGTACGGGCCACACATGCACATGATACAGGCTTTTATACACAGACTACAGACTAATAAAAGTGTCATACACTCCACTCTCAACCAGACAATTTCACACTGACAGGGCAGCGAATCCCACCGCTTACACCATACACTTGGTTTCTCATGGGGACAATAATACACAGCCACCCGTGCACAGGCACAATGATGCACATACCATCACCAGAGTTACAGTGGTTACAGACACTGTCCATGCCCACAGGAGGCAATCACTCGCATGCAGTTACACTTATACATAAAGGGTAGTCTCTGCTGCCTGTGCATAGTCACATGCATGCAGATATAAAAGCACAGCCCTATGTTCAGGCTTGCAGAGTTGTATCCTCACTGCATTATCAGTCACACACATGCCATCGGCCCTGTCCTCAGCTCACACACAGCCAGGCCACCCCTGAGTCAAAGCAGCCAGAGAGAATCATATATAGACATGTGGACCCAGTTAGATGGGCATGGATGATGACAGCACTAAAGCCTCCCAATTCAGAGTCTTTCTCAGGCTGTCACAAGACAGCAGCATTCAGTGACATATAATATCACGCCTATCACACACAGAAAGGAGATGACAGTCGCTATGTAACATTACTCTCACACACCCCCACATCTATAATGTATCTAATCTATCATGTATCTAATCTCACGCTTCTCTTTGACCCGATTCCACAAAAGCATCTCTTAGGGATACCCTTACAGCCACACACTCGGGATAAGCAGACGGATTCAGAAGGCACACACATGCATATATACACATAGCCAAGACAGTTGTTCACAGATAACACATCACAGAGATAGGCCACTCACAGGCAGCCATATGTGCATGGGCAGACAGATACATAAAGCCATCACCATCACCCCTGTCCCAATAGCCATCATAGGATCAGTCACCTGGTAGTCAAACACACATGTCAAGGAGGCAGATGTGTGCTGCCACATATACCACTGTCACACAATGACCCTAGCCTTACCTCATAGGCGATGGGAAGTAACAGACGATGCCACGTCGCCAGGTAATCAGCATCACCCATGCGGGGCCCATTCCAGGGCACATTGACAGTGAAGCCCGTACCTGCAGCTCGGCCTACTTGGCTACTGGCACCCTCATCCCCCATGGGGAAGAAAGTGCCATGGTCATACCGGTGCAGGGACACGTATAATACACTGCCAGGGAGAGAGTGGGATGAGAAAGGGGCCACAGCAGGTTAGGGGCTACAAACATCAGCATCCTCCCGCACCAAACTCTTGCCCCCGGTCTCATCACTGACCTGGGGTCCTCCTCAAATATGTGCTGAGTTCCATTACCATGATGAACATCCCAATCCACAATTAGGATCCTGGGGAGGGAGACAGCTGTTTTTAGCAGCTTGGGACATTTAAGCCTAGGAGTGGGCCATAGCTAGCTAGACTCCTAGGGTCTTCAGAAGCATCTGTTTCTGGGTAACAGGACCATGGATATAATGAGAACGCACTGCTATTTTTGTAAGAATGAAGGTCAAACCTTGGCTTCCTGAACCTACAGGCCTGAACAGGTAATTAGGGCTAGGGACTCCTCTAGGGAATGACTAGGGAATAGGGTTCCAGGCCTGGTTGGCTAAGGGTCACATGCCAAATCCTAGGCCTTTTGGAGTAAGTACTAGGAGCCTGGGCTTGGGTTCTGTTGGGATAACCTGTTAGGGATCAGGAATGCTGGTGTGATACCCTGGATCCTAGTTTATTAAGCATCTAGATGCCATGACTGGTTGGCACTTGACACACCCATCCTGGGTCTTTTGTAGTCAACTGCTGCCCAGTGGACCCTTGCTTGTTTCTGTGAAAGCTCCCAGGGGTGACCATAGGTCTGCCAAGTAAGACTGAATGAGGGGGGAATAGCCTGGTGTCTGTATAGATCAGGTTTTGGGGTCTCTGGGGGACAGGCCTTACCGCAGGGCATGTCCAGCAATGACTTGGGCATGGCGAGCAGCCACAGCTACGGAGTTGAAAAAGCAAAAACCACAAGCAGCATCTGGCTCCGCATGGTGTCCTGGAGGGCGCACTACAGCTACACCATTCAAAACCTGTAAAGAGGAGCAGGGAGACTGTATCTCTGGCCCTCGCTTTCGTCCTTCCCAATCTTCTCTTTCTCTTGTCTACCAGGCACTAGGCCATCCACTCCGTGATTCCCCTCCCAGCAGACTCTCCTACTGCCTCTGGCCTCCTAAGTAGGAGCAGGTGCTCCCTCTCTATGTTCTCAGGACGTCATTTCTTCAGCTAAACTGCACTGGCATGCAGAGAAGACACACCTCTCCTGAAAGCACAGCTTCTACCAGGCGGCAGGCAGCGCCTGTAGCAAGCTGTGCGCAGGCGAAGGTGCTGGGGCAGATGTAGATGGAGTCAAAGTTGGCACCTTCGCGGTGCAGATCCCAGGTTTTCATCTTTTCTGTGGCCCGGAGACGCTCCACGTACTCAGCACTGGAGACACAGAGGAACAAGAATCACCAGCTTAGCCCCACCGAAGAACTTGGACCTGTCTAGGTGGGTAGTAGCTCCACCCATCTTGGAGAGCCCTAGAACTTCCCTATAGTCCTACAGCTGGCCTACCCCTAGCACAGGCTCTGACCTGTGGCAGGTAAGGAGCTCAGCGTCCATGGCAGGCCGCGCGGGTAGGATGAGACAGCGTGCTGCAAGGCCCACCTCCTCCAGGTGACACATGATGCGTAAGATGCGCTGAGGTGTCTCAGGATGATGACTAGTGGGAAAAAGCAGAGCCAAGGGTTTAGTGACTGAGGAGAGTGACCCAACCGCCACATAACCCAGCCCTCTGAGCACATACTTGTCCCATAGGTTGCAGTGACTCATCATTTTTTCATCATAGACCAGCCCAGTGCGGTTCTGGAGCAGTGGCCATGTATCCATTGACAGAGCAGCTGCCTCCCAGCAGCCTTCCTCTTCTTCCTCTTCCAGCATGTCTTCTTCCACTTCATCTTCCTCCAGGGGCTCAACTATAAAGAGGGGACTCAGATCAGCCTACTTCCTGAATCTGGATCCCATCCCACTCTGAGACAAAATGTGGCCCAGACAGAAGACCTAAAATTCACACGGCCCTTCCTACCAAGGCATCCCCGGAAAGCAAGAGATCTGAAAGAGAATATCCCATAGCTCATTCCATGTCTAATGCTGATCGCGTCCATCCCCCTCCTACCTGATCTCTCAAGGATCTCCCAGAAGGGCTCAAGGGCTTCTAGAGTGCAGGAGATGGAAGTCCGAGCACTGGGGATGGAGAAAGCAGAAGTGTGATTGAACTGCCCCTCCCAGCAGGCAGTATGGGCTCGTTCCCCCCAGGCTCACCTTGCACAAGGTACAACAGGGGACTTCAGCATGGGGCAAGGGTCTCCAAGAAGGGTGTGGAGCGAAGCACTGACACCCTTAGCCAGGGCATGAAGGTTATAGCCACCCTGGAGTTGTTGGAAGAGGCAAGCAGAGGGTCAGATATTACCAGGGAAAGATATTGAGAAGAAGAACAATATTTCCGTGCATACTAGGTCAAGCAACAAGAAATTTAGAGAATGACGTCACTGAATTCTCTGTAAACTAATGGAAAAGTCACTGCCATTAGCATGTGGCCTACTTGATATAAAGGAAGCAGAGGAACAAAGAGTCCATGAAGTGGTAAGGCGGAGCCCAAAACAACAGGCTTAAAAAAAATCCCGGGCTAGAGACATGGCCTGTGATCCACCATGCTGGGAATTGAACCCACGTCCTCTGCAAGTACAGCAAGTGCTCTTAACAGCTGAGCCATCTCTCCAGCCCCAAGGAACTCCTTATGTACATGAAAGCTCTTGTTTTTAGTGGTCCTGAGAATGGAACCCCTTGCAACATATTAGCTAAGTATTCTACCTTTTAACTCCATCCCCAAGGCCCCAAAAGATCTGTTCTTAAGCCTTCATGTGGGCCAGTGAGATGGATCAGAGGATAAGAGGGCTTGCCACAAAGCCCGAGTTCAATCCCTCAAAAGAATCTACATGGTGAAAGAAAACCAACCCCCACATGTTGTCTTCTGATCACATGCATAGTGTGCACACCTGTACACACACACACACACACACACACACACACCCCAAATAAACAAATGCAAAAATCCTAAGACCTTTAGGATCTACAGGGTTAGATAAAAAGGTGAGTCACTCACCTCCAGAGACAGAATCAACTTGCCTTCTGCCAAACCCATGAGCAAATGAGTTAGGTGGGCAAATCCCGCTGGAGTGGCAGACATCTCTCCCTGAGGGGACATGAGAGTGACATGAAGCTCAGTGTACTCCCCTTGGTCTGCCTAACACCCCAGAGAACCTGCCCTACCTTGGGGTCTCCATGGAGGGCATCAAATCCAGCGGCCACTAGGACCAGTTGAGGCTGAAACTGAGGAAGGAGACATACTATGTGAGAACACCTGCCTTCATGGATCATCCCTCAGTGTTACCCCTCACCCCAAACAATCCAGATCTCCAAACCTCAAAGACAACTGGCAGCAAGATGTGCAGGAAAGCAGCAATGTAGTCAGCATCCCGCATCCCCACCTGCAGACACAGAAGCGGATGCAATAATCAGTCACCTCTCTTGAGCCTGTAGGAAGGAGGGAGGCTAGCCTCACTTTACATGGGCAGACACTGACCTGGTTCCAAGGTACATTGATGGTATATCCTTGGCCTTGGCCAAAACCTGTAGTGGACCAGTTAGAAGCCTTAAGATGGGGCCAGAATCGACCATGCTCATAGCGGTGGATGGAGAAATAGAGCACACTAGAGGCAGAGGAAAGAAATGTTGAGGGATTGACTAGCTTGTGTTAACCCAATCCCCAGCATAGAAAAGAACACTGGAATTGAAGAGGCAAATGTACTCTCAACTTATAGTTGCAGGGGTTGGTTCGACAAGTTGTTTCTACCAGCTACTCAATTCATTCTCATAAGTTTTTCTCTTTTTTAAGGAATTATTTATTTTACTTATATGAGTACACTGTAGCTATCTTTAGACACACCAGAAGAGGCCATCAGATCCCATTTCAGATGGCTGTGGTTGCTGGGATTTGAACTCAGGACCTCTGGAAGAGCAGTCAGTGCTCTTAACCGCTGAGCCATCTCTCCAGCCCCATCTCATACGTTTTTCTAATTCTCAATCTATACTCATAATTTTTCCATTAGTTTACCCTTCCTTTCACTCATCGACTTCTTCATTTTCCCATTCATTAATTCTTCTAGTGGTTTACCCTTTTTTTTCTACATTTTCATTGATCTCCCACCAGAACCCTTCTGTCAGTGTCCCAATTTCAGACTCACGTCTAAGGTCTCAAGAGCTACTGAGTCTACCCAAGGACCTGGGCAATGCTGACCTTGTGCGAAACTCTAGGTCACGTCTTCTCATTGTCCCCTCTGCCCTCCACCAAGTGTTATTATCCCAGGGTAATAACAACATTGGCTACTGGGTGTCCACAGGGGTCATGGGGGAATGTAAATGCCAGTAAGAGCTGTAAGGAGCCTCACGCCCATGATGGGGAACCTGGTGATTCCACTGAACGAAGTGGAGAGATACAGAGGCTAGGAATGAGGAAAGATGGGACTTGGTTTTGTGTGTGGTATAAAGTAAAGCATGCTGCCTAAGGCTGCTATAAACTCAGAGAAGTTTTGCCTCAATACTTCACAAAGCCACTCTACTGCTGTTTCATAGGTGAGAGGGACCAACACATAAAACTGACGCTGAAATGACATAATGTGCAGGTTCTGATGAAAAAGATAAAATCTACAGGTTCAGACTGAGAGGACGTATGTTCTGGGCGAAGAGACATGATCGACAGGTACTAGCTAAAAAGGCATGATATTCATGTTGAGTCTAAAAGAACATGATGTACAGATTCCAACAGAAAACACAGGAGACGGTTTTGGGTCTGGAGAACAAGAATTTTCCTGAGGGAATAACTAAGCAAAGACTTGAAGAAACCCAACTCTACAAGGGTTTGAGGCCAGTTTGGTCTACAGAGTAAGTTCCAGGACATCTGGGACTATACAGAAAGTCTTGTCTTGAAAACCAAACAAAAACCTAGCACCCAAGGAAACTAGGTCTATAGAGCACACAGAAGAGGTGTTCACTTTCATGATAACTTTTTGTAGTGCTACATACTGAATTGAGGGCCTTACACAGCTCAATAGATGTGTGCATATGTGTGTGGGCAGTGTGTACAGGACAAAGGACAAATGGCTGTTATTACTCCAAAACCATCCACCTTGGGGTTTTTTTGTGATAGGATCTTTCTTTGGCTTGGAACTCATCAATTAGGCTAGGCTGGCTGGTCAGTGAGCCCCATGGAGCTGTCTGACTCTGCCACTACAGGACTTGGAACTATAAGTGTGTACCACCATTCCAGGCTTTTTAAAAATGTAGGTTCTGTTCGAGGCCAGCCTGGTCTACAGAAGGAGTTCCAGGATAGCCAGGGCTACACAGAGAAACCCTGTCTCGAAAAACCAAAAAAAAAAAAAAAAAAAAAATGTAGGTTCTGGGGATCAAACTCAGGTCTTCATAAGCAATTTAGTGACCAAGCCACCTCCCCAGACCCTAACAGGATATTTTACAATAAGTTCAATCAACTTCAATTATAACAATGGACTGAAAGAATAGGTTCACCCTTTACCTTTCTGATATCCCAGGTAAAGGATAGTAAAGGTGCCAGCTATAGATGCACATCTATAATCTCAGCACTCGGGAAGCTGAGGCAGGAGGATTGAGAATTTAAGGATAATTTAAATTACACAATGAGACCCTGCTTTACCTTTCCCCTGAAAAAGCTTATTCAAGTCTTAGTCATTTTTTCAGACATGATACTTACATCATTCTTTTTTAAATGCAGGGGATGAAGTTATGCCTCAAAGATTAATACCTTTTCTAAAAAGAGAATCCCTGTTTTTTTCAAGATGGATTCTAAAATTTATGCAGAAATAAACCAGGAGTAGAGTAGTGGGTGTAGATATGGATGAAAAAATTGGGCAATAAACTTATTAATGTTGTAATATTAATCCAGGAAGCCACAAATGAGCAAAATAAAGAACACGGTGGGAGAAATTTAAAAAGAGAAAAATGAGTGGAGTTTTAAAATCGCAGAGATGGCAAAATAAAAAAGGCCAGAAAATACACTGGAAGAGTAAGTGAAATAAATATATACCTTTGGCAAGGCCAAGGGATTAACAAAAGAAACATTGGCGGTGGGGAGAGAAGGCTCAGAGCTTCAGAGCAGTGGCTGCTCCTGCAGAGGACCTGGTTCGGTTTCCAGCACCCACATGGAGGCTCACAACTGCCTGCAACTCCAGTTCAAGAGGATCCAACTCTCTTCTTATGGTATTCATGCATACACATAAAAATTAATTTTAAAATGATGGTTTGTATCCCCCTCCCCGCACCCAAAGGCATTCTTTGTTTTTATTTTCTCCTGGCATTTGTAAACTCCAACCTAATAACTGGATCTTTTCCCACAGTCCCTAAGTTCAAGATCTGTATCAGCAGATATCTTGCCTCCAATCTGGGCAAATGCTTTTTAGGAATACAGATCTACAAACTGCACAGTAACCCTGATGGCTCTAAGAAGAGCCCTTCAGTTTGAGGAATAGACATTTGACGGAAAGCGCCAGTATAAAGAGAAGACCCAAGAAGACAGCCTCAGAATGAAGAGACTTAATAATGTGGAATTGAAGAAAACATCAATTTCTTTTTCCTAGACAGGGTTTCCCTGTATAGCCCTGGATGTCCTAGAACTTACTCTATAGACCAGGCTGGCCTTAAACTCAGAGACAAAACCTGCCTTTAATCCCAGCACTCAGGAGGCAGAGGCAGGCGGATCTCTGTGAGTTCGAGGCCAGCCTGGTCTATAGAGTGAGGTCCAGGACAGCCAGGGCTACACAGAGAAGTGCTTATCTTAAAAAAACACAACAGCAAAAAAATTCATTGCACAGACATAACCAAAAATGAAAATTATATACTTATAACAATATTTACAGTAGAACTGACTATAACAACAAACTGGGAAATATACCAGGAAGAGCAATGCAATGAAATACTCTACAGCCTTCTTTTGTGTGCTTGTTTTTTAAGACAGGATTTCTCTGTGTAGCCCTGGTTATCCTGGAACTCAATCCATAGACCAGGCTGGCCTCATCATAGAAATCCACCTGCCGTGGCCTCTCCAGTTCTGGGATTAAAAGCATATGCACGAACATGCCCAACTGTTCAGTGTTTACAAAAGATAAAATGCTTTTACAGCACCGACATGATAACTGTGTCCCCAGTACACTGTTACATGAACATGTGAAGGACTAGCCCATTGGTAGTGTATTATTAATAATAATGAATATTTTATATGCATACAAACAGACTATAACCTAAACTGACATGGGGGGGGCATGTGTGTCCATACATGGAGATCAGAGGACAACTTGCAGGAATTGGTTCTCTCTCATTTCATCCTATGGGTCCCAGGGATCAAACTCTGGTTGTCAGCCAAGCACCTTTACCTGCTGAGCCACCTGGCCACCCATTGTTTAATGTTTAAGAATAGTTTGAGTCATTAAAAAAAAAAAAAAAAAAAGCACTAATCTGAGGTCCTCTCCAGCTCAGGGGTAAACTGCTGAATAAGATCTCCAAATGCTAAGTCAAACCCCATGCCTTTCACATCTCTGCCTGACACTGTAAGCTATAAGGTTGTTTGACAATCTGTGAAATGGGAATACCACAGTTCCTGCTTCAGAGTGAAATTAGGAGACAGCAGACAACAAGGAAGCAGTACCCTTCCTAGTTCCAGGACAACTAAATGTGAATGGCTTCCTAGCTCCTATGGCTGGGCCTGATGGTTAGAAGGGGTTAGGAATCCAATACTTAGGGTGGGGCATGGGATATACCTGGGGTCCTGGTCGAAGATGAACTGTGTCCCTTGACCATGGTGCACATCCCAGTCCACAATGAGAATCCTGTGAGCAGGAGAGAGGGGAGCTCTGTGCAGGGGGCCAAGTGAAACAACCTAGACCACAGCACCCCTCATTCCATGCTACCCACATTCCATCTGTCATTTGCTACTGACCTCTGAATGCGGTGCTTCTTCTGCGCATAGCGGGCAGCCACAGCCAGATGGTTGAACATGCAATACCCGTCCATAAGACTGTGCTGAGCATGGTGTCCAGGAGGCCTAAGCAGGAACGGGAAGGCTACAGATTTGGGAGTCTTCCTCTACGGAGACAGACTCTCCCATGTTCCCAATTCTTCCAGTAAATCTGCCAGCAACCGACTAACTGTGGCTTTTGAAGCTCCTTCGCCCCCAAGCCAACGCTCTCTCATCAAAGGGAATTTACACATAACTATCAAAAGGTACCTGCACACCCATTTGGCACATGCCTGTAATACTAACACTCAAAGAAAGAACTTGAAGCAGGAAGATCTATAGTTCAAGGCCTGCCTAGAATGTATAGCAAGCTCCGGTCTCAAAAAATAAAAAAAGCTATCCGTGCATACTCTTTCATACCCAGTCATTTGCTACATGGGCTTAGCTGAGACCTATGTCATAAAAAGTGCTATCTTTAGAAATGTGACACTGGTGTTTGCTGTGGTATTTGAAACAGCAAAGACAGAAGAGAACCAAAATTTCCACCAGCATGGGGGTGACTAGCTTAAAAGTCTGTTTGCCCAATGGCATCTCACTCGAGTGCAGCCCAAATACTGTTAAGAGACAGCTTTCAAAGATGTCCAAGGTTTGTTTTTTGTTTTTTTTTCCTAAAAGAATGCAGGGTCTGGAAGGGAGCGAGCGTATCATGTGCTTACTTACTGCCCGTGGTGGTTAAAAAGGGGTAAGGAGGACAAAGGCTATCTTCTGCATTTTTATCAGTTCTAGGAAGTCAGCTGCGGCAAGATGTTCTGACCTTTCATGGGTAACAATGAAACAGTAAATGCCACCGGCTGAAGCCTGAGATGTCACGAATTGTTGGGTACATCTGGATTTCAAGATGTTCCAGATAGAAAAAGAATATACGCCCGTGAATCAATGAACTGTGATACTTATGACTTACTAATTGAGTAAAACTCTCTGTGAGGACACCAAAGTTACTGGTGACAATGAACACTTTCAGGAGTCCATCAACAGAGAGGAGAGAGAATTTTATTGAACCCTTCTTTGTGCCACTTGGCTCTTCAGCCACATGAAGACACAGGACCCGAGTTAACACATTTTACATTTGGAGGACTGGTTTTTTTGTTTGTTTGTTTGTTTGTTTGTTTTGAAAGTGTCTTATATAGCCCAGGCTGGCCTCAAATTTATATAGCTGAGGCTAGCCCTAAACTCCTAAGCCTTCCTTTAACATCCGCCTCCAAAGTACTGGTATTACAGACATGCACCTCCATGTAGCACTATGTGGAAATACTTTTGAAAAAATATAAGAAGCCAAAGGCTTGAGAGTCCTACCTGATAACGGCCATGCCATTCCGAATTTCAGCCCCCATGACTGCATCTACCAGCCTGAGGACAGAGCCTGTAGCCAGGCAGGCACATGAATATGAGTTCTGGAGACCGTGAAAAACCAGAAAGAAAGAGTTAAAGAGAGAGAAAGCATTGCCCTATCTATTTAGCTTCTGGTTCCCACAGTGAGGTTGGCATGGATATGGGAGATGCCCCAGACCTGCTGCCACACCCTGACCCCACAGTTCTCATTCATACCGGATGCAGATAAACTGAATCATAGGTGCCTGCTAGCACGCGCAGTTCTCCTTCACTCATGTATTGGGTTGTCTCCATTAGATCAATGTATTCCAGGCTGGGGACACAAGATAGAGGAAAGGTTTTACAGCCCTGGTCCCTCCGCAGCCATACCTTCTCCAAACCAGACCTCTCGTCAAATCAGGCCTCCACAGTCAACCTAGGGGTTCAGCTGGGATTCAGGCCACAGTCCCTCTCTCTTCTCTAGCCCCCCTCCCATCTCCAGTTATATATTTAGTCCCCTGTGACAGCCATTAACTTGTACTTCTAGGCTTTCCTCAGTCTTTCGTTTCGCTGGACTCACCCACCTTTTTGCCTCTTGGAACTCAACTCTCTGCCAAGCTAGTTTTTCTGTGAGCCACACTGTACCAGGCCTCTTCCTTTGAGTTTCTATAGCTCTCAAGACCCTCCTGGTCATTCTGGCAAGTATCGAGCATCAGTTAATGAACCCGATTATGTTAATACTAGCCCTTCACAGGCTTTTTCAGACAGGGTATCATAAACCCAAGTTAAACCTGCTATGTAGCTGAGGCTGTCTTGATTTTCTGATTCTCTTGTCTTCACGTCCCAAGTGACAGGATTATAGGTATGTATTATCACACTTGGCTGGAACTTGGTTTTAGCAATGACAGATTTAGAGAGGCTCAGGGACTTGCCCAAGGCTGAGCACAGAGTCTATTGGACTCTTTCCCAAAGCATTCAGTCTGTTCTGCTTGGGCCTGGGCATCCTCCTCCCCGCCCTACCAAGCTCCTGAGTTTTCACCTGTGAACCAACATCAGCTCTTCCTTTTCAGCGAACCTGGCCTGGGGAGACACAACAAAAACACTGGGCTAGAACGCAGGCCATGCCTAGGTCCTGCCAGTTCCCCGCCCACCATCCAAAGGCTGTGGAGGATTCACCTGAAAAGACACACAGCGGCTCAAGAGGCCCTCCAGGATCAACTGCTCTTTGATGGCATGGAGCCGCTCAGGGTTCTCAGGGAAGCTGGGAAGGTGGAGATGGAATCACACGTACACACAGATAGGCAAAAAAAAAAACGCTACGGGAGCACGTCTGCTCTCGTCCCATCTCCCACCCACCCACCCCACAGCTGCTCACCCCTTATCTGCGACATCAGCCTTTCCTCTTGTCATTTCTGAAATCTAATACTTCCCTCCGTTCATGCCGTCGGAGCCTCCAGTTTGAACTGTCTGCTCCATCACCTTTACCAGAACCCCTCCCTACTTCTACACTAATTCCACCAAAAGCCCCTCCTATACACTGCAGCCAGCCAGCGGTTAGAATTCTACTACTCGAAATCTTTTTGTAGCTTTGACTCTGTTCCCAGTAGAAGCCAAACTGTTCACCACACCTTGAAGGCCCCATCCCTATTCTGGCTCCCTCTTACCACACCCTCCTCTTTCACCTTGTTTCCCCTGCAAAGCTCCTTGGTCTTCAATTAAAGCACATTCCCTTCAGCTAGGCCTGAGGACTTCAACTGGTTTTCATGCCTGGAACTCTTTTCAGTGATGACGCACGGCTCAGTCCTTTAGTTCCACCCTTCCCCCCTGCCCCCCATCCCTTGTATCTTTACGCAAAGGTTAGCAATACCTCCCCTAGCTACTGTATTCCAAATGGAAGCACCCCTTCGGGTCACACTTTATTCTCCTTCCCACCTGAGTTCCTCTGCTTTAACACCGTAGAGGTCACCTCTTGGTTACTTTTGAAGGCAGCTTTGTTTACTGTTGTACCCTCAACAAATGTACCATACAGAAAGCCTCTTGACATTGTGAGTTAGTTTCAGGTCGGGATAGGGGAGACGGCTACTATATTTGTAAATAGCAGTGTAATGATTAACAGACAATGGTAAGGCTAGTAAAATAGCTACGATCAGATGTGAGAAAGGTGGTGGCCAGTCAAAGGCTTCTGGGAGTCTCCATAGTTGTGAAAGTTGAAAGAGGAATCAGTCAAGGGTAAAGACCCAAGGCTAGAGGATGCCTGGCATACTGAAAGAAGAGAAGACAGCCAGTGTGGGTGAAGTCAATTGAAGCACATGAGGAGAGGCCTGGCTGAATAGGTCACAAAGGGTGACAGGAAGCCAAATCACGTGGAACCTAAGAGGCCAGAACCTTAGAGGCTGACTTTACCTTAAGAGCAAAGTTCTGGCCTTTAAGTATTTTAAGAAAGGAAACGTCATCTCAAATGTATTTTTTAGGCGTCAGTGTGGAGGCTGGAAGCAGAGGACCAGTGGAAAGAAGTCAGACAGTGAATATATGTTGAAGATAGAACCAAAAAGAATAAACAGATTCTTCTGAGAAATAGAGCAAATGAGAAGTGTATTTCAGCATAAATGTCTTATTCTCAAGGACGGCTCATGCTGGCTAGGCCAGGGCCCTCTAACAATCACTTCTAGCCAAGTGTAGTGGCTCATGCCTGTAAATCTCACCACTCAAGAGGCTAAGACAGGAAGCTCACCAAAGGTTTGAAGCTGACGTAGACTATATAGTGAGTTCCAGGATAGCCTAGGCTACAGAGTCAGATTTGGTCTCAAAGCAAAACCACATGGATTTCCCAGTCATTTTGTCGTTATTGAATAGTTTATACCGCTGCTGGGTGTTTAATAATCTCCCCTCATACTCACCAGTCAGCTGAGAAGGGACTTTTCTATGTTGGTCACATATGTCACTAACTCTTGGCACATAGTAGACACTTGATAACTGTTTATTGGCTTAAAAGAAAACTCTTTCAAGAATGATTCCCCCACCTCCCTAAATCACCTGCTTCCAGACTACAGGCTAGAATAAGAAAAGATTCACTCTTGTTTGTGGAAAGAGAGGGGCAATTATGTAAGTTTTCTAGTTTGGGGACAATTTGGAGGTCCCAGCCTCACCTGTCATCCCAAAGGCAGTGGAAGTCATTTAGTTGTTCATCAAACACCAATCCAGTACCAACTGGTATTCTTGTCTCAGGGTTCAGATCCTGCAGGGGAAAAGAAAAGAAACAGATTCACTCAGGGCTCAGTCAGCGAAAACACCTCATACCGTCCAGGATGGGGGAAATCACTGTTTCGTTTGGTAAACTGCAGCCAGGCCTCCTCTCTCACCAGCCCTTGAAGCCCCATGATTAGGTCTTCTTCAGCTGGTTGGCTGAGCTTCTTCATTTTGCCTTTCTTCTTTACCTCCGCTAGACTGGGGCTGGAGTGGGGTACAGCACCCTTCTTACCACCACGCTTCTGCCAACCAGAGAGAAGAATCAGAGTCTGGCCATGGATGCCTGGCTTCGTCCTCCACCCCCCATCAGGGCCGGTCTGGGGCCTCACCAAGGTGGAGTCCTGAAGGGGTGACTGGGGATTGTGCCTACTCTTTCGCTGCCTGGTAGAAGAATCCTGGCCGGTGGAGGTCATGGCTGAAGAGCCTTCGCTCCTGGAACAGCTCTAGCAAAGGTGTAGTTGGTAGTAAGGCGGCTGGAGGGTCCAGAGGACCCGACATCCCTGCCCCTTCCCAGGCCCCGCCCCCTATTCTAGATCGCAGTCTTCACCCCGTTCATTCCCGAGCTTTCTAAACCCCGCCCCCCAAGGCCATCTTCTGCTAGAGGAAACCTGGTCCTGTCCGTTGCCCCTGGACCTCGCTGCTTTTATCCATTTCTTTTTCCTCATTTTGCCTATTCACTGAATGAGGTAACCCCAGGCTCAATCTGGCTCTTCTAAGGCCTGCTCTATTCAATCACCGCTCCCCACCCCTCCACTTCCCACATCCTTTCATACCTCTAATCAGCACTCGGAACGCTTGGCTTCTGCAACCTGCCCGCTTCAGCCTATCTCCCCAGATAAATCACCCACCTTTCCGCCAGACCAGGCTGCCGCGGCCTCGGCAGCACCCTTAAAGACTCACTCAACTCCACCTCCTGTAGGGCCGAACCCGCACCTTCCACTCTCGCAGATCTCGCCCGGAGCTTTTCCCCTTGCCCCGCTGCTCAAGAGGACTGCCCCTTTCGATCAGAATCCTTCAGACCCCACCCCCTTCCCAGACGCCTACCGTTTAACCAAGCTCCCTCAGCCGGTTCCAAGCCTCCGCCCAATGCCCGCCCAGTCATCGCCGCTGGCCAATCCCTCCGTCCCTACTTACTGAGCGCTGCCCCCTTTTCAAACTCCGCCCTTGGCTCTCGCCGCCAAATTCCCAGCGACCTGTGTGGCCCCGGGCACCTGATCCCTTCTTTTTCATTGGGCTGAGCGTTTTAATTTGCCCGCCCACGTCCAGCCCACAACACGAAGCTAGTCCGCCCACACGCTTCCGGCGCAAACCACACCTCTCGCGAGCATGCCCATGGAACCGATCATACTGCGCCTGCGTGGTGTAATACACTCCCTAGTTCGAGACCCGGATCTGCCCCTAGCGCCAACACCGCCCCCTTCCTCACACACCCCACCCCCGCATCCATTGTTGCTGTTGTTCTGATTGCTATGGCTGCCATTCTCAATCCGTAGGAGACCTACGGATCCGCATCAGTTGTGTTGTGCAGAGATTCCAGAGCAAATCAAAGAAGCTAGGATGTTTGGAAGAGACGTCTTTTCCAAGATTCCCGAGCTGTGTTTGGCGATGACGTAGCTCGCGCGTGCGGGTGACTAGTTCGAGATAAACGCTAATAAAAGTCTTTGTCTGGTGGCAGCCAAAATGAGTGTGATGGTAAATGTTGATAATTTTCTGGGCTAGTAGTCACTCCGATGGTATTCAAGAAGCATCCCCAAAAGTTAGCTTATTATTCTGCAGCGGAAATGAGTAAAGGATTGGAAGAAGGCTCTGCAGGTGGTGCAGGGGTGAGACCTAAGTGGCTCACTGTGTCAGAAAGCCCGATTTTTGTGAGGTAGTTCGCATTGTTAAGGGTGCTCTGTAGACAACACACGGGGGGGGGGCGTACTTAGATTTAGATCTTGGACAGGTCACAGCTCTGTCCTCAGTTTCCTTACCTGGAAAATTGAGATGCTAGTACCAAGGCCAGAATGGACTTTCGAAGGACTGTTTCTCCTGAATGGGAGCTCAACCTACCTGTCCCCCTCCACCAAGTAATCAAACTAACAGCATGTGGTGGACCAAGGAGGGAAAAATTGTCCCTGTGACTCTTTGAGGCGCCCATCCTCTAAGTATCAGTCCCACAAATGGCCAACTTGTCCTGATCTCCCCGTCTCAAGGACACCATTTCCTAAGGACCTGTAGGCTAAGACCAGAAAGAAACCATCCGGAGTTCTGTATCACTGACTAGCAAATAATCCAGTAGCCAGACCCTCTGAACATCTTGCAAATGCCGGTTCCAGCCTTCCATGTTCTTATCTCTAAACAATTTTTGCCTTAACGGCTATCTAAATCTACACACACTAAAGAAAATAATAATCCATAAAAATATTCTGGGAGTGTGATGCCCACCAAACAATAGATTGAGGATCGTTGTAAACAGTGAAGTTGCATTTTCCTATACAGTCAGAAAAGGTTCCTGTCCAACAGGGCTCAGTAAACTTTATAAAAGCTCAGATTGCAAATAGTTTAGGCTTTGCAGCCACATTTAATCTTTATGAAACACTTTCCTTCTTTTAAAAAGGACCTTGCTTTCATGTCCAGGCTGCCTTGAACTTCTGGGCTCAAGGGTTCTTCATGTCTCAGCTTTTCAAGTAGCTGGCACCACTGTGTCCAGTTAATCTTTCTTTAAAAACAAGCAACAACCATTTGTTTTAAAGTATATATATATTCGGGGGCTGGAGAGATGGCTCAGCAGTTAAGAGCACTGACTGCTCTACCAGAGGTCCTGAGTTCAATTCCAGCAATCACATGGTGGCTCACAACCATCTGTAATGGGATCTGGTGCCCTCTTCCGGTGTGTCTGAAGAAAGCTACAGCTCATATAAATAAAATAAATCGTGTGTGTGTGTGTGTGTGTGTGTGTGTGTGTGTGTATTAGTTTTTGACAGGGTCTCTCCATGTAGTCCTGGCTTTCCTGGAACTATGTAGAGCAGGCTGCCCTCAGACTTACAGAGATCCACCTGCCTCTGCCTCTGCCTCTGCCTCTACCTCTGCCTCCCGAGTGCTGGATTAAAGATTAAAGGCATGTGTCACCATGGCCAGCATATTTCATGTATTTTGCCTGTGTGTATGTCAGTGCCTAAGGAGGCAAGAAAGAACATTGCATCCTCCAGGAGGTGGAGTTAGAAGTGTTTATGAGCCCTTTGATGTGGCTGCTAGGAATCAAGCACTGAGACATCTCTCTAGTTCAACAATGTAAAAGAGTGTCTCTCAACCTGTGGGTTGTGACCCCCCCTTGACAAACCTCTATCTCCAAAAATATTTACATTATGACTCATAACAGTAGCACAATTATGAAGTAGTTATGAGGTAGCAACTAAAATCATGTTATGGTTGGGGTCACCACATCCTGAGGAACTGTAGTAAAGGGTCGCAGCATTGGGAAGGTTGAGAAGCACTGCTTTATTTACATGAGTACACTGTAGCTGTCCTCAGACACACCAGAAGAGGGCAGCAGATCTCATTACAGATGGTTGTGGTTGCTGGGAATTGAACTCAGGACCTCTGGAAGAGCAGTCAGTGCTCTTAACCACTGAGCCATCTCTCCAGCCCTCCACTGCTTTAAAAACATAAAAATTGTTGAGCAGTGGTGGCACACGCCTTTAATCCCAGCACTCGGGAGGCAGAGGCAGGCAGATTTCTGAGTTCGAGGCCAGCCTGGTCTACAGGGTGAGTTCTAGGACAACCAGGGCTACACAGAAAAACCCTGTCTCTAAAACCCAAAAAGAGAAGAAAATGTCTCTGTAAGATCAGGCTGTAGGCAGGCCTGTAAGGCTTTCTCCCCTCTCTAAATGGTTACACTTCTATTCTTGGATACTTTGAAGACAGTTATTTGTATTAATCTTTTTTCTTCTTCTCTCCTACATTACATCTCAACCACAGTTTGCCCTCCCTCCACCCCTTCCCAACCTCCTCTCCCCCAGATCCACTTTTCCTGCATTTTCCCTTCAGAAGAGAACAGGCCTTCCGTGGATATCTACCAAACACTGATACAATAAGACAAAGCATAAACCCTCATGACAAGGCTGGACAAGGCAACCTAATAAGAGGAAAAGGGTCCCTGAAGCAGGCAAAAAGTCAGAGACAGCCCAGCTCCGATTGTTAGGATTTCCACAACAATACCAAGCTAGACAACCATAACATATATGCAGAGAACCTAGTGAACCTCCATGCAGGCTCCCTGGTTGTTGGTTTAGTGTCTTTCAGCCCCTAGGAGCCCAGCTTAGTTGATTCTGTAGGCAGTGTTCTCCTGGAATCCTTGACCCCTCTGACCTCTACAACCTGCCCTCCCCCTCTTCCTGGGGGTTTCCAGAACTGCCTAAGGTTTGGCTGCAGGTTTTTGTATCTGCTCCTATCAGGTGCTAACGAGGCCTCTCTGCAGATGGGATGGGCAATGGTCTGTTGTTCTGGATGGCATTGCAGGCCTCTCCCGAGGCATTTTCTTAATTAGTGATTGGTGAGGAGGGCCCAACCCATTGTGGGTGGTGCCACTCCTGGGCAGGTGGTCCTGGATTCTTTAAGAAAGCAGGTGGAACAAGCTATGAGGAACAAGCCAGTAATTAGCACCTTCCATGGCCTCTGCATCCGCACCTGCCTCCAGGTCCCTGCCCTGTGAGTTCCTGTCCTCACTGCTTTTGATGATGAAGTGTTTATGTGGAACCATGAATGAAATGAACCCTTTCCTCCCCACGTTGCTTTTGGTCATGGTGTTTCATCACAGCAATAGTAACCCTAACTCAGACAAGTTGGTCTTAGGATCAGGGCACTGCTATGACAACCCTGACAATGTCGTTTGGGGGAGGGTGTTCAATGCTTGGTGGGCCATTCTGTAAAAAGTTGGAAGATGAGACTTTTGAGAGCAATGCCAAGGATAGAGACCTGGCTTGTGAAGTGACAGAGCAGTTTAAAGACACTTCTGGAGCCATTTGTTATTTTGAATTAATATTCTATGGTTCTGGTCAGTTGGGGCTGAAGATTTAACAAGGTAGCAGAACTGCTTAACCAATCTCTTTGCCTTGCTAGGATATTCAATGCTGCTTACTTGGGGATGTGAAATTAATGGTGTTTAAGAAGAGACCAGCACAGACACAGATCCACAAAATTAAAAATCTTAACACTAGGTGGAAGTGGCACATGACTTTGATCCCAGCACTAGGGAGGCAGAGGCAGGTGGATCTCTTGAGTTTGAGGCCAACCTGGTCCACAGAGTGAGTTCCAGGACAGGGCAAAAAAAGAAAAAGAAAGGAAGGAAGGAAGAAAGAAAGAAAGAAAAGGGGGAAGAAGAAGAGGAGGAAGAGGAAGAGAAGGAGGAGACCAGCATTGTTGAGGTGAAATCTTCTGAGAAGTGTTTCCTGAGAGCACAGAAAAGCTATGTTTCAGAGGCAGCCAAGTTTGAACCTTGCACTATCAGCTGAACTTGGCAGTGTAAGAGCCACTCAGGTGGTACTGGTTTGAAGGCCTGAAGAGGTCATGGAGAGCAGCTGAGGCCTGGGCACTGTGAGAGGCCAGGAGAGGCTATTGGTGAAAGTACAGCCTCAGTTGTAAATGAAACCCCAAGATTGATGGAGTCGTGGAGAGAAGTTGAGCCTTGCCACCATGAAGAGAGCCTATTGGTGAAAGTGCAGCCCAGTTATAGTGGAAGATCCCAGAAGTTTTGGAGATGTCAGTACTCTGGGATAACCACCGAGAACAACAGTGTGTGCTGCAGAGCCGGAAGTGGTCCAAGCTCCTTGGAGGAAATCAGAAGAATGTGAGTGAATACCAGACATTGGACTTTGAATTATTTATTTATATGCTCTTGGAATTTAGGTTTGCTTTGGTTTAATTGTGACTGTGCCCTGGTTCTTCTCTCTTGAAATAAGAAAGTATTAATTTATTTTTGATTTTATAGGGATCCACAATTGAGAGACTTTGAATTTTATAAGACGTTGGGTTTTAAGAGAGATTGGCTATTTTAAAGAGACTGAATTTGTAATGTGTTTGAATTTGTAAAGATTGTAGGTTTAAAAGTTTTTATATTTTTAACGTGAGATATTGGGATGAGTAAGAAAGGAAAGGCTGAATAGTGACGTGTTAGCATGTCAAGTTGACAGGGGTCAATTGTGCTAGATAGTTTTATGTTAACTTGACACAAGCTAAAGGCATCTGAGGAAGGAACCTTAATTAAGAAAATGCCTACATAAAATCGGGTTGTAAGCCAGGTGGTGGTGGCACACACATTTAATCCCAGCACTTGGGAGGCAGAGGCAGGCAGATCTCTGAGTTCGAGGTCAACCTGGTCTACAAAGCAAGTTCCAGGACAGCTAGAACTACACAAAGAAACCCTGTCTCAAAAAACTAACTAACAAACCAAAAGAATCAAGCTGAAGAGATGGCTCAGTGGTTAAGAGCACTGACTGCTCTTCCAGAGGTCCTGAATTCAATTCCCAGCAACCTCATGGTGGCTCACAACCATCTGTAATGGGATCCGATGCCCTCTTCTGGCATGAAGATACCATGCAGATAGAGCACCCATACACATAAGCCAAAAACAAAAAACAAAACAGGCTGTAGGGAACCTTGTAAGGTATTTCCTTAATTAGTGATTGATAGGGGTGGACTAGCTCATTGTGGGTGGTGCCACCCCTGAGCTGGTGGTCCTGGGTACAAGCCATGATGAGCAGCATCAACTTCTGTTTCCAGGTTCCTGCCCTCACTGCTTTGGATGATAATATGGAGCTTCGAGCAAAGTGAACCCCTTTCAACCCAAGATGCTTTGGTGTTTCGTTCCAGCAATAACTCAGACAGCAAAGGTCCCTGTTCTCCTTGAGGACAGGTATTCCTTTTGTGAGGACGGGGACTTTTAGGGACAGGACCACACCAATCTGCTATTCTTTATTGAGCCAAATGTGCCACTGGGAAGAACAAGAACAGGGACTCTTCATGTACTATTGCTATTTTGCTGCTAGTTGCTAAAAGAAACTCAAGGGCTTAATAAGTGTCTCAGGGTTTCTATTGCTGTGATGAAACACCATGACCAAAAACAAGCAGGGGAGGAAGGGATTTATTTGGCTTATATTTCCAAATCATAGTCCATCGTTGGAGTAATTCAGGACAGGATCTCAAACAGAGCAGGAACCTGGTGGCAGGAGCTGATGCAGAGGCCATGGAGGGGTACTGCTTACTGGCTTGCTCCTCATGGCTTGCTCAGCCTGCTTTCTTATAGAATCCAGGACCACCAACCCAGGGATGGCACCACCCACAATGGGCTAGGTCCTTCCCAGTGATCTCTAATTGAGAAAATGCCTTACAGCTGGATCACGCAGACATTTCCTCAACTGAAGCTCTTTTCTCTGTGATGGCTCTAGTTTGTCTCAAGGTGGCACAAAATTAAGAGGAGGGATTTCCAAGGATGGGGCTAGGAGGAGAGGAGGGAGTTAGGGCTGTGATTGGGATGTAATGTGATTAAAAATAAATAAATTACGGGGGGAAAAAACCAGCCAGTACAACAAGTAAATATTTCTTTCTCATATGAAGCCCAATCAGGATGTTGACTGCTGGTAATTCATGGACCCAGAAAAATTTCATCTTATGATTACTTTCCTCTATATACTTGGAATTTTCACTTTTAAGTTGGTGGGTGGGGAAGCAGAGAGCAGAAGCTCCCGTGAGAAGCTTTTGTGGCACACACCTAGAAGTGGTAGGTGACGCTCTACACATAATTCAAAATAAATCTTGAAAAATAATTCTATTTATTTAAAATCACAGTGATTGCCATTTGTTTTCTTTTATACAGGGATGGGGATGGGACTCAGGGACTAACGCATGCTAGACAAGTACTTTGCCACTGAACTATACCCTCAACCCTGGGACAGGAACTCTAGAGACATGCTGGGTGGTGGTGGTGCACTCCTTTAATCCAAGCATTCAGGAGACAGAGACCAGTTCGAGGCTAGCCTGGTCTACAGAGTGAGTTCCAGAACAGCCAGAGCTGTTACATAGAAAAACCTTGTCTAGAGAAGAACAAAACAAACAAAAACCTTTGAGACATCAAGAGGGAAGGATGTGAAGGCACTGTTTTTCTATACAGATTAAGATATAAGATTATTCCTTTTAAAGCCAGAAGAGTGTCGTTCAGTGGTCGGTCAAGCCAGAGGATTACCACATAATAAGCTAGGTGTCACATATGACAGCTTTAGCCCAGAGGGTTATGGACCAATGCTCTTCGCCGGATGGATGTTCCTTATGTCTCTTCTTTTGGGAGAATGACATTTGTGCATGCTTTTGTTTATATCTGGTCCCATTTGTTTATGCCTCCACTCACAGGGGATGCTTTAAAAACACTATTGCACACTGACATTTGCCTCCATGGATCATCCATGGTACTGTAAGACAAACAATGCCCTTGCTTTAACTCTTCTGCACTTTAAAACCTTTGTGCTCAACATAAAATAGTACACAACACGGGCATGCCTTACAGCCCACAAGGACAGGCTAGTGTAAAAATGTCCCAAAGATTCGTTGAACGATAATTTTAAAAAATCCAGGTGTTTCTGTACAGCATTGGTTGTGAGCCTAGCCTTTAACGGCTGAGTCATCTCTCCAGCCCTCTGTACAGCATTGGAACCAAGTTCCTGGAGATAGATTTATGAAATCCTGGATGTGTCAAGCTGAAGGTTCTAATGCAGGTTCCAGAGAGATGTTTATGACAATTCAGATTGTGACTTATGTGCCTTTTTTTTCCTGGCATGCATGTGTATATGTCTGTGTATATGTGTCATTGTGTGTAGAGGTGAATGCACATGTGTGTAGAGGTGAACGTGCATGTGTGTAAAGCCCAGAGCACAATTTCATGTGTTGTTTCTCAGACACAACACATTTTTATGATAGAGTCTCTCCCTTGCTGGAAACTCCCCAAATAGGCTAAGTGGGTTTGCCAGGAAGCCCAAGGGTTTGCCTGTTTCCATCAGTACTGGGACTGTAAGTATGCACCCCCAGGATGACCTGTTTTACTGGAATTCTGGGGATCAAATTGAGGTCCTGGTCTTTGTAAGGCAAGCACATGACTAACTGATGTACCTCAGCCATATTTTTGTTTTAAAAGAGGTAAAATCTCACCATGTTGTCCAGGCTAGCCTTAAACTCTTGGCCTTAGGGATCCTTCTGCCTCAGCCTCCTGGGTAGCTAGGACATATACTAGGGATGTAGCTTAGCATGTAATTTACCTAGCATATACTAGAAGGAAAAACGGGAGAGAGGAAGGGAGAGAAAAGACAAGACATTTTATACCTGGAGATGTAGTGTTTTACCTAGGACATGTGAGACCCCAGGTTGCATCTCTGGCACAATAACAACAAAACCCAGCAGGCAAGTGGTTTGGACTTCAAGTGTGTGCCATCATGCCCAGATTGGAATATGGATTATTTGACAAGAACAAGACAGTTTTGGTGTTTTCATATTGATTCACTCCTTAGGTCCCTCTAAAATGCTTGACAGAAGGTACCTATTGAGTTTAAGGGCAAAGAGTTTCTCTACAGCTCGGGGTGAAGGTGCCTGCTGGAGACCATACAGTCCTGTGCAGAGTTTGGGCTATGCTTACTTCCAAAACCTGGGTTCCTGTTTCTTTTGTTGATTCAAATCAGTAAGGCTACAGCAGTGGCGCATGCCTTTAATCCCAGCACTCTGGAGGCAAAGGCAGACGGATCTCTGAGTTCAAGGCCAGCCTGGTCTACTGATGGAGTGCCAGGACACAGAGAAAGTCTTTCAAAACACAAATTGAAACAAGACAGTGGAGCCCCATACAGATTAAAAAGGCAAGCCTTTCAAGATAAGGCCATGGCCAGGCTTGCTTCCAAGAACTCAAAGTTCTTGTTCCTGATCCTCTTGCTTCTTCTGTCTCCGGGTGCTGGAATCACAGGTATTTGCCACCGTGCCTTTCTGTGCTTTGTTGTGTGCATGTGTGGTGCCGGGAATTGAACTCGGGGCTTAGGCAAACACTCTGTCAACTGAGATACATCCCCAGGCCTTTCAAAGGCTTCCTGCTTAAATGTTTATACTATTGATTCTAGTAATTAGCACTTCTAAACAGGCCTGTGGTTTATACTGTTGACTCTAGTAATTAACACTGCCAATCAGTCCCCTGGTTTATACTATTGATTCTAGTAATTAGCACCCCTATTCAGCCCTGTGACTTTTCTTTACGACCCATGACCTTGCACATTCTTGGCAAGTGCTCTTTTCAGTGAGCTGCATTCTTGATAGGAGACCATTCCTAGAGAGAGTCACATTTCTAGAACAGGTGAGAGCACAGATTCCTGTAAAGGAGAGAAGAGATTCTTTAGAAAAAAAGAAAAGAGTTTCTGTTGTGGTTCAGAAAAGGGTATTTTCTACATAGTCTGGTCAGATGTCCTGAGATAGCTGGAAGGTCTTGCTTCTTGTAAAGGTCAGGAGAAGGGAGCCGTGTGAGGTGTCATCACATAGCAGCCATTCAGTAACCAGGTGAAGCCATGGTTCTTAAACAAGATTGGCGGGGTTCCAAGGAGAGTCACCACAGGGATCCCTGCTATTGTTTCTGATAGGATCTTGCTATATAGACCAAGCTGGCTTTTCGCAATCAACAAATTAATTCATTTTATGTGTATGGTGTTCTATCTGTCTGTCTATCTGTACTCTATGTACATGTCTGGTATTGAAGGAGACCAAAAGAGGGCCTCAGATCCCCCCAAGAAATGGTGTTAAAGGTGCTTGTGGGGACTGGGAATCAAAGCTGGGTCTTCTGGAAGAGTAGCCGGTGTTCTCTCCAACACCCTCTGCCTTTTTGTTTTGAGCCAGGGTCTCACTGTGTAGCCCTAGCTGGCCTAGACCAGGCTGGCCTTGTATCCATAGAGATCTGCCTACCTCTGACACCGGAGTGCTGGGATTATAGTCAAGCATCACTATGCCCAGCTAAGAAAGGACTTTTTTGAACAAGTTCTAAAAAAAAGTCTGTGTTACAAGTTGGATCCAGGGTTGGTGGGAAATTCGGGATTGTTGTGCCAGGTAGCGGTCAGGGTTTATTACTGACAATGAAGGCAAGAGCTTCTACGCATGATCAGAGTTCCTGGAGCAGTCGAGAATGGAAATTTCTCTAGAGAAAAGTCAGAAATCAGTTTATCACAAGTGGGCTGTATTTAAAATGCTTCGTGGAGGGCAGAGGCAGCCCAGTAGTATGGCAGGGATGTACCTGCCTGAAGTCTGGACACAGCCAGAGAGATTGAGGCTCACATAGAGGGTCAGGACAGGCATCCCCTTCACGGGTGGGTGGTACAGCCTGTGGTCAGAAATTCCTGAATGAGCTAAGGTAGGGACTGCTGCTCCTATCCAGATCAGGATGGGTTCCCTTCCAGGTGCAGTGGCTCATGCCTGAAGTCCCAGCACCTGCAAGGCTGAGGCAGGAGGATTGCCATGAGTTTAAGGCCAGAATTTGGGATACTTACTGAGCAGAAAGCCAGCCTGGGTCACATATAGAGTAAGACCCTGACTCATAAAAATCAAGAAAAACAAAACAACTAGACAGAAGCCTGAACTGAACGGCAAGCATAAGGCCAGCCTGGGCTGCATGAGAGCAGAGAAGGTGAGAGGGAGATGGAAAGACTTCGTGAAGGAGTGACAGAGGGAGAAAGAGAAAGGAGAGAGGGAGGGGGGATGAGGGAGATTGAAGAAAGAGAGGGAGAGGGAGAAAGAGAAGGGGAGAGGGAGGGAGAGGAAGAGAAAGGAGGGAAGGAATATAAACTATTGGGATTTATTTTATTTTTGAGATCAGATATCTCTCTCTCGTGTGTGTGTGTGTGTGTGTGTGTGTGTGTATTATATGTGTATGTATATATATTTCACTATGTAGCCCTCGGTGGTCTTGAATTCATGACAATCCTACAGCTTCAGTTCTTGCTCAGTGTTTCAAAGATGCTTAGTCATCAGATTTTGTGTCCCGTTTGTGTGCTGTCACACTGTGTCAACCATGGTCCAGAGTCGCACACAGCCACACCTCTATGCCTTACATGTCTCCTCACCTGTGATTGCACACACAGCTCTACCTGCTGCTAACCTGCAGCAGCTTAGTGGCACCTTTGCTGTCTCATACCACCTCATCCACAATTAGCCAGTCGTACACCATCTTACAACGACGTATGGAACCACCCGAATGCCACCCACAAGACTTCAATACATGGTTCCATTTATACGTCATGATTTTCCATTGTGATGTATTATACCTGCAACCTCATCCAGTAGTCAGATGTCAGTCGGATGCTGGCATTAAAGAACCACAGACACCACTGCATACTCCACTTGACACTGATATTTATTTAGCCAAATACCAACACATGTCTCCAGGTTCAGGTCTTTGGTGGTTTTATTTTACAAAATCTTTGAGAGTACAGGGCTAGGAGATGGATGGGCTGTAAAGGCTGATGACTCTAAGAGGAGGAGAAACAGGCACGGTAGCAGCTGCCTGTAATCCCAGCACTCAAGAACTGAGGCAGGAGGCTTGAGCTTAGTCTGGACTACATAGGGAATTCAAAGCCAGCCTAGGCTGCATAGTGAAACCCTGTCTCAAAACCACCACCACAACAAAAACCCCACAAAACAAAACTGAAACGAAGGAAAATGTCAGGCATGGGAATACATGCCTTTAATCTCAGTACTTGGGAGGTAGAGGCAGGAGAATAGGAAATTTGGGGTCACCCTTAGCTACATAGTTCAAAGCTACATAGCTACAAAAGATTCTTTCTCCAAAAGGGGAGGGGGGATCTCCTTTGCCACAAGCCAAGGCCGTTCTGTGTACCTTCAAGAACTGAGTGGGGCTACTACGCTGGTGCTAGTGGTGGAAGGCACAGGACCGGTGGGGTAGGAGGCCGTAGGCGATCCCAGCAGAGGTCCAGGGAAAGGCATAAGATGGCTGACAGGCCCTGACAGCACCACAGGTCCCAGGCCCTGATAGAGATGGGCAGTACCTGCAGTGCCCATTGACAAGCCTGAGGCTACCTCCCCACAATTCCCACTACTGTTGCTACCAGCTACCACCATGAAGCCACCAGCTGGTCCCTCAGCAGCTCCTGCTCCTGCTCCTGCTCCTGCCAGACTCGCCCCTCGCTTCTTTTTCCCTTTTCCAGATGCCTTGCGGTTCCTAGTCTGGATTCCGTCTTTCCTCATGGTCAGTGGGCGGTTCACCTGTAGAAAGGGAGACCACAGGGTTACCACCTCCAGCCCTTTGTGCCAGGGATAGCCTCTTAACACCACTTTTTGAAGACTGGGGAATTGGTTCAATGACTAGAGTAATCTACCCAGAGTGGGCTGGGGAACTGAAACCTGAGCTTGCGTGTGGCCCTGATCTCAGCTCGTAATATCCTCCTACCCTGGTAAGAGGTAGCCAAGGCTCAGAGCATGCGAGTGAAAGGTAGTGGGGGTTGCAAGAAGGAAAGAGAGGACGGATGGGAGGAGGCTTGAGGTGGAAGCCATGGAGAGGGCGAGGAGAAATGAATCACACACGTTCTGAGAAGAGAAAGAGGAGCGAAGAGGAAGGAAGCAAAGGCAGAGGAAGACAGCTCAAGGTGGATCAGGGCTGGCTGAGGAGGACAGGAAGCAGCACGAAGGGTAGCCCACCTGGTGGAGCTTGTAATAGAGACCGCAGGCATTGCACACCGGATCTCCACTGGCATTCCTCCGCCAGAGTGTCGTGGTGGTCGTTTGACAGTTAGTGCATTGGGTGCCTGCCCGTTTGCTGACAATCTGAGGGACAAATGGACAGGAGATTAGTGCTCGGGGGAGGTATAAGTCGGGGACAGGGCCTTACAGGGCTTGAGAAAGGGGCTGAAAGGGTGAGAGTCATATTGAAGGAAAGGGTTCCTATCTGGGATAAGAAGTTTATTCATCCATCCATCTATGTATCTATCTGTTGAGACAGGGTTTCTCTGTGTAGCCTTGGCTGTCCTGGAACTTGCTATGTAGACCAGGCTGGCCTCCAGCTCACAAGAGATCCACCTGCCTCTGTCTCCCAAGAGCTGGGATTAAAGGCGTGCACCACCACTGCCCAGCAAGAAATTTATTTTACAATCTATGTGAGACTTCTTCTATCTCTAGTTTTAGACTCTGACCACATATCAGAATGTCTTGGAGGAAGACGGGGGTGTAACCTTGGCACTCAAGAGACAAAGACAGGAGGACCATAACAAATTAAAAACCAGTATAGTATATATAGTTCCAGGCCACCCAGGGCTATATACCAAGGCCCCATTTTAAACAAAAACCAAACCAATAAATAAATAAGTAAATAAATACATCAGATAAAAACCTGTCCTATCAGGCTAACCTTTGGTCTTACCATGCGCTTCTTGGGCCGGATGAGAGGCCGATTCTGCCCGTTCATCTTGTGATACAAGCCACAGGCATTGCACAGGTAGTGACCTGTCCTGTCTCTCCGCCACAGTGGAGTAGCCGTTGCTCCACAGTTCACACACTCTCTGGCCTCTGGTAGATGGAGAAAAAAAGAAGCTCAGCTTAACTTTGTCTGGAGCCACCTAGCCCAACTCAACCTCCTGGTCCCTTTTTGAGAGCCTCACCACAAGGGGCCAACGGTAGGTTTCCATGAAACTTGGGGGAAGAATAGGCTGCAGAGCCAAGAGGGCTCCCCGTGGGAGAGAAGAAAGGACTGGGGAAATCAGCTCCCCCATAAGCATTGCTGGTGACAGGGAGCGATGCAGGCAGTGCAGTTCCCAGGGTCAGGAGGTCTGGACTCAGCCGCTCCGTCTTCAAGGTTTCCAAGAATGTGTTGTTGTTCTTCCCATCTGGGTCTTCCAGGGCCTGGGGAGGGGCATCCTCGTGGCTGGGGCACATAGTGGAGGCAGGGTAGAACGCCGTCTTGCTATAGGCCCAGCTAGCATAAGGTGAGCCCCCTGGGATTCCATCCACACTGTTGAGCAGTGGGTACACCTGAAAGACTGTTGGAGAGGTACAGAGAGGAAAAGGAAAGAACAGCAATAAACTTTAGGCAGTCCTACTTTTGGAGTGAAATGGTGTTCATCAATCCCAACATGGTGGCTAGTTTTCTGGTCTTCTTACAACAGTCTCTTGTCGCTGGATGACTCTTGAGTTCTATGTCCCTCTGGTCACTATAGCAAGGACAATCCCCTCCATCCCTTTTTGATCTATTGAGACTGGGAGGCTGCAGGTCAACTGACAAATAGGGCAGCTTCGTACATATTTCCAGCCTGGCTTCTCAGTGTGCTCACTCCAGTATGGCGGACAGAGAAGAGGACTGGTGTTCCAAGGGCAAATGGGGGCATTACATCCATCCACAGAGCTTCTAACTCTTTCCAAGAGAACGTCCTCACAGAACTGTGAACTAGCTAACTATCTCTATGCCAACCCTGACAGCTTCCAGTCAGTGCCAAGGCAGCCACCCAGCAGTTACCTGGGGAGTGTCTGTAGGCCTCAGCTTCTCTGTAGTAGGCCAGTGCTGTGGCTGCTGCCGTGGCTGCACTTGGAGAAGTGGAGGAAGATGCTGCATCCAAACCCTCAGGCCCAGGGGTAAAGAAACCCGCTGAATCTGATGGTGAGGACACCAGGGTAGAATCCACAAACTGAGGCAAGGGTTCTGAGGGCCCCAGGGCCCCGAGGCCAGGAAAATCCATGGGGACACTGGGATTTGACCTGTGAGGACAGGAAGGGTTGTTAAACACAGAAATCCTCTCTTCCCTCCTTTCTTTCTCTTCCTCCGAGTCTGTTACCTGAGACTCTGTGTCTCCTTTCTGGCTCTCAGATTCTTTTCTTCTTCTTCCCTTTCCTCCCTCCCTCCCTAGGCTGTCATCTCCTGTCTCTCCTTCCCATTGTCCTTTCTTCGAGCTCTTCCCCCTTCCTCCTCCTGTGGTCCCACTTGTCTATAGAAAGACATGGCTTCCTTCTTCCTTCTTCCTTCTCCTTCCCCCTTTCCTCTTTGCACTGCCTTGTATCCCGGTCCTTTCTCTGTTCTTCCCTTCCCTCGCCTCCTTCTTGTCCTGCCCCCCCTTTTCATTTACCACATTTCTCTTCCTCTTTCTGGGTCTCCTCTTTCCTTCCTTCTTTCCTTTCCTTGAAACCTTCCTCTTTCTCCTCCTCTGGTGAGCCTTCGCTTCTCTTTCTCCCATTCTTTATGGGGTCCTCTATTTCCTCTTTACAGTCTCTCTTCCCCTTCCTTTCTCTCCTTCTGCAGCGGCAGAATGCAGGACCAAGGTCCCTTCGACCCCTTGACAGCTCCCTTAGGAGCTTGGGGTTCACCCTTCTGTGCTCCCCAACTTCATCCCTATCTGTTGTATCTTGCCATCTGACTTTCTCAGAAACCCCGTGGTTTCCGGCTTTATCCCCCTCCCCCACTTCACTGGTGTCTGCAGACCGAGGGCCCCATTAGTTCCTCCCTGTTCTATGGGGGGGTCAGGACTCCTGCCCCCACACTGCTTATCTCTGCCATCCCCGCCCAACTTTTGAAATCACCCCAAAGCTACTGGCTTCCTCTGAGAAGAGTGACAGGTGGGTGGGGAGAAGGGTCTGTTTTCAGGAACCTTCAAGTCTCACCACTCCTAGACCTCAGTTTCCCCATCTGCTATATTGGAGGTGATACCTGAAGAGCTGAGTGATGATCCTTTCCCTCTGTCTTAGGGCACGGCTGTTTCTTTAGCTCTGCCTCCCTGGGTCTCTCCTTCCTTGTTTCCTTTCAGGGCTGACTATGTTTCTGTGTTTTTCCTTCCTTTCTATGTTTCTAGAATTTACCTTTGAAAACAAAGATTTTATCTTTGTGTGCTCACTAAGTTTCTCTGTGTATCTATCTATCTATCTATCTACCTATCTATCTATCTATCTATCTACCTATCTATCTATCTACCTATCTATCTATCTATCTATCTATCTATCTATCTATCTATCGAAGTGAGAGGACAAACATGGATGTTGGTCCTCACCACCCACCTCCTTTTTAAAGAGGCTTTCCTATGTTTCTACTATTTGTGCCAGGATAGGCCTGTGAGCTTCCAGTGAGTCTCTTCTACCTCCCATTTCCACAAAACTATGTGAAACCACAGATGTGCGTGTCAGTGTGGGTTCTGGACATCAGGTCCTTATTCAGCAAGTAATCCTTGGATTTCTTGGATCCTTGGATCCTTGGAGATCTCTCCCTAGACTTCTAGGGTGTATCTTGCCCTTTCTGTGCTTTTATGAATGTGCCCCCTGCCTTCTTTGGCCACCCATGTCTATCTTTCTCTAATATCGTTCCTATTTGTTCATTTTTATGTCTTTGTGTCTTTCTCAGCTTGCCTCCTGTGTTTCTGTTATGTATTTCTCCTAGACTATGTATTCCTGAACGTCTCTCAATCTTTCCAAGTCTGTTTCTCTTTCTGCCTCCCAGTGCCTCTTCCTCCTATTTCTTTTTCTGGGCCATGAATTCTTACTATTCCTATATTCCTCGATGTGTCTTACTACACCCAGCTCGGCAAGGAAAAGGAGTCAAAGACCAAGCCTCTGCCCTGACTGGTTGATGGCTGGTAGGGAGGGGTGGGAATAGACTACTGTCTTCTCTACCCATGGGTACATCGGGGCACATCGGAAAGGGCTGGGCCCAGGGTTGGGGACCATGCTGGGGATAAGACAGCTCCTGACTGTGTCCACCTTTTTGAGCTCAGAATCCCCACCTATTTGGACAGTGGATGCTCTCCCTCTCAGTTCACCTTTCCCATCTTTCCTCTCTCTCTAATTCTTTGTCTCTTTTTCTGATTCATCCTCCCTCTGTTTCCTTCTCGCCTTTCTGCCTCTGCCTCCTCCTTGTTTTCTGTCCATGACTCTCTTCCTCCTCATATGATCACTGTTTTCTTCCTTCTTTTCTTTCTTTCTGTCTGTCTGTCTTTCTTTCTTTTTTTCTGAGACAGGGTTTCTCCGTGTAGCCCTGGCTGTCCTGGAACTCACTCTGTAGACCAGGTTGGTCTCAAACTCCGAAATCCGCCTGCCTCTGCCTCCGTCCACCAGGCTGGTCTCAAACTCAGAAATCCGCCTGCCTCTGCCTTCATACACCAGGCTGGTCTCAAACTCAGAAATCCACCTCCCTTTGCCTCCGGAGTGCTGGGAATAAAGGCGTGTGCCACCCCTGCCCGGCTCGCTCTTTCTTTCTTTCTTTCTTTCTTTCTTTCTTTCTTTCTCCCCTCTCCCCCAGTCTCCGAGTCTGTTTCATCTTCACATGTTTTATGCCTCTTGCTTTCTCTCTCAATGTCACTGTCTCCTGCTCCCCTCTTCTCTGTCTCAGATTAGCTTCCTGTCACCAATTCCTCATCTCCTCACCCACCCTCAGATTCTCCCCCCCAGCCTCATGGCCTGCCCCCTTGACTTACCTTTGGTGGGTACAGAGCTGCCCACCCCTCCAGAAGCAAGGGTCCACCCTCCAGCTCAGTTATCACTCTCCCGACAGAGATAAAGTTTATCTCGCGGCTGGGGGATATGAGAACTCCTTATCAGCTGCCTCAGTAGAGAAAGTGCTGCCCTAACCAGAGGCACAGCAGCTGCACCTACAGCTCTCTCTGAGCCCAGCCCCTCACCCCAGGTAACAGCCCTAACCGGTGTCAGCAAGGTTTCCATGGGACCAAAGGAGCAGGACAGGACCTGGAGAACAGACTTAGGGGGTTCCAGGTAGAGTTTGAGAGTCAGAAGTTTAGGTGTATAGCCATGGAGTTTAAGGGAAGGAAATAATTGGGTTTAAGAAGTAGAGCTGAGCCTGAAGTTCAGAGATACGTTTTGGGGTCAGAAGTGGGTTAGAAAAAACCGGATGAATTTAGGAAACCAGAGGTGAAGTTTTGACAGTCAGCTGCCAAATTAGAGACGAAGTTGAAAGGTTAGAAATGGGTTCTGGGGGACATGGTAAAATGCCAGAGAGAAGTTTTGTGGGTTTTTTCCCCCTGGGGAGCAATTGGGTTTAGGAGCAAGATGGTCCTGTGGCTGTTAATCCAGAGACAAATTCTGGGAACTCAGGAAGAGTGGGAGAAGTCAAGCCAAGAGATGGGGTAGAGAACGTAGGAAAAGAATGGGGTCCAGTGGGCAGTCAGCCCTAGAGCTGACAGGCACGGGGACATTGTGACAGAATAGTTGTGGAGAGCAAACTTAATGTCTAAAATAACAGACACGTTTTGGCCAGCAGGTAGGGGGAAGGGGACAGTTTGGGAAGGTCAAAGAGAAGATGCAGGGAGCCAGCATGAGGTCCTGACAGGCCACAGGGACTGCAATTAAAAGATAGGCTTTGACACATCAGAAACAGGTGTGGTCAGCCAGAAAGAATGGGTTAGAAACAGAGGTATTCACTTGGGAGCAGAAATACCAGTCCTGGGGAAGCCAAAGTGAGGATTTTTTTTTTTTCTTTTTTGGGAGAACAGAGAGGCAGAGACAAGTTTCAATTAGCAAAAATTCCGGTTTGAGATAAGATAGGAGCGAAGGGGGAATGAAGGCGAGGATTTCTAGGGGGTGGTATATACAGAAGGAAGGCCTGGAAGGATGAGAGAAGTAAGGGTCCGAGGACATAGAGATCTTAGAAGGAATAGGAGTCTAGGAAGACGTTCTGGCAGATAGAAGTTTTGGAGAGGAGCGATGGAGGTTGGAAACAGAAGTCTGGGGAGCTGTGGAAGAATTGGATGACCCACATTTTAGGGGCGAGCTATGGGTCAGAAATCCTGAGGCAGGCTTGGGCAGCAGGCTGGAGGTTCTTTAGGAATAGAGACTGACCTGGGCTTGTTGATGCAGAGGATTCAGCCACCTTAGTGGTGTGGTGAGCTCAGTGTGATTCCAAGGGGAGTCCTCACTAGCCTTGGCCTTTGAGTCTCCCTTCCTCCCACCCTCCTGCCAGCCCGCCCTCCCTCCCTCCCTCCCTCCCTCCCACCTACCTTCTCCCTCCTCTTTCCTCCTCAGGGAGTGGCTGGTGCCCCAGTGGGTGGGGCCATGCAGGGGAGGGGGTGCTCTGTCTCCTAGTGGGGGACCTCTAAGGCACTAGTAGTCTCTCCTCCCTTCCTTCCTGCCCATCCTGTAGCTTGTTGGATCTGTGTTGCCTTTGGCTTCTATGGAGTCCAGTGTCCAGTCAAATCATATGAGCTCTTCATCAAAATGTTTCGTGCTCTACTAAGTTTTTCAGGGAGGAAAGCCTCTACTATGTACCAGGCTATTGGTGGGCTGGACCTGTATGTGTGTGAGCCCTCCTGAAATGAATGCTGGGAGAAAGGGGGATATAGCTGTACCCATTTTGCAGGTGAGAAGAATGAGGCTCAGAGTTTTGGGAGCATTTCAACCAGAGCCTGTGGGCCACCTCTATGAACCTGTTTGGGGTACCAGGACAGGACTGGTGGAGTAAGGGTACATACACTTCTTTAGTGCTTGGGCTTGTGTCTGGGGCTTACGCCAGCTCTGGCCTGCTCTGGGGCAGCAGATAAGTCTTATCAGATGGAGTCGACTGTGGCTGTTGGTGCCGCAGTAACAGGCTGGGTTGGGGTTGGGGGGCAGGGTGGGGGATGCACACGGGGACAGTGCCATGAGTTAGAGGCGGGAAACTGAGGTGACACTCAGAGTGGACTCCCCTGTGAGTCCCAGAGGATTGGGGGAAGATGACAAACAAGGGACAAAGATAAATTACTGAAAGAGATAGAGGTAGAGATGGAGAAGTGGAAGGAGGTAGAGGGATGGCACCTGGGAGGGAGGGAGAGAGGGGGGAGAGAGCCTGAGATGTTAAGATGAACATGGAGAGGTCAAAGAGACGATATGGAACAGAGATGGGCAGAAGGTGAAGGAAAAAGCTAGAAATGACAAAGGTCTAGGGCACAGATGGAGACATAAAGGAAGAAACGATGTAGCGAGGGAGAGATAGAGCCAGCGTGAGTGTGTGTGTGTGTGTGTGTGTGTGTGTGTGTGTGTGAAGCTGGTGCCATTGGTGCCAGGATGTGGCAATTGTGATCTGTGTGGCTTTGCTGTCAGCCGCATTGAAGCGATACTTTACCAACCCTAGTCACTGGATGCTTACAGTCCATCTCTACCTTTTTCTTCTTGGCCCGCTGGTGCCTCACTCTCACACAAACCTTCATCAGTAGATTTTGAACACTGCTCCTGTGTAAAATGATCGCACACACGCACGCACGCACGCACACCCAGCACTGCACTTGGATCCTCATAAGACTATAAAAGACTTTCTGACATAGCCCTGGAAATCCTTAGGATAGGCCTCTCTTAACCATCCATTATGCAGTTGAGGAGACTGAGAGCCACTGAAGACAAGGAAGGAGGAAGTTCTGAGTCAGCCCATTCCAGAGTTGATTTTGTTTCTCTGAGAGCCATTGTTCTCAGGGGCTTTAAAAATGGGAGGCTTGTCCACTTAGTGAAAAGAGGTGAGAGCCAGCAGCCACAGTCAGGCTGATTGTGAAACCTTGAGCCTCCAGGGCTATGAACAGCTACTCATCATTCATTGGTATCTAATTAATCTCATCCTTTCTTTCAATCTCATCAAAATCCAACACATCACATACATTTCTGTAGCATAAAGATTTCATGGCCTGCATGAAATGAATTAAAAACTTTCCACACGTGATTGCGGTCCCCTTCACATTGGCCTCCTTAAACTGGCTGTGAATTCTAGCTGTAATGCTAACAATGCACGCACACACACCAATAGCAATGCTAATATTAACTCTAAGCTGATATGAGCTTTAATGCTGATTCTCATACTAATAGCTAACATTAGCTGAACTCTAGTTTAAGATGACTATTATTTTTGTAGTGCTAGGGATGGAGCCTAATGCATCTTGAATACTGGGCAAGAGTTTTACTAGTAAGCTATATCTTATCATTAATTTTTCTTCCTTCTGACTCAGAATAACAGCCTTCAATTCTCATTCATAACTCAGGGCCTTGCATATACACACTAGGCATGTGCTTTGCCAACTACACGACATCCTCAGCTCCTGATTCAGCCAGAGCTTTTACCTGCAGGAACATACTGATAGACCACCAAGAGCAGCAGTATTTGTTGGCAGGACGCAGGTACTATGCTAAATCCGTTTTGTTTTTTTTTTTCAGGCATGATTTTATTCCATTCTCATCAGGTCTTTGTGGTCTATCACCACTGTCCCCTACCAGACTGGAGTTGGGCCACAGAAATGAGACTCTCCAAGGTCTCAGAGACTCCCTTCAACTCTCAGTGATTGCCTAATTTCTGGGCAAGTCATTCACTGTACTTCAGTTGCTCACTTGGAAAATGGTTATTATAGTCACAGACCCTCCTTACCCTACACTAAATGTAATTAATCTGCCCAGTGCCTGCTGGGCATATCATAAATGGTATGCTATGGAAACAATACTTCTCACCATTACTTAGTACTCTTAGCGGCAGAAGTTGTGAGTCTGGAGGTGAGCTATGGGGGGCTCCTCATTGGGAGGAGAAAGCTAGAGTCGTGCCCAATAAAATGGTATGGTGCTGGACTCACATCCCATTTCTTCATTCCTGGAGGTGACAAAGGGCCCAGTAAAGGAAATGAAGGGTGGGGAGTAGGGTGCCTTTGAGGCCAGGCCTCACCCCATTCCCTCCCCCATCCCTGTGGAGGGGGTGCAAGGCCCAGAAGTCTGTGGCCACAGTTCAGCCAGCAGGGAGGCAGCTGGGAAGGCATAGATAAGGGAATCAGCGGGGGCCAGGCTAGGCTTGGGGGAGCCCAGGGCCGGCGGGGGTGGGGTGTCCGGGTTGGAGTGTCTTCTCTGTCACACTCCCATTTGAGACCCAAGCTAATGTCCTCTCTTACTCTGATCCTTCCTTGACAACCTCTTTTGGGTTCAGGAGCCTCTATTTCATTCAAGCCACAGCACTAGGTTATCTGGGCCTCTTGGAGACTGGAGTTTCCCACAGTGGGATAGAATAAGTCTCACTTCGGTAAAAAGAAGCAGCATTCAAAACCTGACCAAGGAGTCATGTGTTTGACTTCAGAGTAAAATTATTGCTTATTATCTCAAGAATTATTTTTAATTGAGACATAACAAGTATATATATTTATGGCACAGCACAATCATTTGATACACGAGCACATAATGGTGGAATTGAAATGATTAGCATATCCACTTCCGTAAACACCAAACATCAATGGTTTCTTAGAAATGAAAAAAAAGCTGGCAGTGGTGGCGCTAATCCCAGCACTCAGGAGGCAGAGGCAGGTGGATTTCTGAGTTCAAGGCCAGCCTGGTCTATAGAGTGAGTTCCAGGACAGCCAGGGCTACACAGAGAAACCCTGTCTCGAAAAAAACAAAAAAAGAAAAAAAGAAAAGAAAAAGAAAAAAAGAAAAAAGTTGGTCACATAGAAAGGAGACTAGAATAATGATCATTAGAGACTGGGAAGGGAAGCTGAATGTGGTCAAATGCCTTAGAGCCCAGGAGGGTAACTAATCTCTAACACCCAGCCAAATGTAAAAGTTGTTACTAATTTTTTTTTTTTTTTTTTTTGGTTTTACGAGACAGGGTTTCTCTGTGTAGCCCTGGCTGTCCTGGAACTCACAGTTGTTACTATTTAATGATGAAAGAAAATAACACAGAAATGGCCATGGTAGTATGTGGAATCTCAACACTGGAGATAGAGGCAGGAGGATCAGGAGTTCAAGGTCACCCTTAGCTACACAGTGAGTTTGAGACTAACCTTGTTTGAAAAAAATGAAAGTGTGTGTGTGTGGGGGGGGGAGACCTGGGTTTAATTCCCAGCACTCACATAGGCTCTCATAAACATCTGTAACTCCACTTCAGGGAATCTAACGCCCTCACCTCACCTTCATAGGCACCCACAAAGTACATATACATTCATGCAGGCAAAACCTCCATATACATGAAAATAAACTTTAATTAAAGCAGCCATAACAGCAAATAAAGTAACTAATATACGAGTGGTCTGTTCCCAGTGGTCTATACTGTTTGCTGTATTCCTTTCTAACAGAACCCACTTCTTTCAGGTCAAAGTCAGGTCAGGTCAAAGCTATCCAAGCCCATAAAGCCACCCGTGCTTTTCATAGCTCTTGGAATTCTTCCTTTTGCTAATTTTCTGTTTTCTTTTGTTTTTGAAACAAGGTTTCAGTGTGTGGCTCTGGTGAACCTTGAACTCGATATGTGAATGAGGCTGGCCTTGAACTCACAGAAATCACCCTTCCCCTGTCCCGCCTACTGCTAGAATTAAAGACATGAGCCACCTTGCTTGGTTCTTCATCTTTTTAAAGGGTTATTTTAGATTTATTTTATGTATTCTGGTATCTCCAAAGGCCATAAAAAGGCATTGGGTCCCCCTCAAACTGGAGTTACAGATGGTTGTGAGTCACCATGCAGGTGTTGGGAATTGAACTCAGGACCTCTGGAAGAGTAGCCAGTGCTCTTAACCACCGAGCCATCTCTCTAAACCCAAACTCTTCCATTTCTGAGCTCATTTTAAATTTAGAATCTAAATTACATAAATAAATATGTAAGTTTCTTTTAAGAAAAAAAAAAAACCAAAATGAAACTAGGTGGTTACAAATAGTGGGTAAAGGGTGACTTCACTTTAGATTTTAACAAATTAATTAAGAATAAACATGCCCACAGAACTGAAAAGACTAGCGAGGCAGCTCAGGGATAGAGCTGTTGCTTAGAATTTCTGAGGTTCAAGCTCCCCAACACACACATACATACACACACACACACACACACACACACACACACACACACAGCACGAGATATGTTCACACACCAGCATTAATTCTGTGCAGTAATCAATTTTTGTTCCCTTTGATTTTGTGTGGCTTTTATTTCAGTAAGAAGCAAACGATACTGAAGAGAAGCCATTATGACTGTTGCTATTATTCTTTCGAGACAAGATCTCAGTGGAGTTCAGATTGGCTTCAAACACAACATTTTCCTGCCACAGCTTCGCAAGTGCTAGGACCCTACAGGTATGCAACCACCATGCCCAGCTCTGACTGTAACTATCCTGGCAGGAGCTGAGATATTCTTAGGAGGGGCACTTGTACCCTTTCTTCTACTATCAGGCTATTGAGAAAATTGAGTCAAAGAAACTGGAATTTTCCCAGGATTCTCACCCCAGGAGAAGGAAAAGGGTGAGACTCTAATGCCAAGGAGAAGCTTGTCTTCTGGCAAGAGTTTCACATTGTTCTGAAAGCTAATCAGACCACCAAAGAGATCAGAGCCCAGAGCAGATATAGTCATGTGTCAAAGATGGGCAGGCAGTCCCGAACCTTTGATCAGAACTGCTTAGTTATGGGTAATCTTGCATTCTCTTTAAACTCAAACCTCAGGCTAGAGAGATGGCTCAGCGGTTAAGAGCACTGACTGCTCTTCCAGAGGTCCTGAGTTCAATTCCCAGCAACCACATGGCAACTCACAACCATTTACAATAGGATCTGATGCCCTCTTCTAGTGTGTCTGAAGACAACAATGGTGTACTCACATACATGAAATAAATAAATGAATTTTAAACTCAAACCTCTTGACAGGACCCTGGAAGACAGACTTGAGCCACTTATTTCTTCAGTCCCAGATCTTTATTTTTCCATATGTATTTTTGTATCGTGGGCTATTTTCTACCTCTTTATTATTTATTTTTGGTTTTTTGAGATAGGGCTTCTTTCTGTAGCCCTGGGTGTCCTGGAACTCACTCTGTAGATAAGGCTGGCCTCGAACTAACAGAGCTCAGCCTCTACTGCTTCCCCTGGATTAAAGGTGTGTGCCACCACCGCCCAGCTTACGTCTTTTTTTTTGTTTTGTTTTTTTGAGACCCGGCTCTTACATCTTATGTTCAGTTTTTTGTTTTGTTTTCCTAAATTGCTGGGTGAAGTACAGAATATATAATACCAGTAGCGCTTGACACTCAACAATCTCAATCCTGTCCCAATCTCAAAATGTTAAGACCGCCAGTGTCACTATTCAAGTACCAATGACCAAGGCCCACAGGTCTGGCTCTTAATCAGGTAAGCAGACAATTGAGAAAGACACATCATTTTTTCCAGTCAGGACTATGTAAACTGATGCCCTTCTGTCAAAACTTCTTAGTTAGAAATAGCTTTGGGAACCAAAGTCCTTCATCCTTACATTGAAGCTTGTTCATGAAGGGCTACAAACTGCCATTAAGGTCCAAGAAATAAGTAAAACCAAAAATAAAGAGCCTTTTTTTCTATTACCATTGTCTGCCCTGTAACTAAAATTTAGACGTTCCTTTAGAGACTGTCTCATATAACACAGACAGGCCAAGTGGTGCTTCTGCCTGCCCCTATTAAATGCTAGAAGTAGAGGTCTACAACCACTATACCTGTCACAAGTCACCTTTTATAGCAAGATAGTGCAGCAATTCATTTTCTAAAACATTTTCTATACTAGACAAGCACAAAAATAATTCTACTAAAATGAATGTTACTAGGCATGGGGGTCTTCCAACTTAATGACAATGGGAATGAAATCAAGCCACAAATGGGGGGACACTTCGAGCAACTCCAAATTGAACAAGGAGGAGGAATGGGTCGGGGAAGCATGAATAGAGCAGTTCTGAGTTCGACACCAGGCTAGGTCTGTAAACAGAGGGGTCTCATTGTAGCCCAAGTGAGGTTGAAACGCACTATGTGGGCCACACTAGCCATGAACTCAATCCTGCCTCATCCTCAAAAGTCCTGGGATTAGAGGCACGCAGGATCAGCCTGTTTTTCCTTTCTATCTACCTACCTCTCTGTCTCTTTGTCTCTGTCTTTCTCTCCTCTCTCTCTCTCTCTCTCTCTCTCTCTCTCTCTCTCTCTCTCTCAAACACACACACACACACACACACATACACACACACACAAAGGGTCTTGCTACGTAGCCCTGGCTAGCGTGGAACTTACCTTAGATACCGGGCTGGTGTATCTCAAGGAGAGCTTGCAGTGATCCTCCTGCCTCTGCCTTCTGAGTGCACAAATTACAGTTCCTCACTACACCCAGTCTCAAAAGTTTTCTCTGCCAGAAGCATTTTGGGCCTGGAGGATCGGGCTGTTTTCCCAGGAATTGTTGCATTCCTGATTGAACATTCTGTCCTTGAGATAAGGGTGGCCTGAGATTACTGGGGTTTTTTTTTTTGTTTTTTGATTTTAAAAAAATGCATGAAAAAGGATGGTCCAAAATATGCTTTAAAAAAAAAAAAGCCAATAACAAATTCAAAGAGCCCAATTTGTGGTGGGAAAAGTATTGGTGACATTTTCATACATACTAGGAGTCCAAGCTGGCTTCAAATTTGCTTGTAGCTGATCCTTTCTTGTCTGCTTTCGGAGAGCTGGGATTGTAGTCTTTTATTACCATGCCTAGTTTTTATGCGATTTTGAGTATTGATACTAGCCCCCGAAGTGTATAAGAAGGATAAACTTTGGTAGTCTTCTTTTTTTGGGAAAGGTGTTTTCGAGACAGGGTTTCTCTATGTAGTTGTGGCTGTCCTGGAATTCACTCTGTAAACCAGGCTGGCCTTGAACTCAGAGATGTCTGTGTCTGCTTCCCTGGGATTAAAGGCGTGTGGTACCACTACCCAGACCAGCATAAACTTTAAAATTTTTTATTTTATGTGTGTTGTGTGTAGGTGAACAGTACCATGATGTTGGTATTTGAACTCAATCCGTAGAACCGACTTGGTAGATCCAACTTCTGAAGTGCCCTTACTAGCTGAGCCAACTCACTAGCCTTCTTTATTAAAACTTAAACTGGGGTTTGGAGAGATGGCTCAGTAGTTAAGGGCACCTACTGTTCTTGCAGAGGAGTTGGGTCTGGTTCCCAGAATCCACATGGTGGCTTACAACCATCGGTAACCCTGGATCCGGAGTATCCTACATCGTCTTCTGATCTTCATAGACACTGGACAAGCACAAATTGCAGATGTACATGCCGGTGAAACACCCACAGACATAAAATAAATCTTAAAAGTTTTTATTCTAGAGAAGAGTCCAGATAAGGTTTCTCTGTATAGCCCTGGCTGTCCTGGACTCACTTTGGAGACCAGGCTGGCCACAAACTCAGAGATCTGCCTGCCTCTACCTCTCGAGTGTCAAGAAATGCAGGTTTCTTGGGCTGGTTCCTTTTCCCTCCCCCTTTCTTTGATTAAATACAAAAGGCAAAGCTGAAAGCCAAGGAGAAGGCAAAGACCAGGAAAAGGAAGACAAAGTGGCATCTGGGGTCTCCTACTCACGGAACCCCTTCTTGGTCCTACCTTTGCATTTTGCGAAGGGACTCCCTCCAGGAGTGTAGATGCTGCATCCTTTCTAGCTGTTCTCTGTAGCATGCCTAGTAGAAGCCATCAACGTCAAACATGGTGCGAAGGTCTCCAGGAGAGGCCCAAGAGCCATCGTGAAGGGTATAATGAAGGAGAGCGGCGGGGAGGGGCATCCTAGAAGGCAGGCCACTAGTTCTGCGCATGTCCTGGTTGCTGAGCAGACCTTGGTCATAGTATCGCGTTCATAGCGTCTTCATACTTGCGATTGATGATGGTACTTCTCAGAACTGCATAAGCTCGGAAGAGGCTTCTGGGTAGCACACACCTTCAGTGGCAGAGGATAGGAGGTGCGGGCAGACAGATCTTTGCGAGTTCTGGGCATAAAACTTATTCTTAGCATTACCTGATCTGAAACAGTGAATTTAAGATCCGCCTGGGTTACATGAGATCCTGTCTTAAAGAAAAGAATGAAAGGTGCAAAGAAAAAAGAATATATACCATAGAAACACAGCAGGGAAATGCTCAGATTTACACTCCAAGAGGAAACAGTTAAGCTTCCCAGCCTGTGTCCATGGGTCATTTGTTTAAAATCATATATGAATATGTAATGGAAACTACTGCCTTATTAGGTAGATTTACACCATTTGTCCTTCTTAATTCTGACCCCAGTTGGGGTGAGGTACCAAGGGTCTGTTAGAGTTAGGCTTTATCTAAGACATGGCAAATCAGGGGCAGGAGAGGTGGCTCAGTGGTTAAGAGCCACCATACAAGCCGGGCAGTGGTGATGAAGCCTTTAATCCCAGCACTTGGGAGGCAGAGGCAGGCGGATTTCTGAGTTCGAGGCCAGCCTGGTCTACAGAGTGAGTTCCAGGACAGCCAGGGCTACACAGAGAAACCCTGTCTCGAAAAATACAGAAAAAAAAAAGAAGAGCCACCATACTCATCTAGCAGAGACCCTGAATTTGGTTCCCAACATTTTAATATTTATTTTACTTGTATGAGATGCTTTGCCTACACATAAGTATGTATACTGACTGTATTGAATGCCTGGTGCCCTCAAAAGTCAGAAGTCACTGGATCCCGTAGAACTGGAGTTACAGACAGCTGTGGGTAGTGGGTCCTTTGTAAGAGCAGCAAGTACTCTTAACTACTGGATCGTCTCTTATTCCCCCTAAAGAAATCAGGGATTGATTAGTGACTGGCAGAGTCTGCTTTTTTTTTTTTGCCTGTTGTCTCTAAAATAGCGACTCCCCTGAGTTGGCTGGTCCTTTTAGAAGGGCCACTGATAGCCTCTGAGCTCGAAGGGTGAGGGCCAGAATACTGGCTGTCTTTTCAGCCCTTTTATCTTTTTTGGCTTTGACCCTTAAGCCTTGGTTGTGGACACCGAGGTCAAGCCCACTATTCTTGAAGTGGGACAGTGGGCTTTATTTCTAACATTGCCATTTCTTTGTGTTGGGGATACTTTGACCTAGAAAGACCCAAGGACGGTTGCCCCTGTGTTGAGCCCATTTCCCTTCAACTGATAGTTCTAGACTATAGCTCTCATTTTGAAAACATTCATTTTGAGTACAAAAAAGTGTATTCTTTTGAGCAGGTTTTGTAAGTGGGCATCATTTTAGATGAATTAGCGGCTCATCCCAATAGGGAGCAAGAAAGGAGACGTAGGGGTGGAGCCTTCTCGCAGATGAGTTTGGACGTTTGACAAAACTTAGCTATATTTTACTTTTTTTGTGGTACTGGGCACTGAACCTGTAATGGCTCTGGCAGAAGCTATTCTACAGAGATTGTGTCTTTTAGTCTGATGAAACAATGGGTCCCCCTGAAATGACAATTTCCCCAGAAATCTCATTCAAAAGGACACCAGGCTTAAGGGGAACTTGTCTCCTGTCTCCCAGAAAGAGATTTGCAGTAGTTCTAACAAGTGGTCAGACAACCTTATAGGATGAACTGAAGACAGATAATGCTGGCTGGGCCACAGCCTTGACCTGGACAGCTCAGATGTACACAGCTTTGGCCCTCTTTTAAGCTTTCAGGACTCCAAAGATAGAGCTGAGGAATTTATTCAACCGCTTTGTCCCTCTTCCCAGTGTGGTCACACTGAATAAATCTTCCTCTCTGCTTTCCACTTCTGAAATAAGGTCTCCATGTAAGTCTGGGCTGGCCTGGAATTTGGTATGTAGACCAGGCTAACCTTGAACTCACAGAGATCCTCCTGCCCCTGCCTCCCAAGTGTTGGCACCATCCCTGGCCTGCATTCAACTTTTTTTCTGAGATAATGCTTCTCAGCATAATCAGCCCTGATTGTCCTGGACTTGCTTTGTAGACCAAGCTGACCTTGGACTCACAGAGATCCACCTGCCTCTGCTTCCCAAGTGCTAGGATCAAAGGCATGCACCACCATGCCTGGCTTGCTTTCAACTTTTTTTTTTTTTTTTTCCGAGACAGGGTTTCCCTGTGTAGCCCTGGCTGTCCTGGAACTCACTCTGTAGACCAGGCTGGCCTCGAACTCGGAAATCCACCTGCCTCTGCCTCCCAAGTGCTGGGATTAAAGGCATGCGCCACCACTGTCTGGCTCAACTTTTAATTTTGGCTCCTTTAATTGGCTTATTGAAGATGGGTGGCTGGACCTGATTTGGGGCACAGGTTGTGAACCCCAAGTTTGGTAACAAAATGGCATTCATGGAGGGATAAAGACATGTTTTAGGGGTGTCTACTAATATTGTAATGACCCCAGGGAGAGAAGAAAGGAAAAATGGAAGTTTCCAGATTTACTGGAGTAATTTCCTCCAGGGACAGTTTGCTCTTTCCACCTTAGCCAGCATCGGCTGCTTCCTACCCCTACTCAATGAAGCAGGCAAATGAGTTTGGACTTTGTCTTAAATTCTCAAAAACTCTGACCCTTGGTAAGTCTCTCACTGATCAGCTTTTGCCTTCCTGTTTGCCTTTGGGATCTTTGGAGCAATTTGAAGTTCTTTTGATTCATTCTGTGCTGCCATTTGGTGAATGATTTTATTTTGGGTGCTCTTCTGTTGAAGACTATTGAGTTATTGTTGTAACACAGAGAATGGTGGCATAGCAGAGAGCTCTCAAAGGCTTTGGGGACCTGAGCAGAATTCAAAGTCAAGGATCACAAAGATAGGTTCCTGTGACCAGAAGCTTCAGGGAGGCATGTTATATTTCCTCTCATGGGTTTGTCTTTTTTCCTGTGTTTACCTGTGTAGAAGGGGCCTGTCAACTGGAAGAGAGAAGGTGACTTGTCATTCTAGAGTTACAAGTGTCTGAAAGAGAGAGGCTCATAAAGTTTATTTAGGGCATTTGTCATATAACAGGAAAGATTTGGGGTGCTCTTGAGCCACTGAGGTTCGGTGGAACCATCTGGAATAGGTAGATCTGAATACCATGGTTTATACAACCATGAAAATATTGTCTGTACTAGTTTGTTAGCTGAGAGAGAATCAAAGCTGATTGGTCTTTTATAAACAATTCCTAAGACAGCAATGAGGTGGGGAACAACAATCTCTGCTCCTGGAGCTTCTGAAGAAAACCCTGGCCACTTCAGTTTTGCTTTATGCTTTAAACTCACTGTGCCCTGATAATTATGATTGGCATGCCTTTCAAATATTAGAATATTTATTTATGTGGATGTATGTGTTTAGGGTCATTTTGTACTACACAAAAGCAATTGATTCACCCGGCAGTGGTGGCGCACGCCTTTAATCCCAGCACTCTGGAGGTTGACCTGTACCCAGAGATGTTTTGCCTTAGTTTGTTTCAAATGTGTTGACCATGTTAAGAAGACTATCTTTCACTTTGAAAGAATTACTAAGAGATAATAAACTGTGTTGTAAATAATGTGCTTTAGTATCTAACTGTGTTTCCAGTGTTCTCCATCCCTGGTTCTTCATCTCTCTGATGGGGGATATGTCAAGGCTCAGAAGGAAACTCGGAGAACCATTTAGTCTGGGGAAAGAAAAAAAAGAGGTAGAGGGCTCCAAAGCAGGGTTGTTATTGGTCCCTGCAGGAGATGGGCTTATTGAATCCTGGCCTGGGAAAATGAAGTAGAAACCATATGTAGCTCCAGTTTTCGAAGTGTGAGGTGATCATCTCATGGGGTTTTATGGCGAGAGTAGATGGGAACATTTCATGTTTTGATGAGTTCATCTTTCTCCAGTGAAAGCTCCTCTAAGGATTTGTCCTGTCTCTCCTGGAATGTCTTCAAGCCTAGCAAAACTGTGTGTCCCCAAAAACATGCTAAAGAAAGACTCTCTCCAAAAGTTAGGGCACCAGGAGGGGAAAGTTTAGTTTGCACATCATAATGGTGGCAGGCACATCTAAGGGGGAAGCCTGTGACCTGATGACACCTCGCTTTTAAAAAGTTGCTTTTGGCCGGGCAGTGGTGGCGCACACCTTTAATCCCAGCACTTAGGAGGCAGGGGCAGGTGGATTTCTGAGTTCAAGGCCAGCCTGGTCTACAGAGTGAGTTCCAGGACAGCCAGGGCTACACAGAGAAACCCTGTCTCCAAAAAGCAAAAAAAAAACAAAAAAACAAAACAAACAAACAAACAAACAAACAAAAAAACCCCAAAGTTGTTTTTGTCCTTTATAAATTTTAGTCTGCCTCGTTCCAACAAAAATATGCCACATGAGGTATATATTACAATGGGGTCTTACTAAAAATCAAGAACAGCTCTGCTTAGTTGATACACCTACTAGCTGGAGCGCCCCCCTGATTAGGGTTTCAGGAAGCTGCTTTTGGAAAGTCAACAAATGAAAGACCCTGTGTGGGTTCTTACCAGCTTCTTTTACATCATTTATGAGGGAGAGAGAGTCCTACAGGCGAGCAAAGGTGACCACGGCCTAATAGCCTAGTTTAAATTGAACGGAAGCATTCTTGTAAAATCCAGTTTCTGCAAGACTTTTTCTGTGCTTCATACTATCTACTTCTGATCGCTCTTCCCTTGGAGCTAACATCTCACTATTTTAAGGACTGATTTAAAACCAGTTCATTGGTTTTAAAATGTGGACCGTGTCTGCCGTCTTGGGTTCACATCTCACTGTGTGTGTGATTTTGGAGACCATAGGCAAGCTAGTTAGAAAGGTTTCATTTTTCCAAACTCTGACAATTTCATCTAATTCTTGCTACTAGAAGGACAGCTCCTTTACTTTTGGTTACTTAGCTCTTAGATAATGGTGGAGAGATGAGGATAGTGCTTTTGAGAAGAATCTGTTCTTCATCTGGTGTTTATCTATTGAGACAGTATGGACATACATTCCCTGCATAGCTGCCTGCCACCTTCTGGAAGGAATTGTTTTCTTCTATGTGGTAAACTTAAAACAAGATTTTATTTGGTGTTTAAAAAACTTTTTTAAAAACTATTTTCTGCTGTTTGTGTTACGAACCTATGGCTGCTTAGGAAATTGTCCTAATAAGTACAGCTTCATTTAAGGACCCATTTGTGCTAGGGCTTCAAATGGTTGCTTTGAAATCAACTGTTTTTAGTTGACTGTGGTACAGATAATACCCTATGGAGCTGATTGGACACATGTAGAGATGTGTATCTAAATTATGCACAATAACCAGCAATCTCTATTGATCAGCACAAAGAGGGACTTCAGCCAGCCAGAGCCAGCCTGAGCAATGGGTACAGCAGCCCAGAACATGCCATGCTTCCCTTTGACCCTGTGCCAGGCTGAATAGCCTAAGCTAACTTCACAGGAGATGAAAAAACACACTTGTATGAGAAGGGGAGCCAAGTCCTGGAGATCGTGGATTATGGAGTTAGGCAAGGAGAATCTGCCCATTGGCACAGCTAGATGGAATTCTGCCCCCCTTTAAATGAGCAACTAATATAAACAATGGCATTTTTTTCACGCTGTATTGGACCTTGGCTAATTTTTTTTACTTTAGTTCTAGTAACTGGCTCCTGAAACCAATTGTACTTTGCTTAAAATGGGTGAGAATGCCCTGTGGGTAATGTCCTAGCATCTTAAAAATGCTGGTTAAGTCTCTTGTTCAACACCCCCCCCCAACTCTCTGTAAAAAATGATTTGTCTTACAGGCTTAAAAAATGACATTCAAAAATCTATATTCTTGTTTATTCTACTAAACCAAAGATATTTAAATATTGTTTTAGAAGAAGGTGATTATGGCCCATTCCTCAGTACTAGGGAGACAGAGGCAGGTGGATCTCTGAATTCAAGGCCAGCCTGGTCTAAGAGCAAATCCCAGGAGAGCCAAGGCTACACAGAGAAACCTTGTCTCAAAAGAACAAAACAAAACAAAACACCACCACCAAAAGAGTAATTTCTCTGTAGGTCTTTTGTGCCACAGCGCTCACCGTTGCTGGTACCTCTAGGCCAGCCTTCTAAAACTTGGCAGATGTTAGGTATTTATAAATGTGTTCATGATTTGATTGCTTACTTTTCAAAGTAGCTTTACTATTGTTGTGGGTTTGTTTGGTTTTGATGCCTGCCTGGTGCCCTTGGAAATCAGAAGAGGACATTTGAATCCCCGGGGAACTGACTGGAACTACCCATGGGTGTGATCTGCATGTAAGCGCTAGAAACTGAACCTGGGTCCTCTCTTGTAACTGACTTCTGAAACCAACTGCAGTTGGCTTAAAATGGATGAGAGTGTCCAGCCAGTGCTCTTAACTATTAAGCCATCTCTCCAGCCCCTGCTGGTGTTTTGTAGCACCGTAGTTACCTGTTGTATAATACCTGCTAAGTGTGTTTTGTAGAGCCTTATAAGTGAACAGTCTGTTAACGTTCTACAGAAGCACAGCTTTTGACAAGTGAACTGCAACAGCATTTTTGAGACACTAGGACATTACCCACAGGACAAGTAAATGGACGTCAGGTATACCTGACCTACGAGGCAATCCTTCTATACTTCAGTTGTTTAAATCAGTCCTGAAAGGCTGATTAGTACTAGCTCCTTGACATCTGTCATTTACTCTCTCAAGGTGGATCAAATCAGACCAACCAGAAGGAATCTTTGCCTGGCATCATGGGACGGTGGAGAGCAAACCACCAGATGGTCAATTAGCAATGTCTTCAGAAAATATTTGTTCAGGGATGGGGGTGGGGAGGTGGTCAGACTGAAAATAAAGTCACGGTAGGCATGGTAACACTTGCCTGGGAAGCGGACACAAGAGAATCCCAAGTTTGGGACCAGCATCTCAAACCAGGGAGATGAAGTTGCTTGTGTCACTCTTTCAAGAAGTAACTAAGAGCCACGGAAAAGGATGCTTAGCGGTGGTACCCCACACCATGTTGTAGCCTCCAACCCTATGTTCACTGCATTTATCCTTTCGTTTCAGACATAGACACCATGTGCCAGCTCAAAATTGTGCTGTAAAAACAGCCCGTGGAAATTGGGGCCAGTCCGGTAGGAATGCAGATATTCTAAGGAGACACTTGTATTGAGACCCTTGTATCTTCCCAGTGTGGTCTGATTGACGAAATCACCTTTTTCTGCTCTCTGCTTTTAATTTGCCTCTTTTAATTAGCTTATTGAGGACAGATGGCCAGACCTGAGTTGGGGCACATGTTGTGCCCCTCGCCCCAAGTTCAATAATGGACCTATGGCCTTGCACATGCCAGGCAAGTGATCTACCAACTGAGCTATACCCCCAGCCCAAAGCTTTGTACACTTTATTCTTTTTGTCCTTTTTTTTCCTCTTTTGAGACAGTGTCATACACTACAGCCCAGCCCAAGGTGACTTGAAACTCACTGTGTAGCCTAAGCTGACCTCCAACTCATAGTGATCCTCTTGTGTCAGCTTTGGGGGGTGCATGTGCTAGAGTCATAGATGTAAGCTGTCACATCTTGCTGCAGGGCAGATTTTTAAGTACGAGAAGTATACACATGGCACAGAGGAAAATATCTGACTGGGGCATGATGATATACTGGAGATAGAGGCCGAAGAATCGGGAGTTCAAGGCCAGCTTTGGCTATGTGGTGAATTTGAGTCAAGCATGATCTACACGGCAAGTTCTCAATCTGCCAGTACTATGTAACACAACCCTATCTCATAAAACAAAACAAGGAGCTGGAGAGATGGCTTAGCTGAGGGATCTGACTTCCAAGGCACCTGTACTCATGTGCACAATGCTCCTACACAGATACATATCTCTGTGTGTGTCTGTGTCTGTGGGTGTGTATAATCAAATAATGAAATATAGACACAATTAAAACAAGCAGATAATCCTGAATTTGACTAAACATACAGCAGAAATGCCAGATGATTTAGTAATTATGTATTTAAGATTGTGACATAATGCATCATGTATAAAGGATAATATTATTGACTGCCTTATATGAATTAAACCTACATCTTTTTTTTTTTCCAGACAGGGTTTCTCTGTGTAGCCCTGGCTGTCCTAGAACTCACTCTGTAGACCAGGTTGGCCTTGAACTCAGAAATTCGCCTGCCTCTGCCTCTCCAGTGCTGGGATCAAAGGTGTGCGCCACCACTGCCCGGCCTACATATTTCTTTTAAAGATTTCGTTATTTATTATATGTAAGTGCACTGTAGCTGTCTTCAGACACTCTTTCTTCTCACTCCGGCCCCGCTCACTCCAGCCCCGTTCAAACTTGCAACTTTTAACACACAAACTTTTGCCTAACACTTGGAAAAACTTAGACACATATCTTAGTTTAGCCTCAAGATGTGTGTGTGTGTGTGTGTGTGTGTGTGTGTAGCAACAGATAGGTAGAATTTCAAAAATACCAGAATACCCTACGTTAATAGTTGCTTATTTAACCATAGTTGTAAAGGAATTACTCTCCAAACTTTAAAATAATTGTGTACTTAAATACATGTTTTATTTTGGGTTTATTTATTAACTTTTTGGAGACAGGAGCTCTCTGGATAGCCCTGGCTGTCCTGGAGCTTCCTAAGTAGACCAGGCTGGCCTCGAACTCACAGATATTCTACCTCTGCCTCCCAAGCACTGGAATTAAAGGCACATGCCACTGCACCTAACTGACTTTAGTTTTAAAAAGATAAGTTGTGTGTGTATGTGTACACCAGAAGAAAGAACTAGATTCCCTTGAACTAGGATTACAGAGGCATTGTGAGCCTCCTATGTGGGATTGAAAAAGTGTGTGCCACCACACCTCGGAACCTTGACTTTCATAACATTCCATTCTGTAGTCATCAAGAGCATAGGGGTGCAGACATATTGGCCACCTATCATGCCAGCAGTAAAAGGTCAGGAACAGGGTGGCTAGCTAGACTTGTCGAAATCGACAGGCTCCAAGTTCCCTGAGAAACTGCCTCAGTCAAGTGGAGAATGATTGGAGAAGACACTCGATGTCAGTTTTGGCCTTCCACGCGAACAGGTTCTTGTGCATCTGAATACACATGTATATGCACACAGAAAGCTGCAGAAATCCGGGCACACTGGCTCGAGCCTATTAGCCTAGTATTTGGAAGGCTAAGACAAGAGGATTACGTTGAGTTCAAGGCCAGGCTGTTGAGGGAAGCTCTCAAAACAACAATGTCAGGAGGTGAGGGCGCATGCCTTTAATTCCAGGCGGAGGCAGAGGCAGATCTGTGAGTTCAAGGCTAAGCCCCATCTACAGCGTGAGTTCCAAGACAGCCAGGGCTATACAGAGAAACCTTGTCTCAAAACAAAAAAAACCAAAAAACCAAATCACCACAAACACAAGAAAACCAATCAGGCAAAGCAACATGAAACATAAGCAATTATCTTGACAAAACAAAATCATTTTAATTTTTTGAGATGGAGTTTCCGATGTACCCCAGGCTGACCTCAACCGTGCAGCCTTCCTACCTCAGCCTCTGAGTACTGAGACTGAGATTGTAGATATCCACTGCACCCAGCTAAAAATCTTTGTATATATACTTTTTATAATTTTGAATTTATTTTGAGACAGAGTATCTTTGTGTAGTCCTGGCTGTCCTGAAATTTGCTCTGTAGACCAGGCTGACCTCAAACTCAGAGATCCACCTATCTCTGCCTCCTGAGTGCTGGGTTTAAAGGTGTGGGCCATCATGCCTGTCTTGAATCATTCGCTTGTCTGTTTCAAGCCAGCCTTTTGTAAATGTTTCTAAAAGTAGATCAAATTTTTGAAAAACACCTTAATGTTTTGAACATAGGAATTTGATATTTGTCAAGTTGCATGATAGTTTGTTGGGATCTTGAGTTAGAGAGAAACTACTGAATCAAAACCTAACAAAAAGTTGTTATATGTGAAATGTAGAAAGCATTGAATATTGTGGGGCTGGAGAGACGGCTCAGCGGTTAAGAGCACTGGATGCTCTTCCAGAGGTCCTGAGTTCAATTCCCAGCACCCACATGGCAGACGTCATCTATGAGTCCAGTCTCAGTGGATCTGATACCCTTCTATAGACACGTGCAGGGAAAACACCAATGCACATAAAAAGAAAGCATTAAATATTGTATCTTAAACACCTAAGAAATTGGCCAGTGAGGATGGCTCAGGAGGTAAAGACTCTTGCCTCCAGGTCTGACAACCTGACATCTATCCTCAAAACCCATATAAAAGTACACACAGGCAACATGCACACACAATAATGATATTAAGTTATAAAGAACACACCTAATAGATAGAAAACCAAGGAAATATGTTATCAATTTAGAGACATTTTAATTTTTTACCTTAGTAAAAAAATGAAATTGCCAGGCAGTGGTGGCGTATGCCTTTAATCCCAGCACTTGGGAGGCAGAGGCAGGTGGATTTCTGAGTTCGAGGCCAGCCTGGTCTACAGAGTGAGTTCCAGGACAGCCAGGGCTACACGGAGAAACCCTTTCTTGAAAAAAACAGAAACAAACAAACAAACAAACAAAAAACCAACTTAAGTCTGGCGAACTGAAAGGCAATTGGATGTGGTGATGCACTCCTGGAATCCCAGCACTTGGGAAGTAGAGGCAGAAGGATCAGGAGTTCAGGACTGGGAAATGGGTTAGTGGGTGAGAATACTTACTGTGCAAGCATGGACGCCTGAGTTCAAATCCCCACACCCACATATAAGGCCGTGCAGGTCTGTGTGTTTGTGCACGGCTATATCCTCAGTGCTGGCAGAGGGAGGCAGGTGGATCCTAGAAGTTTGTTCAATCAAGCAGCCACGCCAAAATGTCAGGGAGAGACCCTGTCTCAAGGCAAGAAGGCAACTCAGTGTCTTCCTCCAGCATGTATATAGACTCCGACATCTGCATGCTCGTACATAGGTAGCACACGTACATACGGTACCCATTCACACCTAAAAACAACTTCAAAAATACTACTGTATAGCATGAATTACCCAAAGGGAAATTTATAGCTTTATACTGTAAATTTTTGTAACTTGTGTTGAAGCTGCCTACTAGCAGCTTGGCTTTAAAATGACCTCCCACCTTGAACGATGGTTGTGTAATAACTTGCAGTAGCAGAGAGAACCATTTGGAGTACATGAGATTTTTGTTTGTTTGCTTTCTTTGTGTTTGTTTTGATTTTTCAAGACACGGCTTCTCTCTGTTGCTCTGGCTGTCCTGGAACTCGATTAGTAGACCAGGCTGGCCTTGAACACAAGATCCACCTGCCTTGGACTCCTGGGTGCTAGGATTAAACCCATGCACTGCCATGCTGGCTTGGGTTTTTTGTTGTGGTTTGGTTTGGTTTGGTTTTTAACAAAAGAGGAAAATGACAATTCCAGCGACAAAGCCTCTACATTCATCCCTCGTTTAAAAGAATTATCTTTTTCTATGTCGTGTTTAGGATGAGCAAGGCTCTTTATATGTGATGTCAACTTCAATTCCTGGGGCTGTGTGGTGCTCTGGCCCCATTATTCCATTGCAGATCATCTCTCCATGAGGCCATGAGGGGCCTTTGGTCCAGGTTGCCCTGTGGTTGCACCTGACTGGAAAGGTCAGGGCATTCCCATTGCTAATAACCCTCCGTGGAACAAAAGGTGCACTGATTGGGCTTCAGAGACTGCAGGCAATTTCTAAGCTTTAGTGAAGGCTTTTGGGTGGAGTAACTTAGAGGCGAACATAGATTAAGGAAGATAAAGCCGGGAATGTTTTAGCCAACCTTTTATCTTGGTTAGCTTCCTCTGTCTTGCCTTTATTAGTAAATACTCTAAAGAGTTCATTAACCAGGCTTGCTGTAGGAGTTTAATGCCCTGTCCTAATTTGTAATTTTCTTCTGATGTCAGCGGCCTGTTGTTAGGCATTGGAATCCATAGTAACGAGGGCTCTCTTGTCTGCTGAGTTAGGGTCTAGGTTGGCGTTTTTAAAGCTTCATTGGTATGCCTAAAATATGAGTAGATTGCATCTTTCCTTTTTCTGAGTGATTTCTTGGGCTTTGCCATAATTCTTTGGAGCGTTTCCAGGGCCTCACATGTTTAGGGTCTCCATAAATTTGGTAGTCTACAATGCATGGTCATCCAGAAGAGTGATGTAAAGTCCATTAGGAATGAGCATTTCTGTGAGTATGAAATCTCTTGTCTTATGGAATTGTAAAGAGAATCTGACACAGCTAGTTGTGAGAAGCCTATTACATGAAGGGATGGGCCTTAGGGAATCAATTCAAGGTCTAACTTGCAAGAAGTCTGGCTCCTAACACAGCAAAGTGTCTTAGAAGGACAAGGGAGAGACCTTAAGTGAAGAGCTCATTCATTCTCTAGGTTGTGTAAACAGGGACAGCAAGGGGAGCAACCTGAGCTCTTTTCCAGCTGTGTTACCTGAGAAGGGGGTCAGAGGAAAAAAAAGAGGGTGCATAATGAAGCACAACCAGCCAGGAGACTTCTAAAAACCCCTTCTACATGGCATGACGCCTGAATCACTTGTTTGCCAAGTGATTGGCACCCAGGATGACCGGGCCTCCAGAGGACCTTCTGAGCCTCTCAACTTGGCCGTGGTGTAGCTATGGAGACTTCATGGTCTATTTGTTGCCCAGATTGCAGAGGGTCAAAGTCCTGTTTCCTGATGTGAACTGTCACTAAAGGATAGTTAGAGAAGAGAGAGACATGAGACAGGGAGAGGGGAGAGGGCAAGTGACAGCTCAGTCCTCAGCAGAAGAAAAGACCCTGGCAGCTGGCAGTGCATGGTGTCTCAACTCTCCTCAGTTCAAAATCCACCAGGAATTTACCCTGAGTGCCCTGCCAAGGTCGCTACATATTACTTTATACTTCGGATTGTCCAACTTAAAAGACAATAGAAGTGAAATAAAGCCAGAGAGGAAGGAGGAGCAAGCGGAGAACATGTGGACTGCAGAGAGGGAAGCGGGGTCAGGAAGACAGGAGTGAGGAGCGGTACTGAGCCAGACACTAGACCGGTTTCACACAGGATGATTAGTCCTGTTCGTTTTGTTTTTTGAAGATTTATTATTATCAGGTGTTTGTTTGTTTGTTTGTTTTTGAGACAGGGTTACTCTCTATGACAACCCCAGCTAGCTTGGAACTTGCTTTGTAGACCAGGCTGACCTCGAACTCAGAGTTCCTCTTGCCTCTGCCTCCTGAGTGTCGGGATTAAAGGCATGTGCCGCCGCCACCAGCTTTTTTTTTTTTTTTTTAATGAGTGTGAGTGCTTTGGCTTGGTACCATGGAAGTCAGAAGAAGGTGTCAGATTCCTGGAACTCGGGATAAGGATGGTTGAGAGGTACTATGTAGGTGCTGGGAACTGAACCAGAGTCTTCCAAACAAATGGTGTTCTTAACTGCTGAGCAATCTTGCTCCTCCCTCCATCCTTTGACTGAACATGCTGGCCTCAAAATATAGGCGGCCACTGTAGTGGTTAGGGAGATGCATGCAGGCTGGGCAGGCATGGTGGCACTAGCCTTTAATCTCAGAACTCTACATGCAGACACCGGCAGATATCTGCAAGTTACACACAAGACTTGGCTCCATCCATGGTTAGTTCCAGGCCAGGCAGGGCCACACAGTGAGACCCCGTCTTTAAAAAACTGTGTGAAACTAAGGTGCGGGTGGAGGGTGTGGCAGCTGGAGAGAAGACTCAGCCATTAAGAGACACTTGCTGTTCTTGCATAGGACCTGGGTTTAGTTCCCAGCACCCACATAAGGTGGCTCATAACTTCCTGTCACTCCAGTTCCAGAGAATCCATCTCTCTTTTCTGAAGTGGGCGCACGCACGCACTCTCTGCGTCTCCATATATATGTGGTTGGTTTGAATAAGACTGGCCCATAGGCTTATATATTCGAATACTTGGTCATCAGGGGGTGGGGTATTTGAGAAGGATTAAGAGGCCTTGTTGGAGGACATGTGTCAACTGGAGCTGGGCTTTGAGGTTTCAAAAGCCCATGCCAGGTCCAGTGTCTCTGCCTATGGATCAGGATGTAAAGGGCTCAGATACTGCTCCCACTCCTACTCTTCCCACCACAATAATAGACTCAGCCTCTGAAACTGTACACAAGCCCTCAATTAAATACTTTCTTTTATAACAATTGTCTTGGCCATTGTCTTAGTCAGGGTTTTCCTGCTGTGAGCAGACACCATGACCAAGGCAACTCTTATAAGGACGACATTTCCCTGGGGCTGGCTTACAGGTTCAGAGGTTCAGTCCATTATCATCAAGGAGGGAGCATGGCAGTGTCCAGGCAGGCATGGTGCAGGAGGAGCTGAGAGCTCTACATCTTCATCTGAAGGCTGCTAAGAGAAGACTGACTTCCAGGCAGCTAGGAGGAGGGTCTTAAAGCCCACACCCACAGTGCCACGCCTACTCCAACAAGGCTACACCTGCTAGTAGTGCCACTCCCTGGGCCAAGCATATACAAATCATCACAATCATCGTGTCTTTTCTTAGCAATCGACAGTAACTAAGTCTCTCTCTCTCTCTCTCTCTCTCTCTCTCTCTCTCTCTCTCTGTTTGTGTGTGGTAAGTTTGTACATTTTCAGGTGAGTGTGGGCACATATGTGTTGTAGTACTATGTAGAAGTCAAAAGAGAGTTCCATGTGAGTCCTTGTCTTCTACCTTGTTCAAGACAGGTTGTTATGTATGATGCTAGGTTAACCGGTGCAGAAGCTTCTTGGCTTTCTCCTGTCTCTATTTACCATCTTGCTGTAGGAACGCTGTGGTTACAGATTCTTGCTACCATGCAGGCTTTATGTGCTCTCCGGGGATTTGAACATGGGTCCTCACACTTGTGCAGCAGGTGTTTTAACTTTTGAGCTATCTCCTTAGCCCCTGTTTGTAGGAGTTCTTAGTGTTTTGTTTGTTTGTTTGTTTGTTTTCTAGTTTTGCAAATTAAAAATCTTTCGAGGGGAGGCAGAGATGGCTCAGCAATTAAAAGCACTGACTGTTCTTCCAGAGGACCTGGGTTCAATTCCCAGCACCCACATGGCAGCTCACAATTGTCTATAACTCCAGTTCCAGGACTTCTGACACCCTCACACAGACATACAAGCAGGCAAAACACTGATGCACATAAAATAAAAATAAATCATATATTTAAAAAAAAGCATCTGTTTTAATCCCAGCACTCGGGAGGCAGAGGCAGGTGGATTTCTGATCGAGGCCAGCCTGGTCTACAGAGTGAGTTCCAGGACAGCCAGGGCTACATAGAGAAACCCTGTCTCGAAAAACAAAACAAAACAAAATGCATCTGTTGTCACTTGTTTTGTTGGTCTTTCTATCCTGACTGGGGTAAGATGAAATTGCAAAATTATTTTGATTTGCATTTCTCTATCTACTGCAGATGATGAATGCTTTGAGATGTTTCTTAGACATTTTTGAGAGTTTTGTTTAGATCCAAAGCCTGTTTTTTTGAATAGGTTATTTATTTTGTTTTGTTTTTGATTCCTTGTTAATTTTGTTGCTTTTTTTTTTTAGTTCTTTATATATTCTGGATATTAATCTTCTGTTAGATGTATAGATGGCAAAGAGTCTCTCCCATTTTGTGGGCTTCCTCTTCACCTGGTTATTTGTTTAGCTATGCAGAACTTTTTGAGGTCCCAATTGTCAATTGTCTGTAATTCTTGGGCAAATGGCATCCTATTCAGAAGGCCCTTTCCTATACCTGTATCATAGAAAGTAATGCAGGTAGAGTACTAGTTTCTTGTAGCATTCTCATTGTTTCAGGTTTTACATGTAGGTTTTTGAGCCATGTGGAGGTAGATTTTTTACAGAATGATAGATATGTGCTCTAATTTCATTCTGTTTTGTTTTGTTTTGTTTCTCTTTTCTTTTCTTTGTTTTTCCCCCGAGACAGGGTTTCTCCGTGTAGCCCTGGCTGTCCGGGAACTCCCTCTGTAGACCAGGCTGGCCTCGAACTCAGAAATCCGCCTGCCTCTGCCTCCCGAGTGCTGGGATTAAAGGTGTGCATGTGCCACCACTGCCTGGCTGTAATGATGAATTTAAAAGGTCTTTGATGAAGCTTATAATTGTTCTTTTAAATACTGTGTCCTGGTGTTCATGTAGGTGAGGCTTATTGAAGAACAAGACCAGTGGGTCAGTGTTAGGGAAGTACACTGCCTTGATCTTTCCCGCTGTTGGTATTTTTGCTGTGAGGGCTTATTTTGTTAGTTCTGTGTCTGCTATGGACAGAGTAGGTTGGGGCCGAACAAAGAATGTGTGGTCCAGGTTGGGCCTAAAGGATGAATGTGGCTTAGGTGGAATAAAATTGGTGAACACAGGAGGATAGCCTAGTGTGCAGGATGTATACCCTGGTCTAAGCTGGGGATTTGGAGGGAGATTGACTGGTCTGAGAACATGTATGGAAGAGAGGATCAGGCAAACTCATGTGGCTAGGCCATGATGAAGGATGTACAAGATCTGACTGAGCCAAGAGGTTGGATATGACATGGGATGGGTCTGTAGATTGGGAGCAGTTGGGGAGAGTCCTGGAAGAAACATAGAATTTGGGGATAGAATAGGTAGGTGTGGCCAGACTAGGCTAGATGTAGGGGTTTGGGGAGGGTGTGGGGAGGGGACAATCACTCACCAGGCCAATCTTATCTTTTTGGTTGTGAGCCTAGCCTTTTAACAGCTGAGCCATCTCTCCAGCCCCGGGCCAATCTTATAGAAGCATTTAAGGTTCCCTATTCCAGGTGACTCTCTTTGAGTTAAGTGGATAAAATAAATTAGCCAACGTAAGTCCCACCCTTCTCCAAGGACTGTGGTTGTGTGTGTGTGTGTGTGTGTGTGTGTGTGTGTGTGTGTCAAACTCCTTTACCTGATGAGTCATCTTTCTGGCCCTTATTTGTTTATTGAAGATGCAGCCCATGCTGACTGTGTAACCCAGGTTGACATTGAAATCATGTCGCATCCTCCTCCCAAGTGCTGTAATTACAGGCCTGAACCACCATGTCTGGCCATACTGCTCTTTCTTTAGTTTAAGTGTGTGTACATAAATGCAGATGCCAGTAGAGGCCAGAAGTTTCTGATCCACTTGGAGCTGGAGGTACAGATGGTTGTGAGCCCCCAGATGTATGTGCTAGGAATTGAACTCAGGTCTTCCGCAGGAGCAGTGTTCAGTCAATCACTAAGCCAGCTCGTTAGCATCCTGCCAGGCAAATACAGTTTCACTAAAATGTCTGGATTCTCTCAGCTACTATAGGCAAAATTTGATTATATTGGTGTGTGTTTACAGTTATAGTTTTGCAATAACTTCTATATTTTAATGAAAATTAACTCCTATACTCCCTCCTTTTCCTGATTTCAGGAATTTAAAATTAAGAACAAAACAAAAACCTAGTGCCCCTATTAAGAGTTGCCATTTGCCGGGCAGTGGTGGCTCACGCCTTTAATCCCAGCACTTGGGAGGCAGAGGCAGGCGGATTTCCGAGTTTGAGGCCAGCCTGGTCTACAGAGTGAGTTCCAGGACAGCCAGGGCTACACAGAGAAACCCTGTCTCGGAAAACCAAAAATAAATAAATAAATAAAATCTTTTTAAAAAGAAGCATAAATAGTAAAATTTTAAATGTGAAGACCTTTTTTGCTCTAATCATTCACTTTAGAGACATTGGTTTTTTTTAATTAATTTATTTATTTAATGTATATAAGTACACTGTAGCTGTCTTCAGACACACCAGAAGAGGGCATCAGAGATCTCATTACAGATGGTTATGGGCCACCATGTGATTGCTGGGATTTGAACTCAGGACCTCTGGAAGAACATTCAGTGCTCTTAACTGCTGAGCCACCTCTCCAGCCCCGAGACATTGTTAGTATGTGCAGACAGAGTCCATTTCCTGCTCTGTCCTCAAGTATCTTCTATTTTTATCCTAAGTTCTGTTTTATTCAACTGTAGGTTATTTAAAATAAACCCTTACAACTTAACCTAACCCCTTAATCAAATTACATTAAGAGCACATAACATGGGCAAGGTAGGGTCTAAAGATTAGCCAGTGTCCTAGAGATCCCCAAACACCTTTTCGCTGTTTTACTGGCTTAAGCTGTTTGGGAATTTTTTCAGTAACTTTGTCAGATATCATGTGCCTCTTACCAGACCATGAGACTCTTACGTTTGCTAACATATGAGCTGTCCTTTCTCCACAGGAAAGAGGACAGTGGGGTAGAGGTCACCATGGATTTGTAGATCAAACTCAGATCTGCATGGTCACCTTGCAGAGGTCACCTTGACACAAGCTAGGGTCATGAGAGAATAAAGAGCCTTAATTGAGAAAATGCCTCCATAAGATCTGACTGTAAGGCATTTATTTCCTTAACCACTGATTGGTGTGGGAAAGCCCAGCCCATTGTGTGCTGGTGGTCCTGGGTCCTATAAGGAAGCAGTAAAGCTGTAATTAGCACCCTCTGTGACCTCTGCAACAGCTCCTGCCTCCAGGTTCCTATCCTGTTTGAATACCTGGTTTGACTTTCTGGCATGAACAGCTGCCATGTGGGAATGTAAGTAGCCCTGGGAGTGTTTTTACTTCCTCCAGCCCAAGAGGGTTTTCTCAATGCATTCCACTTTGTATTCTCTTCCTGACCTTGCCAGCTGTCAGAATTTACAAGCTAACCCCTCTCTTTCATTGTTCTTTTTTTGCACCTTTTCTCTCCCAAAATAGGGATGGGTGTGTAGGGTGACCTTCTCTATCCCCTTCCCAAAGCACTTCCCCCTCACGCAGGCAGGTTTCCTCCAGAAAGACAGCTCAACAGCTTCCTCACATGGCCGCCCTGCCTGTGGTCGTCTCAGGGATTGTAGTATAAGACTATTTCCAAGTCATCAGCATACTCATGTGGCAGGCCACATTGACCAGGGAGACACACTATCTCATTCCCATGGAGGATGATGGTTACCCAAGGCTCTCTGTGAATGTTGCACACGTCTTTGGTTCAGTCACATCCCTGCTTGGTCACATTTTGTGTCATTATTGGAGAGAATGTAAAATAAATGCCTATGTACCCCAAATAGGGAAAGAGATGACAGACCAAAGAGTCTGTCAAGTCCAGCGTGGTGACCAAATAGGAGCAAGGATGACGTGTGGGCAGCTACACCACTAAAGTCAGTTTTCACCCCTTACATATATTACCAGTCCTAAGAGTGCTTGTACCTGGGGCCAAAGGAAGAAAGTAGACATTGGAATCCCTAGGGAGGGTCTTATGAACATCTTGTGGCCCTCCTGCTCCCTCTCCATCTTCCTCTGCAAGGAATATCACCACAAACCTAGTTATCTGTGGTACAGTTCTGTTTAGTTCATTCAGCAAGATCTCCTGTGGTTTACCATATTAGCTACTCTGCTTCATAATGGCCATGGTTATGTCAAGCCCAGTGGAAGCAGCCATGTTACTTGCCCCTGTTCTAATCTTATTCATTTTCTATCTACTTGAGTGGCAGCTCCATATACGTACTTAAGATTTCGTTTTGTTTTGAGGCAGAGTCTCACTGTATAGCTCTACCTGGCCTGGAACTTGCTATTTAGACCAGATTGGCTTAGAACATGGGGTGCTCCAACTTCCCCATCCCAAGTGTTGGGATTGCAAAAGTACCACCTGATGTGTTTATTAAAAGATAAAAATAAAGGGGATATGTTCTATGGAGGTGTGGTGAGGTGTGGGGGAAGGGGGTGTCTCTGTGGGCCCATGTCGAGGCATCCCTTCCCCCTGAGGGACCAGCCACACAATGATGGTATAGTATATAATAGAGTTTATTCAGGGCATGGGGAGGGGAGCTGAGAGGTTAGTAGAGACAGAGAAAGGCAGAGAGGGGGAGAGAGTAGAGACATAGAGGCAGGCCATGACCACGTGGAGAGAGGGGGAAGGGAATAGGGAAGGAAGGGGGAAGGGAAGAGCCCAAGAGGACAAGAGGGAAGCTGGAGGACAAGAGAGCAAGAGAGGGAGGAGGGGGCAGGTAACTGTGGGGCGGAGCATAACTGGCTGTTGCCAGGTAACTGTGGGGTGGAGTTTAGACAGAATACTAACACCATCATTCCTGGTTAGATAGACTTATCTGTTGAGCACTGTCTCACCTATGCTTGGAATCGGGCCTAGCACACAGTGTATATGCTTAAGATATGCTTTTTTAGTCAATAAATGAGTGGATCGTAAAGTAAGGATGAAAGAGCGGAACCAGAAGAAACTTGCCAGGTGTGGTGGTGGCTCATATATATAAAGAGGCTGAAGCAGGAGGATTGCCTTGAGTTTGAAGCCAACCTCATGTATATATCCCTGTCTAGAAAGAAGGAAACAAAAAGAAAGAGTGGGGAGAAGGAGAGAGAGAAACAGAAGAGAGGAAGCAGGCTAGTTTACCTTGTTCTATTTTGGGAACTGGGCTTCGATTAAGACCTAAAGATCTTAAGTGATCTTTATTGAACATGGAGTGCTCCAACTTCCCCATCCCAAGTGCTGGGATTACAAAAGTACCACCTGATGTGTTTATATAAAGATAAGAGAAGGGGGGGGGATATTCTATCGATGTGTGGTGAGGTGTGGGGGAAGGGGGTGTCTCAGCGGGCCCATGTCGAGGCATCCCTTCCCCCTGAGGCACCAGCCACACCACGGTATAGTATAGAATAGAGTTTATTCAGGGCATGGGGAGGGGAGCTGAGAGGGTAGTAGAGGCAGAGAACGGCAGAGAGAGAGAGTAGAGAAGTAGAGGCCGGCCATGACCACGTGGAGAGAAGGGGAAGGGAATGGGGAAGGGAGGGGGGAAGGGAAGAGCCCAAGAGGGCAAGAGGGAAGCTGGAGAGATGACTCAGCAGTTAAGAGCATTGACTGCTCCTGTGTTCAATTCCCAGCAACCACGTGGTGGCTCACAACCATCTATAAAGGGTTGTGCTGCCCTCTTCTGGTATGTCTGAAAACAGTGAGAATATACTCACATACATTCAATAAATATAAACTCATAAGGTTTTTTTTTTTTTTTTAATCTAAAGATATGGGGCTGGAAAGCTGGTTCAGTGGTTAAGAGCACTGGCTGCTCTTCCAGAGGGCCTAGGTTCAATTCCCTGTACCCACATGGAAGCTCACAACTATAACTCCAGTTCCAGAGGCTCCAACACCTTCACATAGACATGCATGCAGGTAAAACACCAATACACATGAAATTTTTAAAAAAATTTAAATTAAAAAAAATCTAAAGAGAGGCCAGTACAGAGTGAGTTCCAGGACAGCCAGGGATACACAGAGACACCCTGTTTCAAAAAAAGAAATCTAAAGAGAGAATGTTCTGGCTACTATAGAGTGATACCAGAGAAAAGGCTCCAGAAGGAAGCGTTGTTTGGTATGAACCTGGATCAGCTGATAGGAACTGTAGAGATCCTGAGGGTTCAGTGACATCCCTGAGGTGAAGGAAGCATCAGAAAGCAGCTAGAGAAATGGGTGGGTTGAAAGTGGGAAGAGGAACGACAGATTATTGGCAAGAAGAAACCAAAGGCCTTGAATCTCAAAAGGATGATCCCCACTTTAATCTCTAGAGACACCAAACTCTAGCCCAGACCTCCAAGTCTCAGAGAACTCATGCCCTAGACAAGCCCCTAGACATAGGACTATGCCAAGAGTGATGAACTCATAGAGAGATTCGTTGTTTATTGGAGTAGCTTGAATGGTGGCTCTGTAGACACAAAGGTTTGCTCATAAACCCATCTTAGGTCCCCTTTGCCCAAGTTCTCAATTCTTTGAGGCATCTGGGATTTGTAGTTAATTAGGCGTAAGATGACATTTTGTGGAACAGAATGGAAGAAGGCCAGTGTCAATCATGAGTTGACATAGTTGGACACCTCAATGAGATTTCTGTCAGGATCTCGGAAGTAGATGGACAGAATAGGCCCCTTTGCTCCTGTTCTGGAAACTGGGCCCTCCTCAATGGGGACATCAAAGGCCTGAATGAAGTGAACAGAAAAGACAAAAGTCATTGTCAGAGATATGTGAGACCAAAACTTAGTTCTTTAAAAATTCCTTCTTGTGGGCTGGAGAGATGGCTCAGTGGTTAAGAGCACTGACTCTTCTTCCAAAGGTCCCGAGTTGTTTTTTTTAAAGATTTATTTATTTTATTTATATAGGTACACTATAGCTGTCTTCAGACATACCAGAAGACTACCAGAAGAGCAGTCAGTGCTCTTAACCCCTGAGCCACCTCTCTAGCAGGTCCTGAGTTCAATTCCCAGCAACCACATGGTGGCTCACAGCCATCTCTAATGGGATCCGATGCCCTCTTCTGGTGCATCTGAAGACAGCTATATATACAATACAACTTTTTTTTAAAAAAAAAAAAAAAAACAAAAAACCCTTGCTGGGCAGTGGTGGCGCAAACCTTTAATCCCAGCACTCGGGAGGCAGAGGCAGGTGGATTTCTGAGTTCTAGGCCAGCCTGATCTACAGAGTTGAGTTCCAGGACAGCCAGGACTACACAGAGAAACCCTCTCTCGAAAAACCAAAAGAAAGAAAGAAAGAAAGAAAGAAAGAAAGAAAGAAAGAAAGAAAGAAAGAAAGAATCCTTCTTGTTTCTTTGCTTCCCCTGTAAGTGCTGGGGATTGAACCCACAGCTTCCTGTTGGCCCAGCATTCTACCACTGAGCTACATTCCTAGCCCTGAAACTATTGGCTTTAGTTGCTTTGTCTTTATGCCAAGGTCAAATGGGTTTTTCAAATACTTGGTGGAAATCTCATTTCTTCTTCATATAAAAAGATATCAAAGAAGTCACATATAATGTTCTTTATTATTATTGTGTGTAGATGGTGTGCAGGTGTGTGTGTAGTGTGCGTTTGTGTGGTGTGTGTGTGTGTATGGTCTGTGTTTGTGGTGTAGGTGTGTGTGTGTGTGTATAATGTGTCAGAGGACACCATTATAGAGTCAACTTTATTTTTCATTTTATGTGGATTCCAGGGATAACTTAGGCTGACAACTTGCATGGTAAGTGCTTCTGCCTACTGAGCCATCTTGCCAGTTCAGATAAAAGTTTTGTTTTTCTTTTTTGAGACAAGATTTTATTACTATATAGTCCTGGCTGTCCTGGAACTCCCTCTGTAGACCAGGCTGGCCTTGAACTCAGAAATCTGCCTGCCTCTGCCTCCCGAGTGCTGGGGTTAAAGGCGTGCGCCACCACTGCCCAGCTCTGATCATATTTTAATGTCTTTTCTTAGATATTAACATGACAAAAGATTATGCCCAAACATTATTTACAAGTACTCTTTCAACTTTATAAAAGTTATTATCTTAGAAGACTTGCAAATAAATAAAACTTCAAGCACCCAAATTAACCAGACCCTACTATATTTCAACTTCTAAGTCTGTATTGAATTTTTTGTTGTTGTTTTAGTTTTGGTGATGGATATTCAATACTGATTCATGTGTAAAATTTTACATAAAGCTCTACGGTTCTGAATGCCCATCCTAACTGTTTGGGTGTTCATTGAGTTGTGTTTCCTTTTAAAATCGATTTGGATACATGAAAGTGACATCAATCAAAAGGACATGTAGGTAATTGTGTGCAGGCAGGATGTGAATGTGGTGGGATCTGTCAGGTCTGAGGTTTGAGGAAGACCTGACTCTTGGGGTCATACTTCCATCTCCAGAGTATTTGCGCCAGGCAGTGGTGGCGCACACCTTTAATCCCAGCACTCGGGAGGCAGAGACAGGCCGATTTCTGAGTTCGAGGCCAGCCTGGTCTACAGAGTGAGTTCTGGGGCAGCCAGGGCTATACAGAGAAACCCTGTCTCGAAAAACCAAAAAAAAAAAAAAAAAAAGGTATTTGCAATAGCTCTCTTAATAAGGATGACACTGCGCTCACCTTGAGGCGCTTGATCACCTCCTCCAGGGGCACTTCTGTGATCAAACAAACATCCAAGGAGCCTGGAATGGGGTGAGCTGCTTTGGGATCAAATTCCTTTCCCACCTCGTTCGTGTAAGTTAAATTTTTGATCTCCGAAACACAATGCTTTCCGGTCTCCCTGTTTAGGAGAGAGAACACAACAGAGAACATAGCTGCCAAGATGAGTTTGAACTAAAGCCACTCTTACCCACCGCGAGAAAGGAGAAAGGGCTGCTGCACAATAGCTCTTGCTCAATCTAGCAGACTGCGGGGTTTAAAAAACTAATTAGTTTGTGTTGGTCTGTGCATGCAGAGGCCACAAGAAGAATCCCCAGGGCTGGAGTTTACTGTGTTTGCGAAACCCCTGACTTCTTACCTGGATACTAGGGTCTGAACTCCATCCAATCTTCATAATTGAGCAGCAAATGCTTTCAACAACTAAGCCATCTCTAGCAGATCTCTAAGAATCCAAGGCCAACCTGGTCTACAGAGAGTTCCAGGTCATCTAGGACTACATAGTGCAACTGTGTCTCAAAAAAATTTTTTTACACTTATTTGTGTGAGGGTGGATGTTGTGTGCTATGGCATACATGCAGAAGCCAGAGGACAACGTTCAGGATCCATTTTCTCCTTCCACCATGTGGGTTCCAGGATCTAATTCAGGGAGGTAGGTAGTCAGGCTTGCTGCTGAATGCCCTTACCCACCAACACCATTTTCTCAGAGACAAAGTCTAAGCGATCAGGGCTAGCCTTAAACTTACTGTGTATCAGAGACTGCCTTTAAAGTCCTGATCTTCTTGCTTCCAATCCCCATATACTGAGATCACAGAAATACATGTCATGCCTGTTAGTGTACAGGCCATTCCACTGGCCTGCTCTTGGGGACCTAGCATCATCACCTGCTATCAGTGGTGGTAGGCTATAGATTAAAAGAACACAGCCACTTCAGTGCTCTCTCTCTCTCTCTCTCTCTCTCCCTCTCCCCCCCTCTCTCCCTCCCTCTCCCTCCCTTTAAACCTCTTTTTAACAGATCTGTTGCATGGCACGATTTCTCTTAGCCCAGGCCCACCAAAGGTGCCCTCCCCTCACCGTATTACATTTCACAACACCGCCCAGCTCCATTTTTTAATATTTTTTTAAAGATTTATTCATTTTTATTTAATGTGTGCATATATCTGATTATATGTACATGCATACATGTGTGCAGGTCTCACAGAGGCCAGAAAAAGACATCAAATACCTCCTGGAACTGGGAGATGTGTGTTCCCAATGTGGAAGCTGAGGGCGGTGGTGGTACATGTCTTTAATCCCAGCACTCAGGAGGCACTCTGTGAGTTTGAGGCCAGCCTGGTCTACAAAATGAGTGCCAGGACAATCAGGGCTATACAGAGAAACCCTGTCTTGAAAAATAAACAAACAACCGTGTGTGTGTGTGTGTGTGTGTGTGTGTGTGTGTCTGTGTGTGTGTGTGTCTGTGTGTGTGTGTGTCTGTGTGTGTGTCTGTGTGTCTGTGTATAGCCAACCATGGTGGTGCTCACCTTTAACCCCAGCAGTCGGGAGCCAGAGGCAAGGCAGATCTCTGAGTTTGAGGCCAGCCTGGTCTACAGAGGGAGTTCTAGGACAGCCAGGGCTACACAGAGAAACCCTGTCTCGAAAAAGACAAACAAAAACAATGTGGGAGCTGAGATTGGAATTTGGGTTGACTGGAGAAATAGCAAGTTCTTAAGAGCTGTACCAACTCCATGACCCCAGCTTCTATTTCTTTTCTTTTTCTTTTCTTGAGACAGCATCTCACTACGCAGCCCCAGGCTGGTCTCAAACTCATTATTTGTTGGCCTTAGGCTCCTGAGTGCTGGTGTTACCAGTGTGCATCAATCACTGTGCTTATTTGAGACATATGCTTTGAGGGGGCAGAGCCAGCGTGTTTGTTTCTTGTTAGGGCGACCATTTCGGCAAACAACTAAAACCCACCCGTGGCAGAGAAAGCAATTTGTCTACCCAATTTACCTTCCCTCTTTCCCTCCCTCCCTCCTTCCTTCCTCTCAGTCTTTGTCTCTCTGACTCTTTCATTTCTTTGAGATCTCATTATCTTGCATAGACTATCCTGAAACTCTTGGGCTCAAATGATGTGCCTCCACCCACCACCCGTCTTCCCTCACCATTTTATTTTATCTTATTTTTCTTGTAAGAACAGCCAATGGTATGTTCCCAAGCTTTCTAAAAAGTTCAGCTCAAGCCAAGGTGGTGATATAATCTCAGCATTTAGGACAATGAGTCAGGAGGATAGAAAGGTGGACTTCACCTTGGGCTCCACAGAAAGACTCTCTTCCAAAAACAAAACAAAATCAAAACCAAACCAAGCAAACAAAACCCACTGGTTACATCCCGCCACCCCACCCCCATTCCTCCCCAGGAGACCATTGTGTAAGAGAGATCTTATTAGTTGTCTTCAGCAGTGAGATGGTTGCTGGTGGGGCTTCTAGGAATCCCCCTGCCTCCACTGAGCTGGGACTTTGTGCCTATTCTTTCCCGTCCTAATGACACATTCATCTGGCTGTTTCTTCAATTGAGAGAAAAAGACCACTGTCTCCTTTAATCCCATGGTAGTTCTCTCCTCGGCCCCTAACTGAGGCACCACTATTTCTGCTAGTTTAAAAGGTGGATTTATTTTTATGTTGTGTGTGGGGGTGTTTTGTCTACAAGGATGTGTGTGTGGACCAGGTGTGCCTGGTACTCAGGGAGGTCAGAAGAGGCATTACAAATGATCGTGAGCTACCATGTGAGTGCTAGAAACTGAACCAGGCCATCTGGCAGAGCAGCTCTTACGTGCTGGGCAATTGCTCCAGCCCTTATCTCTCCATATACCACCGTCATGTACTTCCTGTCCTCTTTCAGCCAAGACAAAGGAACAGGAACGTTTAGCTCACAGTATTGCTATCACCCCCAGTACTAGTCTGTCTTAACTCTAGTTCCTCTGTTGGCTTCTTTATAGTTTTTTTTAAACATTTTTATAAATATTTTATTTATTTTATGTCTATGAGTACACTGTCGCTGACTTCAGACACACCAGAAGAGGGTGTCAGATCCCATTACAGATGGTTGTGAGCCACCATGTGGGTGCTGGGAATTGAACTCAGGACCTCTGGAAGATCGGTCAGTGCTCTTAACCGCTGAGCCCTCTCTCCAGTCCCTTCTTTATAGTTTTTAAATAACTTGATTCCTTGTCGTCTTTATGCCCCTTCCTTCTTTCTACCTCTTAGCACTTGGCATTTCTTTTATGAGTTCACCATCTCTTTCTCTATTCCTACAGTGGATGCTACATCCAGACTGTCAGTAAAAGACTACATTGTCCTTTTACTCTCAAAGGACAGTTTGGCCCAGTGGACAGTTCTGTCAAGGCTGTTGCTTTTAAACATCTGCTTCAGGACTTGGGGTGATTCCCAGCAGTGTCCCATTTGCCTAGCATGCATGACACCCTGGATTCTACACCCAAGACTGTCAGAAAAAAAGAAGGAAATAACTTATTTTCCCTGAATCTGGTGTTGCTTCATAAGAAATCCGACGTGGGGGAAACACTCATACACATAAGATAAAAATAAATCTTTATTTGTATATATTTATATGGTATGGTGGCGCACGCCTTTAATCCCAGCCCTCAGGAGGTAGAGGCAGGTGGATCTGTGACTTTGATGCCAGCCCGGTCTATAGAATGAGTTCCAGGACAGCCAAGGCTATGTAGGAAGACTGGGTCTTGGGTTGGAGAGATGGCTCAGTGGTTAAGAGCACTGACTGCTCTTCCAGAGGTCCTGAGTTCAATTCCCAGCACCCATATGGTGATTCACAACCATCTGTAATGGGATCTGAAGCCCTCTTTTGGTGAGTCTGAAGACAGCGACAGTGTACTTGTCACATATATAAAATAAATAAATTAAACCCCCCCTCCAGCAAATAAGTTAAATAAATAATTTAAAACAAAAGAAATATGTTTAGTGGCAGGGGGAGGGGGAGGGGATAGGGAGGTTCCAAAGGGGAGATCTGGAAAGGGGGAAACATTTGAAATGTAAATAAAGTAGGAAAAAAAAGAAATATGTTAATTTGTTTTCATTTATATATTACACTTTGTGTGTGTGTGCGCACACACACACACTCGCGCGAGAAGGTCAGCTGCTCTGTGCTCTCACTCCCCAGCTTATTCCCTTCCGACAGAGTCTCTCATGGAACTTAGAGCTAGGCTGGTAGCCAGCAAACTCCAGCACTCCTCCTGTCTGTACACGCAATGCTCCACAGCACTGGGGTTCTACACATGTGCCGGGCTTCTCCTGTGGGTGCTGGGGATTTGAACTCTGGTCTTCATGCTTACTCAGCAAGTATCTTCTCTGCTGAGCTGTCTTTCTCATCCATTTGATTTTATGACCTAGTGTTGGTAACGCAGCTACCTTTCATTCTAGAATTTTCCTTGGCCTCGGATGTTCTAAAGGTTCTTATTTATCACGGACCCATGCAAGGCCAATCTTGTTTTATTGATTGATCATTTATTTTTCACTATTCTCTCTCCACCATCATCATTTTTTTATCCTCATTGAAGCATTGATTAGGTCTTTATTCCAATAGGGCTGCCCCTATTTGCTCTTTTGGAGTAAACCAGATTTTAATAGTGTTTGCTGCATGCCATAATATATTTTGTGTGCATTTTCTTGGTTGTAAAATGTCTGTTGTTATTTTTCTGGGGTAATGTAAGTGTATGGAGCTGTAGTTTTGAGTGTCTTCTTTCTCTTTCTTTTTAACTCACTGCGATCCTTTTAGGATCTGAAGAACGTCCAACCTGCTCTTGCGTTATGCTCCTTTCTGCATAGTTTCCTCTGTAGATTATAAATTTTCACAGTCTGCCACTTTGTGACCCTTTTCAATTTATATGCTAATTTTAAGAGGTGTTTTACATTCCCAGCAAAACAGAAGAAGGTGCAAAGCTTTCCCACATGCTCAGATTTACACAGAGTTCCCTGTGAGCACCCTCCCAGCGGTGAGATACATATGTTGCGATTCCTGTAAACTGTCTGATAAACCATCCAGCATTCCATTGTGTCTATCACAGTTCACCCCTGAGGAGCTGGTGTACATTCTGTGCGCTTGCGTGGTTCTCTAAGGACACGTGATCACCACTACTATCATAGGATAATGTCAAGGTCCGAAGATTGCTCAGTCTTCTTCTGTTTGTTCCCCAATCCCTTCAAGGGCTGGCCACCACCTATCATCTTGTTGTTTTTATAATTTTGTCTTTTCTTGCTTATATTATGGGAATCAGACAATATGTAGATTTTTTACATTGGTTTCGTTCACTTAGTGATATATGTAAGACTTTTCCCCCCATGTTTCTTATAGCCTGGTTTCTTCTCTCCTCTGTCTCTGTCTCTCTCCTCCCTTTCTGTCTCTGTCTCTCTCTCTGTGCCTCTCTCTTCTGTCCCTGCAAGAAGTAGCATAGATATTTTATTTAAAGCAGAATGGGTAATGCACATTGTCAAGCATGCTGGCGGGGTACCCCAGCCGAAGAGCTCTAAGGTCTTATTTCTCTTTAACGCTGGAATCCATGATACGGACATACCGAACATTATCTGTTATCTGCTTCAGGGCATCTTTATAAGGCTTTTTTTCTCTCTACATTTACTACTTTTGACATTGTTCCATATTCTCAAGACAGTGTTAAGGAGGGGACACCTCCTCTTTTCCTTCCAGCTTTTCCCTGGAACCATTCCTTATCCCATGCTTAATGGACTCTGGATATTGGGGGTTTTCTTCTCGGGAGCCACTCTATCTCAGTGTATGTATTTCTTGCTCCCAGCTAGCCTCGTTATTATTATTGGAAGGGGACAGGGCAGAGGAAAACATCAGGTAACTTACTCAATTGCTCCCCATTTTCTATCCATCAAGCTAATGGTGTGTGTGTGCACGCACATGTGTGTACATACATGTGTATGTGCCGTGGCACATGTGTGGTGGTCAGAAGACAAGTCTTTGGGAGTTGCTTTTCTCCTTTGGCCATGTGGCCATGTGCGTCCCTGGGATCAGAACTCAGGGCCTCAGACTGCTGGGCCTCCTTGACTGCCATTATGACTCGTTTTCTCTGTTTATCCCGAAGCTGGCAATGAAACCTAGATTCTCTTGCTTGCTAGATAAGTACTGAGCTACACCTCCAGCTCCTCAGAGCACTTTTCCCAGGTCTGTGCACCTAACAATGCTTTAGTCCATACTTGAGTTTGCAGCTCAATCGGACATAGAATTTTAGGTTGACTTTTTTCCCCCCAGAATCATTTTTCTTAATAATTACATTTGTTTTTAGACCATTTCCACAATGCATAGCAGCCACTCTCCCCCCCCCAAACCCCCTTCAACACCTCCTCCTCTTCACAAATCTTCTCTCACTTTCATGACTACTTTGTTTAGTGCCCCACTGAGATTAACGGGGTTGGGGGGGGGTCTCTATAATCACGGGTTTAGAGCTATCCATTTGGGGCCTGGTGGGCTCAGTCGGGGGTACACAATTAAAGACAATGGTCCCTTCCCCCCAGAGTCTATCAGTAGCCAATAGCTCAGAGGTAGCAGGTAGGGCCCCATGAACCCTTCCCCCTTCATTGACTTCCTGTTGATAGTACCAGTCTTTAAGGGTCCAGTCCAGGTAACTGCAATTATGAGTTAATACTTGCAGTAATTGTATAGCATCTAGAGAGTGGTATCTCATAACCCTTCAAATTTCCCATCCCCTTCCCCACAATGTTCCCAAGCCTTGTGGGGATGGAGGGGGGGCTGGAATATCTTGTGCAGGGCTGGGCCCAGCAACATTGTTATTCTCTGCATCTTAGGAAGCCTGAGTGTATTCATCGTCTTTCTTTGTAGGGAGAGGCTTCTCTGATTAAGGCTGGGAACAGCTTTTGTTCTGGGAGTAGGGACCACATGGAGAGATGCTGAGGCAGAACTGGAGGCGGGGCGGGAGTGCTTTCCCAGAATCTTAAAAGTATAGTCCTATTGTTTCCTGGCCTCAAAAAAAAAAAAAAAAAAAAAAAAAACATTTGCATCTCCCTTTTTCTTTTGTAGATGAGCCACTTTTTAATCTCTCGGCAAACTTTTAAAATTCACTTTTTTGGTGTGATGTTCTACAGTTCCCACAGGGCATATCTGAGTGTTGATACATAGTTAACTCTTTGTACATAAAGGGGGCAAAGTTCTCTTGTGCTTTTTTTTTTTTTTTTAAAGAGCAGGGACCTTGAACTAATAAGACCTCTTGCTTTCCTTCTCTGGTGTTTTGCTCCTTCCATTTTCTTGACCCTCTCTCTGAATGTCTTCTTGTTTGTATTTTGGAATCTTTTCCATTGATTCTTTCACTCTTTCTTTCATATTCCCTGTGTCTGCTTGCAGGTGTAAATAAAATAGAATAAAACATTTGGGGCCAGGCTCAGGATTCGATGCATGCTAGGCAAATATCAATCACAAACACTCAATACAGCACCTGTGTAAAAAACAAAAAACAAACAAAAACCTCCCCTCAGAGCCAGGCAGTGGTGGGGCAGCCCTTTATTACCCCACTTGGGAGGCATGGGCTAGCAAATCTCTGTAAGTTGGAGGCCAGATTGGTCTACTAGAAAGCGAGTTCTAGGGCAGCCAGGGCTATGCACAAAGAAACTGTCACAAAAAACAAAACAAACAAAAAACCCCACAGCATTTTAATTACATTTATAGTATTTATTATCAATTATTTTTAAGACAGTATCTCATCAGGCAGTGGTGGTGGTACATGCCTTTAATCCCGGCATTAGTAGGTCGACACAGGTGGTTTCAGAATTCAAGACTAGCCAGGGCTGTCCAGAAAAAAACCCTATCTCAAAAACCAATCAATTAAACAAGGGAATAGCCAATGTCGCATGTATCCCAGGCTGGTCTCGATCTTGCTAAGTAGCCGAGGATGATCTCAGACTTTTCATTTTCCTGAGTCCATCTCTCTAGTGAGGAGTGCCTGCATACTTGGTTTACGGGGTACTGGGAATTCAACCAAGGGCTTTGTGTGTATAAGGTAGTCTACTGACTGAGCGATGTCTTTTGCCACAAAATGATATCAAATTTTAATGGAGAAAGCTGGCTCAGTTTAAAATGCTTGCTACACAGGTAAGAGGGCCTAAGTTCAGAGGCCCAGTACCTGTGTAAAAAAGTCAGGTGCGGCACCATATACTCTGAAGCCGCAGTGCTGGAGAGGCTGAAACAAAGCTTGCTAGCCATTTAGTCTGGCTAAATCAGAGCTTTGGCCTACATCTGCATATGCAGTGGATACACATACACATATGTACACCACACACACACACACACACACAAACACACACACACACACACACAAACACACACACACATACACACACACACACATACACACACACTTTAATGCACTTGAAGTTTTGAATATGAGAGGATGATTACCTTGAAAGTAGTGACCTCCATGCCCAGGATCTTGGAATAGAACATGGTGGTGTCTTCCATGTTCTTTACAGTCATCACGATGTGGTCAAGTCTACAGATAAGACACGGAGAAGGGACCTGGCTGCTGCTCCTCCATAACTAAAATGTAAAACAAAACCAAACAAACCTCAAACTCAGAAAATGCCAAATTGCCACCAGACACTTCCAAGTGTTCCCTCCTTTTCCATCTCCTCCCCAAGCACTGTAATCCCCCTCATCCCTACTTCAAGGGGAAAAGTCCTTCAAGAAAATCTCTGTAAAGCCATTGCTCTTGTATAGATTCCTCCAAGAGGCAATATGGCTGCCATGTCAACCCTTCCGTGTTTCCTTCCTTTTCCTTCTACTAGAGAGTCAAAGGAGACTAAGAAAGTGGAATTTATCTCTCTTTGAAGACATGACAAGATTCAGAGCAGGCCCCCAGCTCCCTCCTTTTCTGATCTTCAGCTATAACTGTGGGGGCAGGGAAAGGAGGACCTTGGGCTGGTAGGGCTGGAGAACTGCTGCAGAGGTGAGCACTGGCTGCTGTTGCAAAGGACTGGGGTCCAATTTCCCAGCGCCCACATGGTGACTCACAGCTCTCTGTATCTGCAGTTCCAGGGGATCCAGGCACACACACACACACACATACAGGCAAAACACCCATACACATGTCCCAAGAAAAGGAAGAGCATCTGAGATGAACAAAAAAAACAAACCCAAAAACAAATAAACAAAAAACCAAAAAACTGAAGCCAAGTGTGCTGCTGTGTCCTTGTAACCTCAACACTTGGGAAGCTGAGGCAGGAGAATGATGAGTTCAAGATCAACTAAGCACTGTAGTGAGAGCTTTTCTCAAAAACAGAGTAAAGCAACAGAAAGAGGGGCTGAAGAGACTGCTCAGTAGTTAAGGGTATATTGCTGGACCTGGGTTCAGTTTCCCGTACCCACATGGTGCTCCACAACTGTCTATAACTGTATTGGCCCCTACAATCACAGCATACATGTATACATGCAGGCAAGATACTCATACACATAACATAAAAAATGTGGGTTTTGTTTGTCTGTTTTTTGAGACTAGGGTTTCTCTGTGTAACCCTGGCTGTCTACACTGACTCTGGAGATCAGGCTGGCCTCAAACTCAGAGATCCACCTGCCTCTACCTCTCAAGTGCTAGGATTAAAGGCGTGTGCCATCACTGCCTGGCACAAAATTATTATTTTTTTTTAAAGGAAAAATGTTTAAGCATGTGAGCCATTCAGATACCTACTTGGGAAACTGTCTCAAAACCCAAAAACAGCCGGCCAGTGGTGGCGCACGCCTTTAATCCCAGCACTTGGGAGGCAGAGACAGGTGGATTTCTGAGTTTGAGGCCAGCCTGGTCTACAGAGTGAGTTCCAGGACAGCCAGGGCTACACAGAGAAACCCTGTCTCAAAAAAAAGCAAAACCAAACCAAAACAAACAAAACAAAAACAACAATAACACCAAAAAAACAAAACCTAAAACCAACCAACTAACCAAAGAGGTGACTAACAGGCATGCAGGCCCCATGAAGAGAAAGCTGTATATTTTGTTTCAGTTTTCCAATTCTATTTGGGACTCAGTGCTTAATGCTCTCCCAAAGGACCAGAATTTGATTCCTAGTACTCATGCTGGGCGACGGACAAAGGCTTGTAACCCCCGACTCCACGGGATTTGCTGCCCTCTTGTGGCCTCTATAGGCACCTGCGCTAACATACACATGAATAAAAATAGTCCTGTTGAACCTTTTAATGCTTGTTGAATCTGTATGAGCGCCCTGTTTTGTTCCTGATATACCTAATTTATGTTTTTCTCCTCGTGTCTGTGGTGTAAAGAGAAATTACTAGTATTTTCTGAATTTGAAGAACCAGCCTTAAACATAGCCGATCTTTATTGCGTGTTTGCTTTCTCTTTCTGTCTCTGCTCTCATCTTTTTTTTTTTTTTTTGATTTTTCGAGACAGGGTTTCTCTGTGTAGCCCTAGCTGTCCTGGAACTCACTCTGTAGACCAGGCTGGCCTCGAACTCAGAAATCCGCCTGCCTCTGCCTCCCGAGTGCTGGGATTAAAGGCGCGCGCCACCACTGCCCGGCCTCTGCTCTCATCTTTTTCCCTCGTCCTTCTCCTCCTTTTTTTTTTTTTTTTTAAAGATTTATTTATTTATTATATGTAAGTACACTGTAGCTGTCTTCAGACACCCCAGAAGAGGGCATCAGATCTCATTATGGATGGATGTGAGCCACCGTGCTGTTGCTGGGATTTGAACTTACTTGGTGCTCTTAACCGCTGAGCCATCTCTCCAGCCCCTCCTCCTTTTTTTTTTTTTTTTAAAACGGTTTAAGCAAAGCTGTTCATTTCCCAGGTCCAGTCACTGACTTTCAGGTTTTTTTGTTTTTTTGTTTTTTTACTTTTGCAATCTATGCATTTCCATCTGCATGGTCCCTCTGAAGTGTTTTAGGGGCATCCCCAATGCTGAGGGTCTAGAAAATAAGCTCACCCATTCTTCTTAGTAGTCAGTGCCCTGGCCACAGTGGCTTCCCTCCTCTGGTCTGCTCCAGAGTCCCCTTAAAGGTTCCCTTCAGGCTCTCAGGGCCTCTGAATCTTCTGACAAGCTTCAAGGTCACTGTTCTCAGGGGGCCTCCTGGCACAGGTCTGTCGAGAGCCTCCTGGGCATTCTCCAGGAGCCACCTTTGAGTATCTCCACCTATCTGAAGCTGAACTGACTCCCACTCCCGGATGAGCCACCCAGAGAGAGCAGCCAGCCCTTAAACCTGGGCCCTCCACAAGCCCAAGCAGGGCTTCTGTTGCCCTCTGGTTATCCTTAAGAGAAGGCCCAGTGAAGGAGATTGAGGGAAGCTAAGGCCACAAAGGTGTCCTGAGAAAGAAAGCAAGTCAGCAGACCCAGACTGGGTACCCCCTGGCCTGGTTAACACCCATGCCCCAAAGCCTCCAGGGCCCCCACACTTACCTGACTCTCAGATGTTGGATCCCACATCCTGACTGGTAGACTGGAAGACAGATAATGCTACATGGCAGGTAGGTTGGGGCTGGGGCTGGCTCTGTGCCTGGAGATCAAGGGGCAGGAATGGGAGGTGCTAGCTGAGGACATTGGGTGGGGACGGAGGCAGGAGGTGAAAAGCAGGAAGACTTTGATTGAAACGAGGTCCGACTCAGCGGTCAAGAAACCCCGGGTTCTACCCTTAGCAGTGCAAAAGAGCAAGCCAAAGCCTGATGGCCTGGAAAATAAAATTACAAATATGAGGACTTCCTCTTTTGAGGGTCTTGATAGGTTGTTGAGACTGGGTCCTAACGGTCCTTCTCTGTCAACCACCAGATGTGTCATGTCCGGCTAAGCATTCATCCAGAAAAGCACCCATCCCAAGTATTGAGACTAGCGGGATCGTACGAGAGAACGTGCTCGTCCTTGTAGTCTGTGACTAGGATGTGAAGTCTTTCAGTGTCTGAGGTAGAGAATTGCTTCTGGGTCTGCTGCTGAGCAAAGCTCTTTTTTAAATGGATATGGGTGATTTGCCTGCTTTCGTGTCTGTGCAACACATTTATGCCTCCCATTCACAGAGGACAGAAGATGGCATTGGATGTCCCGGAACTGGAGTTACAGACAGCTGGTTGTGAACTATCTACCACATGCATACTGGGAATTGAACCTAGGTTCTCCAGAAGAGCAGCAAACGCTTGTAACTGCTGACCCATCTCTCTAGTCCTGAGCTAAGGTTTGTTTGAAAGGGTCTCGCTGTATTAGGAACCTCAGAATCCCTACCCACCCTTGGTCCCCACCCCGCCCCACCACTATTTGCCTCGCTTTCAACAAGCTCTCTTCTTTCTTGTGGGTTACCTATCAGGACCAGGGTTAGGTGAGTCTGAGATTTTTGCTTCTGGGCACACATCTGGTTATCCCAAACATAAATACTGTGTGCCCTGGGTGTTATTAAACATATTGTTTTCCTTTAAAAATTAGGTTGCAAGCCTATAATCCTAGCTACTCAAAGGCTGGAGAAAAAGAATCAAAAGTTCTAGGCCAGGGTGCTGGCTTAGTGGTTTAGAGCACTGGCAGCTCTTCCAGAGGACCACGGTTCAATTCCCAGCACCAACATGGCGACTCACAGCTGTCTATGACTCTAGTCCCCAGGGATCCAATGCTCTCTTCTGACCTCTTCAGTCACCATGCATGTAAGTGGTACAAAGACATACATGCTAACAAAACATGCATACCATAGCATAATGTTTTTAAAAAATTGAAGACAACTTGGACAAAATCATCAAGATCATCTCTGAAAATAAAAAATGCTAAGGACATAGCTTAGCAGTAGCATGTTTGCCTGGCACCAGGTTCAATCGCCAGCACAGTGAAAAAGAGGTTTATAGAGCCAGGCTGGTGGAACAGATCTGTAATCCCAGCCTCCAGGAAGCCAAGGCAGGAGAAGTGTGAGTTCCAGACTAGCCTGAGCTACAGAGTAAATGCTATAGTGAAACCCTGCCTCCAAAAATGGGCTGAGCATGTAGCTCAATGACTCAGTGGTAGACTGCCCTGCCAGTACCAGGCTCTGGGCTTGATCACCAGCACTGAAAAATAAAGATGTAAGTGAATGCCACCTATTTCTATATGGACTACACGGGCCATCCCTGCCCCACCCACAAAATGACTATCATTTAGGGGGCTAGAGAGAAGTCTCAGTGGTTAAGAGCACTGGCTGCTCTTCCAAAGGTTCTGAGCTCAATCCCCAGCAACCATGTGGTGGCTCACAGCCATCTCTAATGAGTTCTGATGCCCTCTTCTGGCATGCAGGTGTACATGCAGACAAAGCATTCATATACATAAAATAAAGAAATCTTTTTTAAAAATGGCCATCATTGGAGTCAATTCCAGCTGTTTCATTTGAGATACTTTCCTGTGGGTTCATGAGCATGTGCAAGCATGCACTCTGGGTTACCACAACTGGCTCTCCTTTGTTTGTCATGTAAAGGGCACTTCATTCTGCAAGTAGACACACAGAGCCCATGCATTCTGCATTGTATTAGTGAGTGCTCTGTGTCCAGTAGGAATCCAACATCATCTACAGCACTCGGCAACAGTCATTGGCTATGCATGGCCTTTCTTTGTTGTTCTTTTTGAGATGGAGTCTCTTTATGTAGCTGCCCAGGGTGGTCTTAGACTCACAGAGATCCTTTCTGAGTACTAGGATTACAGAGCATAGATCCCCATACCTGAGTTATAAGTGGATACTTACACAATTTTTCCCACTCGTATTTCTCTTCATTTTTAGGCTTTTTGAAAATTAAAATTAAATTTATGTGTATGTGTGTATATGCCACATGTATGCAGGTGCCCATGGAAACTAGAAGGTGTCAAATCCCCTGGAGCTGGAGTTACAGGCAGTTTTGAGCTGTCTGGCTTGGGTGTTGGGATCTGAACTTGGGTCCTTTCGAAAAGCAATAAGCACTTAATCTCTGTGCCACAAATCTTTTGCCTTTTACAAGGTTTCACCATCTGTCCTATAAGCCCTGTGTCCACTGCTTCAAGCACTTAGTGTTAGGTGTAGAGGTAAAATCGTTGGGTGTGTAAGTAAGGGTACCTTGGGAAAGAGAACCAATAGATGAACGATTTAAGGGCATTCGCTCATATTATTATGGAAGCTGAGAAGTCCCATAAGCCACCTGAAAGCTGAGGACCTGTGAGAGTCAGAAGGACAAAGATAGAAGTTCAGTTGAGGGTTAAGAGAACATATCCCAGCTCTAGCCCTCTGGCAGAAGGACCCTCAGTGAGCTGGACGAAGCCATTCACAAAGATGGAGGGCCATCTGCATTATTCTGTCCAGACCTCAGCATAGACTTCGACACACCTAGAAATAATGTTTAGCCAGGGCATCTTACATCCCAGCTAATACACACAAAATCATCCAGCAAAGCTCACCTGCGGTAGTTTGAATAAGGATGGCCATCATAAGCTATTTGAGTGCTTAGTCGTCAGGGAGTGGCACTAGTTGAGAAGGATCAAGTGTGGCCTTCTCAGAGTAGGTGTGGCCTTGTTGGGGGTGGGCTTTGAGGTTTCAAAAGCCCAAGCCAGCCCCAGTCCCTATGTGGATCCCTTAACTCTTTCTCCAGCATCACGCTGCCACGCTTGTGCCGTGCTCCCCCATAATGATAATGAACTGAGACTGTAAGCAAGCACAGGAGAAATGTTTTCTCTGATAATAGAAATATTGCTGTGGACGTTGCGTCTCTTCACAGCAATAGAACTGTGGCTATAGACGCACCCTTTGTCAACTTAGCACGCATCTCAAGAAGCTAAGTGCTAATCACAAAATGAGGGCGATAAATAGGCACCTATTCACCTAACCTGGCACGGCTATGCTGCATACAATTGAACAGGTGCCAGGTCTTTGCCCAGAAGAGGTGAAGTCCTTGAGCCACACTGACTTCTCTGTGATATCCCATCACTTAAACAACAATAATATCACCAATATTTAAATACTGATAAAGGGTCAGGAGCTCAAGGTCATCTTTGGCTCTTTAGTGATTTTTCAGTCAACCCGGGGTTGCATGAGATCATGTCTCAAAAACGAAACAAAACAAGCATACAAATAAATAAACAAATACATAAATGTAGAAAATTTTTGTTTTTTGAGACAGTGTTTCTCTGTGTAGCCCTGGCTGTCCTGGAACTCACTCTGTAGACCAGGCTGGCCTCGAACTCAGAAATCCACCTGCCTCTGCCTCCCAAGTGCTGGGATTAAAGGCATGCGCCACCACTGCCTGGCTGTAAAAAAAAAGTTGAAACACGATTCCACTGCATAGCCCTGCTGGCTTAGAGCTCATTATGTCAACCAAGCTAGACTCAAATTCAAAGAGATCTGCTCTCTCTACCTCCTGAATGCTAAAAAAAAAATTTAGATTTATTTAATAATGTGTGATACATGTATGTTTGTGTACCATGTGTATGCCTGATACCCATACAGTTTAAAAGAGGGTGTCAGATTCCCCTCACAATGGAGTGCTTGTGAGCCACCATGTGGTAGCTGGGAACTGAACTCCTGGGTCCTCTGGAAGAGCAGTCAGTTCTCTTAACCACTGAGCCATCTCTCCAGTCCCTGAACACACACTCTCTCCCTCCCTCTCTCTCCCCCCCCAAGAAAAATGTCTATATGTATTCTTTATCCATTTCTTTTTTGAAGTTTTTTCTTCTATTTTAATGTGTGTGTGTGTGTGTGTGTGCGCGCGTGCGTGCAGGTTTATATGCACATGTGTGCACATACATGTAGAGGCCAAGGACAACCTCAGATGTCACCTCCAGATGACACCTCAGATGTCATCTCATGCCTAGAGCTGACCAGCTGACAAGTGATTCTCTTTATGCTCTTTCCCATCACAGGGATTACAAGCATGCCCTGGGCCACAATGCCAGCATTGTAACATGTGTTCTGGGGATCTCGTGCTTGCATTACACTGATGGAGCATCTCCTCTACCTCCTTCTCCCATTCCTAAATCGGTTGTTGATTTTTTTTTCTGTCAAGTTTCTGGAATTCTCTATCCATGCTGGATATAAATCCCTGGCCAGTTATGATTTACAAAATATTTTCTTCTACTCTATGGGTTGCTTTCCTTTCTTTCTGTTTTCTTTTTTTGATTTATTTACTTTTAACCCCAGCCTCCCCTTTGCCCATTTCTAAATTGGTTGTTGATTTTTTTTTAATTTTATATTTTATATTTTTTTGCTGTCAACTTTCTGGAATTCTCTATCTATTCTGGATAATATAAATCCCAAGCTAGTTATAATTTACATAATATTTTCTTCTACTCTATGGGTTGTTTGTCTTTCTTCCCCCCAAACCCCCCTTCTCACTCCGGTCCTGCTTTCTCCAGCCCAAAGATTATGTATGTAAGTACACTGTCGCTGTCTTCAGACACACCAGAAGAGGGCATCAGATCCCATTACGGATGGTTGTGAGCCACCATGTGGTTGCTGGGAATTGAACTCAGGTCCTCTGGAAGAGCAGTCAGTGCTCTTAACCGCTGAGCCATCTCTCCAGCCCCCTATGGGTTGCTTTTCTATTAAAGAGCATATTTCTACTGTAAAGAAAATGCTTGCCACCGGGTATGGGGACGCATACTTTTGTTGGGAGGCAGAGGCAAGCAGATACCCAAGATCAAGGCTAGCTTGATCTATAGAGTGAGTTCTAGGACAGCCAGGGCTACACAGAGAAACCCTGTCTCGAAAAACCGAAGACTATTTGTTATATATGGTGAGTGGACTGCACACGCCACAGGGACTACGTGAAGGTCAGAAGCCAACTCTTGTAGAGCCAGTTCTTTCTCTGCCTTTACGTGGGTCCTAGGAATATGGACTCAGATCACCAGGCTTGTACAGCAAACACTTGACTGGCTGAGTGATTTTGCTAGCCAGAGTGCTTGCCTTTCAGTCAGAGCAGGAGCTTGGGAGAGCTGGAAGAAAGACAAGAAAGCTATATAATGTGCCTCAGCCCCAGAATGTCAGTATTTGGTAGACAGAGGGTGGTGGATCACATGTTCAGCTAGATAGAGATTTTGAGGCCATCCTGGGCTACAAAAGACACTGTCTTAGGGAGAGAGGGCGAGTGTTGAGGGATGAAGGAGGAGAGGAAGGGAAAGAAAAGGAGAAGAGAGATGGAAGGACATTTAAAGCATATGATCTTGTTTGTTTTTTTGTTTGTTTGGTTGGTTTTGGATTTTCAAGACAATGTTGACAAGGTTTCTCTGTGTGGCCCTGGCTGTCCTGGAACTCACTCTGTAGACCAGGCTGGCCTCGAACTCAGAAATCCACCTGCCTCTGCCTCCCGAGTGCTGGGATTAAAGGCGTGCACCACCACTGCCAGGCTAAAGCATACAATCTTTCAGCTCAGTTTCCTGTCTTTAAAATGGGCCAGCCCAAAGCTCCAGTTACGACATCTGTGAAAAGGCCCTCTGTTGGTGAGGTGTTCTTTCCTACACAAGTGACAGAATCATAGTAGAGTGTCCCTCAGGTGACAGCTGGTGTGGACAACTGAAGCTCTGACAGGAGAGCCAACATAGCCTTCCTCCTTTCTTCTTGACCATCTTTAAGAATGAACATGTGGGGCTGGAGAGACCGCTCAGCGGTTAAGAGCACTGACTGCTCTTCCAGAGGTCCTGAGTTCAATTCCCAGCAACCACATGGTGGCTCATAACCATCTGTAATGGGATCTGGTGCCCTCTTCTGGCCTGCAGGTGTACATGCAGCAGAAAAGAACAGATATGTGAGGCTGGAGAAAGATGGCCTACAGGTTAAAAGCACTAGCTGTTCTCTTTGACTATGGTTGGAGTCCCAGCACCAACATGGTGGCTCACAACTGACTATAATTTCAGTCCCAGGAGGATAAGGCAATCCCTTCTGAACCCCATGGGCACTAGGCACGCATGTGGTGCCCAAACACACATGCGGGCAAAACACTCCTACATGTAAAATTGAGACTGTTTCTTTTTATTTTCAAAGAGCTTTAGAAGTTCTTGCAAGGGTACACACATTCAGGGCTGGGGATGCTGCTCAGTGCTGGGGCCATGCCTAGCAGGCACAAGACCCAGGATTCTATTCCCCCAAACCACTGAAAAGACTTTTGTTTTCATAATTGGTGCTTTAGAGTTCAAGACAGAACCTGCGCTTCCAGACCTTACCTATTACATCCTGAGTGCAGTTTCCCCTCTGTCCCTTCCCCAGCCTTCCCTCAACTTCCCCTCGCCCCTAGATCCACCTCCCCTCAGAAAAGAGCAGGCCTTCCAGGAGCATTGAGCAAATATAGCATAAAAAACTACCATAAGACCAGGCACATATTCTCACGTCAAGGTTGGACAAGACAACCCAGTAGGAGGAAAAGTTCCCACAAGTAGGAAAAAGAGTCGGAGATAGTCTCTGCTCCCACTGTTAGGATTCCCACAAAGACACCAAGCAACACAACCATAACATATATGCAGAGGACCTAGGTCAGACCCCTAGAGGCTCCCTGATTTCTGTGAGTTCCCATGAGTCCTGGTCAGTTGATTCTGTGGGTCATGTTCTCCTGGTGTCTTGACACCTCTGGTTCCTCAGATCCTTCCTTCCCCACCCACTCAGGGTTCCTCAAGCTCCACCTAATGTTTGACTTCTGCATCTGTTCCCATCTGTTGCTTCATGAAGTCTCTCTGGTCCCTCTGATGATGATTGTGCTCAACTCCAACCCCAAAACACTCTGCAGGCAGGACAAACTGTAGGTTGAAGGTTTTGTGGCTGGGTTGGTGTCCCAATCCCTCCAGTCAGACCTTACATCTTTATACAATAGTAGGAGATGGAACGATCTCAGGACAAAGCTTTTTCCCAACAAGGCCTATAGATTACGCCTACTATCAGGTTGAGAAAAACCATATCAAATGTTCCCCTTGAAAGACAAATAGCTTTCCACAGTAAGCAAAGTTCTTATGTCTGGTTTAGAACGATCATATCTGTGTAGTGGTGGTGCACATCTTTAATCCCAGCACTTGGGAGGTAAAGGCAGGCAGATCTCTGTGAGTTTGAGGCCAACCTGGTCTACATGGTGAATTCCAGAACAGCCAGGACTGCTATACAGACCTCAAAACACCAAAACAAACAAACAAACAAACAAACAAACAGAACAATACTCCACCTCTTTGGAGAATTGGGTAATGACTTTGGGCGCAGTAGTGGTAGGCCCGCTATGCAGAATTGAGCACTTCTTCAATCCGTTCTGCAAGAGAACCCAATGCACAGACAACTCCCAGTCAGCTGCCCAGGAGCATCTTGGACTCTTCCTGGACAATCAGAAGTAATCCTTCTGACTCAGCCTCCCAAAGAACTAGGATTACAAGTGTGCACCACCATGCCTGGCTTCTTCCTGTTTACACAGTATTTACCGGCAATCTATTGTGTGTGCAGCTGGGTGCCAGACGGTTCTGGGAAAACATCAGAAAGCTGTTCTCACACAGTTAGGGGGTTGGGGGTGGTGGTGGGAAAGGGCAGAAGCAAAAAGCTGGGCGATAGCTGGACTACAAGGTGAGCCTCATTCTAGCTGAGGTGCTGTACTACAGTTGTATGGCTTAGGTTCTATTCTTCTCTCCCTCGAGGTTGTGTTTTCTTCTTTTATATTAAAAAGAATTGAAATCAACGATCTCAAAAGACACTGCATGCTTTGTCTGAGGCTATAGACTGAGGCCAACTATAGAATTTATGGCAGAGACAGCCATGCAAAGGGAAGACCCAGAGGCCACTTGGCTTCTACTTCCTGTTACTCATTAAAAGCAGGAAGGATCAATGAAGGGATCAGGCAGGGTCTTTGCTGGAATTTAGCTCATAAACTGTTGGAGCCAAGGGGCTCGAAAGACAGATAAGAAAGAAAGAGTTGGTGCTTCTGGGAATGTGAGAGGCCTGGTGTGAGGGGTAAGAGGAGGTGGCAGAGAAAGGAAGCAGAGCCTCCCTTTCCCAGGGAGCAGAGACTGCCTTCCAGGCTGATGTTTTAAGTGCAGCTCCTTAGAAATCCCACCCTGCCTATCCTGGGGTTCCAAGGAAAAAGGTGTCATTCTCTCTATGCTTCCGCTGCCATCTGCAGGCCAAGCCTTCTTCAGAAAACCCAGTGCACAGAATTGCACCCGATGCAAGAGAACCCAATGCACAGACAACTCCCAGTCAGCTGCCCAGGAGCATCTTGGACTCTTCCTGGACAATCAGAAGTAATCCTTCTGACTCAGCCTCCCAAAGAGCTAGGATTACAAGTGTGCACCACCATGCCTGGCTTCTTCCTGTTTACACAGTATTTACCGGCAATCTATTGTGTGTGCAGCTTGGTGCCAGACGGTTCTGGGAAAACATCAGAAAGCTGTTCTCACACAGTTAGGGGTTTGGGGGGGGAGGTGGTGGGAAAGGGCAGAAGCAAGAGGCTAGGTAATAGATGGACTGCCATGACCAGGCTTTACAGGAGACTAGTTCTTCTAGTTTTTGGTGGCTGCCAGTCTTCCTTGGTGTGTACATTCTAGTGTTCTGTCTGTATCAGGTTCCTCTCTACCTACCTCTTTTTTTCTTTTTTTCTGAGACAGGGTTTCTCTGTGTAGCCCTAGCTGTCCTGGAACTCACTCTGTAGACCAGGCTGGCCTCGAACTCAGAAATCCACCTGCCTCTGCCTCCCAAGTGCTGGGATTAAAGGCGTGTGCTACCACGGGCCCGGCAAAAATTCTTATTGAGAGTATGGCTCCATTGTTTTAGGGAGGTTGCTTGTTTTTGAGACAGGAGAGGTCTCGCTATGTAGCCCTGGCTGTCCTGGAACTCACTCTGTAAAGCAGGCTGGCCTCAGACTCACAGATATTGGCCTGTCTCCGTCTCCCAGATCACCATGTCTGGTCTAAATATGGCCCAATGGTTAAATGAGAATATAAGCTGTTAATACTATTATTCATAGCTTTTAATATTATTTACTCTTATGGATGCATGCATAATATGTGGGTGTGGACACACCCATCATGACACATTTGTGGCTGTCAGAGGACTGTGGTATGGTTTCTCCTCTTCCACCTTCCACTGGGTTTTAGAAGTAGAACTCAGGTCAGCAGACTTATATAGCAAGGATTTTGACCTATGGTGTCATTTCACCTTGTCTTACCATTCAGAATTCAGACTTGAGAAAATATTAACCAGGCATATTCAGTTAGGTGAGGTCTAAGTGCTAAGGTAGTATGAAGTAGCTGGGAGTTTGGGGACACACTTACCAAAGGGCCATGGGACCATGCACAATACGAAGAACGTGGGTGTGATTTCTGAACCTCTGGGTGGAATTACGGAAGCATCTGCCCACAGTCTGCTCTGAGCTTTCCAGACGTGCAGAGAGATCAGTTCATAGAAGAAAAAGAGAGAGGCAGAGAGAGTCAGGGTAGCTACAGAGTCCTGTGCTCTCATGAAAAAGCCCAGCTAGCAGTGGGCTCATGCATCATAGGAGAGCCCAAGACCTATCCAGAGAGGCAGCTAAACCAGCTGCAATGTAGGCCACTGTCACTGTCCAGGTGCAGCTGTCTTGTAGAAAAGCCAAGCCATGGAGATTCCACAGAGAATCTTTTATTATCTTTTTCTTATGGTACTAATGCCTGAACCTAGGGCCTCAAACATGTTAGCAAGTTTAAAAACTTTTCTACATTTAAAATGGTGTTTTTTAAAATGTGTCTGGATGTTTTGCCTGCCTGTATATCTGTGTACCATATATGTGCTCTTAACTACTGAGCCATCATCTTTCCAGCCCTTTCTTAGATGAAAGTTTTTGAGACAAGGTTTCATGTAGCTGAGACTAACTTTAAACTGAGTCTGTTGGAGAAGATAGTCTTGAATTCTTGATCCTCCTGCCTCTGCCTCTCGAATGCTATGGTTATAACCATGTGCCACCCCACCTGGAGTTGAGAATGTGTTTGATGATTGGCCAGTATTAAATATTTTATCTTTTTTTCTTTTATTTTTTGAGACGAACAGGGTCTTGCTATGCAGGTCTGGCTAGCCTGGAATTCACTATGTAGACCAGAATGACACACTTCTTTCTGTCTTCCAACTGCTGGGATTAAAGGCATATGCCACCTTGCCAGCTGTTCTGGTTTTTACATTGGGTCTTTCTGGGTATTCCAGGTTTGACTTGAACTCAAAATCCTTGTGCCTCAGCCTTGTATGTGTTGGGATTACAAGCATATACTGCCACCTCCCCTGGATATCCTTTGTTTGGTTTCAAGACAGAGTTCTATGCAGCCCAGGGTAGATGCTCCACCATACCCAATTTTATGAGGTGCTAGATATCAAGCACGAGGTTTCCTATACGCTAGGTAAGCATTCTACCAACTGAGCTACATCCCTAGCCCTTGCTTTAAGGCTGCCCTTGATCTTCCTGCTCTTGCTTCAGCCTCCTGAGTGCTGGGATGTGCACCATCATGCCAGGCTGCTAATTAAATGCTTTTAAAAATCTTTTGCAACCAGTAGACAGGTGAGCAAATAATCAGAATAAGCACATCACAGAAAAGAGCATCTCCTAATGCCCAATACACATGTGAGAGATCTTCACCTTCAGTCCTCTTTAAGGAAAAGAGAAGTCAGATTACAAAGGAGGAACTGCACAGAATACTAGATGGGTAAACAGTTTAAGATTAATTATTATCTTTAAACTCACACTTCCATCAGTGGTCTCAGGAATGAAAGCCTGTTTCTAGGAGGGAATTGGCTTCAAGGTGTTAGATATTCTCAAGAGTTTCCTGGTGAACAGATGTAATGGTGCATGCCTTGTATTCCCAATAAATAGGAAGCAGAAGAAGGAGGATCAAGATTCGAGGTTAGTCTGGGTCATACAAGGCACTCTAATAAATAATAACCGCCACCACCAACAAAAGGTGGTATCAGGCTGGTGGGGTGATCCATTGAAGGAGGAGGGTGGGGCGAGCATGAGAATTAAAGTTTGTGTTCTAACCATAAACAGAATGATTCACTTACTGCCCAGCCATTTCTAGCTAACATGCACCAGGAAAGTGTGTGGGTGGGAGTGGCGTCTGTTAGTGGCAAGATGGGGATGTACTACTGCGGAACATGGATGAGGAAGGTACCATCAGTGCGAGAGGTTGCAAATTGTGAAAGATGCCAACGTGGTGCCTAGAGCCACTGACATGGAGAAGAGTTGGCATTCCGTGGACTCCAGGACCCAGGGCTAACCCCACCATCCATCTGCCTGGAGCCTCGAGCAGCCTGAAAGCCACCGTCACCATGACCTCATAGATGCTCGCCAGGGACCTCTGCTTGGACTTTAACTGGCAGAGTTTGTGCAGAGTGGGAAGAAACCTGTCTGTGAGCTCTCATTTGCCATCGTGAGATTACCTCCCCAAAACTCTTCCCAGGTACCGGGATTTTTCCTGCACTCTAAACTGCACCAAGACCTTCCACCTTCCTATAGGCTGCTAGTTCTGCACCTGCGCACTGGCTCTAAGATTGGCAGTGCTTCCGAGGCAGTACTTTCTCGTTGCTATTGGCAAACGTAGGTTTGAATATCGCCTAGCAAGTCCAAGTTGCAACAACGTTAAAGAAGCTGACATTACTAGTTGTACACAAGGTTTGGTATACTGTGCATAGGGCAATCTTTTTCAGTCTTTATCTGTACCCTTTCATTTTAAATAATGGGTATTATATTTCAGACACACCGTTCTCAACAGTATTAAAAAAAAAAAAAACCCAAAAATTATCGGGGGCTGGAGAGATGGCTCAGCAGTTAAGAGCCAACTGCTCTTCCGAAGGTCGTGAGTTCAAATCCCAGCAACCACATGATGGTTCAACAACCATCTGTAATGAGATCTGATGCCCTCTTCTGGGGTGTCTGAAGATAGGTACAACGAGCAGGCCGAAGCGAGCGGCCCAGAGCGAGTGGGGCCGGAAGGAGCAGAAAAAGTGAAGACAGCTACAGTGTACTTACATATAATAAATAAATAAATATTTTAAAAGAAAAGAAAACTCTCGCAAGGCAGTGGTGGTGCATGCCTTTAAACCCAGCACTCGGGAGGCAGAGGCAGGTGAATTTCTGAGAGTTCAAGACCAGCCTAGTCTAACACAGTGAATTCCAGGACAGCCAGGGCAACACAGAGAAACCATGTCTCTAAAACAAACAAACAAACAAACAGCAGGCTGAGCAAGCCATGGGAAGGACACGGTAGCTGAAATTTTTTTTTTTTTTTTTCGAGACAGGGTTTCTCTGTGTAGCCCTGGCTGTCCTGGAACTCACTCTCTAGACCAGGCTGGCCTTGAACTCAGAAATCCTCCTGCCTCTGTCTCCCAAGTGCTGGGATTAAAGGCGTGTGCCACCACTGCCGAGGTAGCTGATATTTTTAATTCCAGTACTTGGGAGGCAGGCAGAGGCAGGGTATCTCTGAATTTGAGGCCAGCCTGGTCTCAACCCTGTCTCAGAAACAATGAGGGGTGGGGAAAGATCGTGATCCATAGTCTCCTGTTTCCATTTACCAAATTCTGGAATTACAGATTTGCTAGTAGACTATCTTTTTTAAAAAATGCGGTGTGTGTGTGTGTGTGTGTGTGTGTGTGTGCGCGCGCGCGTTGGCATGCTCTTGTAGAGACCGAAGGGCAACTATTGTTGGTTTCTTTCACTGAGAATTCAAATTATCCAGCCTGCATGACAAGCATCTTTACCTCATTTGTCCAAGACTACACCTTTAAAATTATTTACTTATTTTATGTGTGCATATATTTTGTCTGCAGCTTACCTGGTGCCCTTGGAAGCCAACAAGAGGGCATTGGATCACCTGGGGCTGGAGTTACCTTGTGGGTGCTGGGAATTGAACCCAGGACCTCAAGAAGAACAGTCACATCGATTAACCACTGAGCCATCTCTCCAGCCCTTTTAAATTACTTTTTTTTTTTTTTTTTGGTTGTTCGAGACAGGGTTTCTCTGTGTAGCCCTGGCTGTCCTAGAACTCACTCTGTAGACCAAGCTAGCCTCGAACTCAGAAATCCGCCTGCCTCTGCCTCCCAAGTGCTGGGATTAAAGGTGTGCGCCACCACTGCCCGGCACCAAGATTGTACTTTTAACGATCAGATTTCGAGTGTAGGATGTTTGGCTAAGAGGAAAGTCGTGGTCAAATCAACTCATAAGGTTATTATTACACTGTGAGTGTAACTTGGAGAACTGCATGCAAGATGCTGTAAAGGATAGACTCCACCTCTAGATGGAGATGGGCCATTGTCTCCTCTTTTAAGGGTTAGTCCATCTAGTGGGACAGGTCAAGGGACCTTGCTTGGTAAGGTTACCACCCCTAGGGAGGAGCTTCACTTTAAAATTATGTACTTTTCCTTCCCAGAATTCCCACCCTTTAATTCAGTACCTATGATCCATGATGAGGTTCAGATGGATCTGCCTGCCTTTGCCATTAACTATTTCTTTTTCTTTTTTTAAGATTTATTTTATTTATATGAATACACTGTAGCTGTCTTCAGACACACCAGAAGAGAGCATCGGATCCCATTACAGATGGTTGTGAGCCACCATGTGGGTGCTGGGAATTGAACTCAGGACCTCTGGAAGAACAGTCAGTGCTCTTAACCACTGAGCCATCTCTCCAGCCCCAACTATTTTTTTCTCGTTTGGATGCTGGCCGAAACCCACATTTGTTTTTAAACTCCCTTAATTTATGCTTTGGCTTTTTGGGCGCTTTTTTTTTTTTTTTTTTTTTTTTGCTTTGGGCTTTCTTGCTCTTCTTCCCCCCTCCCTTTTTAAAAAAAATGTTTGTTTTTTTGTTTGCTTGTTTTTTAAACACAGGGTTTCTCTATGTAACAGAGCCCTGGCTATCTTGGAACTTGCTCTGAAGACCAGGCTGGCCTCAAACTCACAGAGATCCTCCTGCCTCTACCTCTGAGTGCTGGGATTAAAGGTGTGTGCCTCCACACCTGGCCCTTGCTCTTTTTCTAAAGCTCCTTTCTCACCCAAGTGTAACTGTACCATGTGTGTACATGCTGTGTTCAAAGGGGCCAGAAGGATTCAGATCCTCAAACTGGAGTTACAGATGATTGTTAGCCACCATGTGGATGTGGGGACTTGAACCTGGGTCTTCTGCAAGAGTAGCCAGATCTCCTAACTGCTGAGCCATCTCTCCAACCCAGAGTCCTTTTAAAATTATTTTATTAATGAAATTGAGAAGCCCACAAGAGGACCCTTGTATTGTATGCTGGCATCCTAAGATGGCTCTGCTGGGACTCTCCAAGATTTCTGGTAATACTTCTTTTCTGCCTTTTAATTCTGTAATTGGCAGAGAAAACAAAGTCTATTTCTATACACCTACATGGTATTAATGTGAAAAGTCACTTCAGGGTATATAACGTGTGGACAGTCTGAGAAGTGTCTTCAAACTTTTGGTCTTTGGGGCCAGAGCAATGGCTCTACTTGTTTTTCCAGAGAGCCCAGGTTCAGTTCCCAGCACCCATATGGAGGTTCACAGCCCTCTGTCACTCCAGCTCCAGGGGATCCAACACATTCTGCTGACCTCCAAGCATATACGTGATACAGACATATGGATCACAAGGGTGTGGAGTGGATATGGAAGGACTAGAAAGTGTGAATGGGGTGCATGATGTGAAATTCCCAAAGAATCAATAAAAAATATTATGTTGAGAAAAAAAAGAGAGATACTCTCCACGCCCATTGTTGGGAGTCCCACATGAACACCAAGCTACACAACCATAAGGTATATGCAGAGGACCTAGCTCAGCTGGGCAGTGGTGGCGCACGCCTTTAATCCCAGCACTCAGGAGGCAGAGACAGGTGGATTTCTGAGTTTGAGGCCAGCCTGGTCTACAAAGTGAGTTCCAAGACAGCCAGGGCTACACAGAGAAACCCTGTCTCGAAAAACCAAAAAAAAATAAAAACCGGGGGGGACCTAGCTCAGACCCATACAGACTCCCTGATTGTCTCTAAGAGCCGCTATGAGCCCCAATTAGCTGATTCTGTAGCCCCCTCTGGCTCCTCCAATCCTTCCTCCCCATTTTCTGTGGGATTCCCCTGATTCTGCCTAGTGTTTGGCTGTGGGTCTCTGTATCTGTTCCCATCAGTTGCTGGATGATGCCCTTCTGATAACAATTGGGCTAGGCACTGAGCTATGAGTCATTAGGAATCATTTCAGCAATTTTTTTTTTTTTTTGCTAGTTATGTTTAGTTCTATCCTGGGTCTCTGGGCTCTCCAGCCTCTAGTTCCTGACCATCCAGGCAGTGGCAGGCATGTGCTCCCCTAATGGTGTGGGCCTTAAGTTGGACTAGTCATTGGTTGGCCACTTCCACAATTACCCCAGCACATCCTGCAGACAGGACAGATTGTATGTCAAAAGTTTTCTGGCTGAGTTGATATAGCAGTCCCAGGAGCCTTGCCTGGTTACAGAAGATGGCCAGTTCAGGCTCTATAGCTCTCATTACAAAGAGACTTCCCTAAGGTTACTCTTGTCAATTCCAGGGAGTTTCCATTACACTAGGTTTCTACATCATTCTCCAAATGCCCACCGATTCCAGTCGTCTCTGCCAGGATTCTCCCCCTCCATCCTCCCTGCACCCAATTCTTCCTGTTCCCATCCCCACCTTCCCCTAGTCCACCTATGGTATCTATTCTATTTCTCCTTCCCAAGGAGATCCATGCATCCCTCCCCCCTTGAGCCCTTCTTGTTACTTAGCCTCTCACAGGCTCACAGTGGATGGTAGTGTGATTAGCCTTTACTTAACAGCTAATGTCCACTTAAAAGTATTACTCAGCCATTAAAACCAATGACATGAAATTTGCAGGCAAATGGATGGAAGTAGAAAAGATCATCCTGAGTGAGTTAACCCAGGCCTAGAAAGGCAAATACTTGCACTCTTTTTTAAAAAAGATTTGCTTATTTATTTTATGTATGTGAGTACATTGTTGCTATCTTTAGACACACCAGAAGAGGGCGTAGGATCCCATTACGGATGGTTGTGAGCCACCATGTGGTTGCTGGGAATTGAACTCAGGACCTCTGGAAGAATAGTCAGTGCTCTTAACCACTGAGCCCCATATTTGTACTCTTAAAATACAAAGATGGCTCATGATATTGTGATGGTTTGTATATGCTCAGCCCAGGAAGTGGCACTATTAGAAGGTGTGGCCTTGTTGGAGTAGGTGTGTCACTGTGGGTGTGGGCTATAAGACCCTTACCTTAGCTGCCTGGAAGTTGGTGTTCTGCTAGCAGCCTTCAGATGAAGATGTAGAACTCTCAGCTCCTCCTGTACTATGCCTGCCTAGATGCTGCCATGTTCCATCTTGTTGATATGGACTGAACCCCTGAACCTGTAAGCCAACCCCAATTATATATTGTCCTTATAAGAGTTGCCTTGGTGAGTTTGAGGCCAGCCTGGTCTACAGAGTGAGTCCAGGACAGCCAGGGCCACACAGAGAAACCCTGTCTCAGAAAAAAAAAAAAAAAAAAAAGAGTTGCCTTGGTCATGGTGTCTGTTCACAGCAGTAAAACCCTAACTAAGATATGATATCACTTATTATATGTTATCTCTGAGCATTTGTTATATATTTTTATTTGTTACAAATTATTTGCTTTGGTTATATTTTAATTGGGTGCACATATGTGGAGGGCCAGATAAAGTGCAAATTCCTGGTTTCTTTGGAGACTCAGATTATAATGTTGTTTTGCTGAGGCAGACACAGGTGGAGGGATGTTTTTCTATAGCAAACATGTGTGAGGGCACATGATGTTTAGAGAGAATATAAATATGACTCCACAGACAGTGGGAGCAGGAGCATTTGTTTGCTTTGTCCTTGCTAGTCTTCCCTGATGCTGATGACACAGGTGTATTGGTTCACCTTACATTGAGTTGCTGAGCTTCTTTTGTGGTGATGTCATAGAGAGAAACTTGCTAAAGAATTTTTCACGAGGTTCATGTGGCTTCTTTCCACTTTCACAGACTCAGGCAGGTTGGCGAGCTTCATGGTTTCTTCTGGATTGAACTGCCCTTGCTGGTTCTTGTTTGGAGTTTGCCAAGTGGACTGGACTGCAGCTGCTGATTTGTGTGTGGTGTTTGCTATTGGACTGGACTGAGAACAACAAAGATTGGAGTCTCCCCAAAGAGCTATGTCTAAACAGGTCCACTTCCCCCATATCCTACTAACCTTTCTTTCCCACTACCTCTGGTGGGTGGTGGGCTAGAGGAGAGGTTGAACCTTATTAAAGTAGGCTGTGAAAAATACATGCCTATAGCCAGAGGACACCCATAGGTATCATCCATAGGAACACCATCCACTTCCTTTTAGACAGGGTATCTCACTGGCTTAGAGCTCACCAGTAAGATTAGACTAGCTGGCCCATAGGCCTCGGGGAATCCTCCTGTCTTACTCCCAAGCACTGGGATCACATACACATACTATTACATCCACCTTTGAAATGGTTCGGGGGTTCTAACCAGATCTTCATGCTCTCTGGGAAAGCGCTTTACCAAATAAGCTCTCTCTCTAGCCCTTACTTTCTTTCTTTGAAATGTGGGCTTAGTATATAGTTCTGGCTAGCCTGGAACTCACTCTGTAGACCAGGCTGGCCTTGAACTCCATGGAGTTCTGCTTGCCTCTGCCTCCCAGGTGCTTGGATTAAAGGTGTGTGCCACCATGTCTGGGCACCTTGTGAATGCACACCAAGCAGTCTCCTTGAGCCTCATGAGGAAACATAAACATAAACAAATGTTCAATAACCCCAGATGGGCACCAACAATAAACTCAAGTATGATTTCCCCAAAGTCCAACTTGGAGAGACCAATGAGTTTGTTGGTCTTACAGAGCATGGGTAAGGGCTTCCTTATAGTAGTGTGGATGACTCTTAACCAGATGGATCACAGCAAAGTCCCACTTCATATATGATGACCTCATGTAAACTGTATCATGGAGTTCTGTTTTGTTGTAGTTGTTTGTTTGTTATTTTTGATACTGGGTCTCACTGTGTAGTCCTGGAACTCTGTAGAGCAGACTGGCATCAAACCACAGAGATCCACCTGCCTCTGCCTCCTGAGGGCTGGGATTAAAGGTGTGGGCCATCACACCTTTTACATATTTTTTATACAAATAAAGATTTACTTTTACTTTATGTGTATGAGTGTTTCCCTGCATGTATGCATATATACATGTGTGTACACTGCCCACAGAGGTCAGAAGAAGTCATCAGATCCCCTAGAACTGAAGTTAAGATGATTGTGAGCCACCATGTAGGTGCTGGGAACTGAACTTGGATCCTCTGCAAGTGCAACAAGTGTTCTTAACTCCTGAGCCATCTCTCCAGTCCCCCCACACCAGATTTCTTATGAAGCAATACCAGATTCAGGGATGATAACAAACGAGGTATTTCCACTCAAGCACTGGGATTAAAAACGAGCATCACCACACCTGACCTGGAGTTCTGCTTTTACTCAGCCTTTCAGGGTTGGAGAAGACTGTTCAGTGTTAAGAGCATTTCTTGCTCTTGTAGAAGATGATCACGGTTCGAGTCCCAATACCCACATGGTACTTCACAACTATCTGCAACTACAGTTCCAGAGGAGTCTACGCCCTCCTCTTCTGGCCTCTGCAGTTACCATGCATGCATGTGGTGCACAGACATGCATGCAGGCAAAACACCTATACATATAAATTTTTAAAAAAATTATTTCAGGGCTGGAGAGATGGCTCAGTGGTTAAGAGCACTGGCTGCTCTCTTCCAGAGATCCTGAGTTCAAATCCCAGCACCCACATGGTGGCTCACAACCATCTGTAATGGGATCTGATACCCTCCTCTGGTGTGTCTGAGGATAGTGTACTCACATACATAAAATAAATCTTTTAAAATTTTTTCAAAATTTAATAAATGCAAAAATATTTTATCTGTTAGTCACAGGATGTTAGGTTAGGTTAGACACAAAGGTGGGCAAGAAATGGCTATTTAGGGGGCTAAAAATGGCCCAAGATAAACTGTAATTCAGCTCTGGACTTAGAACATTTTACCCTCTCTGCAGTGGTTGAAATTCTAATCAGTCAGCCTTGCAGCAAGGGCACTTGAAGCTGCCATTTCTTTCTTCCTTTCTTTCTTTCTTTCTTTCTTTCTTTCTTTCTTTCTTTCTTTCTTTCTTTCTTTCTTTGGTTTTTCGAGACAGGGTTTCTCTGTGTAGCCCTGGCTATCCTGGAACTCATTCTGTAGACCAGGCTGGCCTCGAACTCAGAAATCCACCTGCCTCTGCCTTCCAAGTACTGGGATTAAAGGTGTGCACCACCACTGTTCGGCTTGCCATTTCTTTTTGGGAACTTTTGTCTACAGTTCTTTTGTAGGCATCTAGATCTTTTTTTGTAGGCATGTTCTAGATCTGAATTTTTTTAAAAAATATATTTTATTACTTTTAATCATGTGTGTGTATTTGTGTGTGTGTGTACACATGTTTGCTGGCGCCCTTAGAGATCCCTTGGAGCCAGTTGTGAGCCACCCAACATGAGTGTGAGGAATTGAACTAGGATCCTCTGTAAGAGCAGTATGTGGTGCTGGAGAGATGGCTCAGTGTGGCAGTTTGATTATGCTTTGCCCAGGGAGCGGCACTATTAAGAGGCTTGGCCTTGGTAGGAATAGGTGTGTCATGGGCTTTAAGCTCCTTATCCTGGCTTCCTGGAAGTCAGTCTTCTCCTGTCTGCCTTTGGATGAAGATGTAGAACTCTCAGCTCCTCCAGCCCCATGCTCCCACCTTGTTGATAATGGACCGAACGTCTGAACCTGTAAGCCAGCCCCAATCAAATGCGCCTTTATAAGAGTTGCCTTGGCCATGATATCTGTTCAAAGCAGTAAAACCCTAAGACAGTCAGTGATTAAGAACACTGGTTTCTGTTCCAGAGAAACAGGTTCAGTTCTCAGCACCCACACGACAGCTCACAACCTTCTGTAACTCCAGTACCAAGGGGTCCAACACCTTTTTCAGGCCTCTGAAGGTACTAGACACTCATGTAGGATATAGACAAATATGCAGGCAAAACACCCATACATATTTTTCAAAAAGTCGTATGTGCTCTTAATCACTAAGCCATCCATCTCTCCAGCCCCAGATCTAAAAATTTTTTTCTTAAAAGACGAACTCAAGAGTTTTAAGATGGATTGATTGATTGATTGTGAGTACCACTATCCCTCCCTTAAGACACACCAGAAGGAGCATCAGATCTCATTACAGCCATGTGGTTGCTGGGAATTGAACTCAGGACCTCCAGAAGAGCAGTCAGTGCTCTGAACCGCTGAGCTGTCTCTGCAGCCCCCTGAATTGTTTAAGTATCTTGTGTTTGAAATAGTATCAAGAACACTGGATGAACTGATGGAGTGAAGGCAACAAATGAGACAAGCATTACAGACAACCAAAATTTATATCGTTTTTGCTTTTTCCTTCTTGTTTGTCTGAGACAAGAATTCCCTGTGTAGTCCTAGCTGATCTGGAACTCACTCTGTAGACCAGACTGGCTTGGAACTCATAGAATCTGCCTGCTTCTGCTTCCCAAGTGCTAGGATTAAAGACGTGGGCTAATATACCTGACCAAAATTTATATACTTTTTTCTTTCAAAAGGCTTTATTTTTACTTGGTCCAATGCTTTGAATAGGCTTTAAGGTGGTTACAAAGCTGCCTAGATTCTGAAAAGGCTCATTCCTGAGGCCAGCTGATGCACAGCAGAGGCAGGAGCAGCCTGGGAAGCTAGGAGACCTTGTAGTCTGAGAGTGAGCATCTTGATGAGACACCCTGCGATAGCTGGGGCACTCCAATCTGCAATGGCTGTGGCCCCTCCAGCCTGAGGAAGCTGGTTAGATGGTTGCCCATTTTCTTGATAAGCTTCTCCTCATCCAGGAAGTGATTCTCTAGAAAGTCACAGAGATGAGGGACTGAGCAGGCCGAACCCAGAGCATGAAGGTCCAAGAAGGGCCTAGCTTAGGTTCTTCTCTAGGGCCAAGGCAACTTCCATGGGTTCCTGAATTTTACCCTACTCATCCTACGATGACTTCTGCCTGTCCTAGAAGCACATGTCACAGCTCAGGGCCCTTGTGCTTCTTGGTCCTTTCCTGGAAGAAGTGTCCTCCTGAGCCCAGAGACAGGAGGGTGTAGGAGGCATACAGGTGCAAGTTCACCAGATGGTCAAAGTGGCTTCCACTTTCATGGAATAAGTCTGACCAATCTGGGAGGCCATGGCTGATAGGCAGTACGGAGCTGGCTATCCTAGGAGCCAATGTGTCACAAGGACTGGAGAGACTGGAAGGCAGTTAGGAGAAAACAGAGTACCTGGATCTGGCCCATCCAAATACTATTGAAGCAAGATAAAGATCTATGGCACCTCTGGGCATTATTCATTTATATGTAATATATAATATATATTTATAATATATACTATATTATATATAAATTCTATAGTATATATTTAAATTTTTTTATATATTTTGACTACGTGTTTCCCCTATCTTCTAGATATTTGTACTCTCTGAACTGTCTTACTTATATTTGGAATAGTTAAACAAATCTTTTTTAAGGTTTTCTTTTGGCCAGCTTGGTTCCTTAACTATAACCTCATGTGAAGTGGCTAGCTCTAATTCTAGGAAAAGTTTGTCCTCAGTAGCCATGTCACCATAGCTCTTATATGTGGACACCAGCTTGTCCCTGTTTTATTATACTGTCATTAGACAAGATTTGGTTTGCAAAAGTAAGTGGAAAGCCACATTATGGAAGAAAATAGATAACAATACAATATTTCTTTTAACCAGACTGTCTTTTTTAGGTATCAAATATTAATAATTGATGAGAAACAAAAATCAGACCTGCTAGAAGTGGTCTGGGTGGTGGTGGCACACACCTTTGATCCTAGTACTTTGGAGACAGAGGCAGGCAGATCTCTCTGAATTTGAGGCCAGCCTGGTCTACATAGTGAGTTCTAGGACAGTCAGTCAGAGCTCAAAAAACAAAACAAAACAAAACAAACAAATGAACAAACAAAAACAGAAGAGATGGGAGGCTGGAGAAATGGCTCAGGGGTTAAGAGCACTGACTGCTCTTCCAGAGGTCCTGAGTTCAATTCCCAGCAACGACATGGTGGCTCACAACCATCTGTAATGGGATCTGATGCCCGCTTCTGGTGTGTCTGGAGACACTGGTAGTGTATTTATATACATAAAATAAATAAATCTTTTAAAAAGATGATCTTAAGAAATAAGTGTTTAGAATTGTTTCTTACAATAGGCTAAATTAGAGACTATGAAAAACCTAGTTTTTAAAAAAATTTTTTTAAAGGAGCAATAGTGGTAAAAAATACTTTAAAAATCCTTATGTTTATATGCATGCACAAATAAAAGCATATCTAAAACCACAGATAAGTCACCCTCTGAATCTTTGGAATAAAGAGTCCAGCATCTTAGGGGATGGTAGTTATCTAATCTGAAAGCAGTATTCTCTAATTTATATCCTCAAGCAAACAGATATGGAACCAAGAAGATAATTATCTGTATCTCCCCTTTTAAAACTATGAACAAATTATGAAAAAGACGCTGGAAGCCATACATTTGAGAGAGAACTTTTTTTCTAAATATTTTTAAATTTAAAAAAAAAAACAAAACAAAAAACCTCAGGTTAATTTCCAAAAGAAATATTTAGGAACATTGGCCACCTGTTTACCACAGTGGTCACATTGATTAAATAAATCAATTAAATATCCTCTCTCTCTCCTTTCCTATTTTTTTTTTTGCCCCTTTAATTGGCATGGCCAATTAACTGGACATGTGGTCAAGCTTACCTAGTTTGTTTAGGTAGCTGGAGTTGGAGCAGTTTCCTTGAATTTTAGTTTTACTAAAATAATAATAAGAAGAATAAAACAAAAGGCAAAATTTTTAGTTTTACTATGAGCCAGAAGGAAGTTGGGCCAATTTATCAAATTTGGTTTATATGAGCACTTTCTTACAAGCTAGTTTGATAATGGAGCAGATTAGGTTAAAAAACCAACACAGGTATATAGTACCTACAGGCATAATTAATGCCCTCTTATTGGACATTGTCCCTCACTGCAATCAGTAAATGAACATACCATGTTCATCTACCGATATGCTTTTGGGATGGAGGTCTTTGGGTATAGGGCATTGTCTTCTACCCACAAAATGTCTGTGGCATATTCCCCTCCCCATTGATAGTCAAAATGTATTTAGGTATTGCCAAGTAGACTGGCTGGTTTTGTGTGTCAATTTGACACAAGCTGGAGTTATCATAGAGAAAGGAGTTTCAGTTGAGGAAAATGCCTCCATGAGATCCAGCTGTAAGGCATTTTCTCAATTAGTGATCAAGGGGGGAGGGCCCAGCCTACTGTGGGTGGTGCCATCCCCGGGCTGGTTGTCCTATAAGAAAGCAGGCTGAGCAAGCCAGTAAGCAGCACCCCTCTGTGACCACTGCATTAGCTCCTGGTTCCAGGTTCCTGCCCTGACTTTCTTTGGTGATGTAGAAGTGTAAGTTGAATAAACCCTTTCCTCCCCAACTTGTTTTTTGGTCATAGTGTTTAGTCAAGCAATTAAAACCCTAAGACACCAAGCGTTCCCTGAGGGGAAAAAGCATGCCTCTGGGGCTGGAGAGATGGTTCTGTGGATAAGAATGCTTGCTGAACACGCACAAGGGCCAGAGTTCAAATCTCCACTACCAATGTAAAAAGCCAGGCATGGATGTGCATGCCTGCAACTCTAGTGTTAGGTGTGGAGCCAGGAAGATTCCTGGGGGCATGCTGGCTGACTGCCAGCCTAGCTCAAGGTTCATTGAGAGACCCTATCTCAAGGGAGCAACATGGACAGAGGTATAGGACAGAGTACTCAAAATTCTTAGGCTTCTGCATGTGTGTGTGTGTGTGTGTGTGTGTGTGTGAGCGAGCATATATCTTTTATCTGCCTGATGTAATTGTCTTCTCAGAGACTTATTGCCTTACTCTGCAAACCTAGGCCTAGTCCTGGAAGCTGCTAGCCTCCGTACAATCTTGTCTAGGCCTAGAATGTTTTCAGCCTCTGAGACTTGCTGCTGAATATGCTTCCCCTTTCTACCTTTTTATGAACTCTGGCTGGCTGGTTCAACTCAGCTGGTCTGGTTCAAAACTGCTCTCCACACTGACTTACTGAATCCAGCTTTTCTCTTCACCTCTGAACTGCTTGTTTGGCCTCAAACTCTAGCCATTTGTTCTAATCTTCTGGCTCCTTCTCATTCTCTGGCTCATTCTGTCTTCCTCTATGTCTCGTTTATAATCTCTCAGCAACCTGTCTCTGTCCCAGTGTCCCAGGTAAACGGCCTCCCTCTCAACTCTACTGCTCTCCACTCTACTCTACCTCTCAACTCTACTGCTCTCCACTCTCTGAGAGGGGCATAGCCTATTCTGTCAACTCTTTCTCTGATTCGTCACTTTGTCTGCCATTCAATTAGACATCACTTTCAAACTTTACCTTCATTGGATTGAATTAAAGGTGAGTACTAAGGGCGTGCGTGCGTGCGTGCGTGCGTGCGTGCGTGCGTGCGTGCGTGTGTGTGTGTGTATTCCAGCTGTAGGGATTAAAGGTATGTGCTAAGGGCTAAACCACACCTTAACTAGAAAGGGTCAAATATCCTATAACAACAATGCCTCTCTCGCTGTCGCTGTCGCTCGCTCTCTCTCTCTCTCTCTCTCTCTCTCTCTCTCTCTCTCTCTGTCTCTCTGTGTTTTTGAGACAGGGTTTTTCTGTGTAGCCCTGGCTGTCCTCGAACTCAGAAATCTGCCTGTCTCTGCCTCCCGAGTGCTGGGATTAAAGGCGTGCGCCACCACTGCCCGGCTGTGTGTTTTGTTTTTTTTTTTTTAATTATTTTTTTAGAAAAGAACTATTCTTAAACAGAAAGGGGTATATGAAGTGGAAACATTAAGGGTTCTTTGGAAAGTCAGTTGTGTTGGATGGTGTTTTGCTGGGGCAAACACGTGAAGGAGTGTTTTTCTGAAGTGGACACAGGTGAAAGGCTAAGGTAGACTCATTGAGGAATATTTAGCTGAGCTGAAGCAGACACAGGAGAGAGGATGCTCTGCTAAAGCAAGCACGTGAGAGGACACGTGATGGAGGATTCTTTGCTAATGACACGCATGTATTGATCCACCTCACACTGAGTAGTTGGGCTCCATTTGTAGGGACTCCATAGAGAGAAATGCACCAAGAAACTTCTGGTGGTGTGCTTTGGCTTCTAGCTGCTTCCTCAGACTCAGGCGGATTGGCAGAGTGATGTCAGCTGAGGCAGAGACAGACTCAGGTGCTGAGTGTGGAGGACACGTGATGTTTGTAAAGAGTGTAAAAAGGACTCCACAGACAGTGACAGAGGCTGAGCTAGGCTTGCTTATAGCGCTAGCTGTGCAAAGCTTGTGGGTCTCACATCTTCGTTTGTTCTTCGCTTCTCTGAGAGAGGCACAGCCGAGAACTTCTCCTGGTGTTCCTCTAGGTTCCTCTTGCTGACTTGTGCCTGGCTGTCTCGGCTAGGTAGTGCCACCGCTGCTAATTCCTGTTTGCTATCCCAGCTCTACCAAACTGGACTGCTGCTGTGAGGTGTTTGAGAGTGGATCAAGCTGCTGCTGACCTGTGAACTGAACTGCCAATTTCCAGACATCACAGACAGGAGTTGCTCCAAAGAACCCTTCTAAACAGGTCCACTTCCCCCATATCCTTTCTTTTCCACTCCCTCTGGTGGGTGGTGGGCTACAGGGGAGGTTAAAGTGTCTAAGAACCAACATTAAAAATAACAGTTGAAGCTGGGCAGTGGTGGCGCACGCCTTTAATCCCAGTACATGGGAGGCAGAGGCAGGCGGATTTCTGAGTTCGAGGACAGCCAGGACTACACAGAGAAACCCTGTCTCAAAAAAAAAAAAACAAAAAAAAAACAAAAAAAAAAACAGAAAAATAACAGTTGAAATAAATTCAAATTACAGATTTGAGAAAATTCCTCCAGAAGATCAGAGTGTAAATAAGTTGACAGGGCATTTTCTTAGTTAGTGATTGATGAGGGAGGGCCCAGACCACTGTTGTTGGTGGGGACATCCCTGGGCTGGAGGTCCTGGGTTCTATAAGAAAGCAGTCTGAGCAACAGTAAGCAGCAAGGAGCTTACTGGGGAGCACGGTAGTAAGCAGCATCCCTCCATGGCTTCCACATCAGCTCTTGCCCTGTGTGAGTTCCTGTCCTGACTTCCTTCAATGATTAACAGTGATGTGGAAGTGTAAATCAAACTCTTTCCTTCCAAAGTTGCTTTTGGTCATGGTGTTTCATCAAAGTAATACTAACCCCAACTAAGAGTATCCTAGGCCTGGGGTACTCTTAGCTCTTTATGGGTATATATCCCAAGATTTAAAGTTGCTTTAGTTATTCAGTGTTTTTATCAAGATGTGAGGACTGTAATATGTTGTGGAGTTTTGCTTTATGATAATGGGGTATATCATACTACTTGAGGTTAAATCTGGGGGGGGGACTAGGGAGTCTAGGCTTTGGGGTTCATCTCTGTGGTAGTCTGAATAAAAATGGCACCCATAGGGAGTGCCATTACCAAGAGGTGTGGCCTTGTTGGAGTAGGTGTGTAAATGTAGTAATTCTGGGGTCTTTTTTCCCCCACTTTTGCTCCCAAGTAATGATGGGGTGTTTGTACACATGCTCTAGCTCATTTTAGTTCCTGAAAAAATGACACAGGAACCTAATAAATTTATTAACACCACTCTGCCGGGCAGATACTCATCTATTCTAACCCTGTGAGGCTGCCAACTTCCCAGTCACATGGCCCTTTACCTGCAACTGAGTCTCTCCCCCAGTTTGCTCTGTTCTGAGTGTGTCTTTTTTTAATAAAAGATTTGTTTATTTATTTTATGTAAATGAGTACACTGTCGCTGTCTTCGGACACATCAGAAGAGGGCACTAGATCCCATTACAGATGGTTGTGAGCCACCGTGTGGTTGCTGGGAATTGAATTTAAGACCTCAGGAAGAACAGCCAGTGCTCTTAATTGTTGAGCCATCTCTCCAGCCCTGTGTGTCTTAATGGCTGTTCTCTCATTGCACCTCAAGGCTAATTCTCCTGGTCTCTCTCCTTCTTCCTCTCTCCTTCCTCTTCCTGCCTCTCTTTTTTTGCTTGGGACCCTAGGGGTCCTGCCCTATTTTCTTCTGCGCTGCTATAAGCTGAATCATCTCTTTATTAATCTATCAGAGGGGATGGAAAAGAATGTTTGCCGAGACAGGAAATGCTCCAAATATCATGACAAGGCTAACCACTAGACTGCAACCTGACCTTCGGGCACAGCAATCAGCATCTGAATACACGGTACACAAAACCACCCTCCAAGGTAGGTGTGGCAGCATTGGTGGAAATGATGCCCTAGGGGCAAACCTTGAGGTCTCAAATGCTCAATCTTTGATCTGGATGTAGAACTCCCCTCAGATCCTCCCAGACCGCGTCTGCCGGAATGCCACCATGCTTCCTGTCATATGGACTAAACCTCTTGAAACTGTAAGTCAGCCCCAATTATATCTTTTCCTTTATAAAAGTTCCTTTATAAAAGTTTCCTTTTTAAAAGTGGAGGCTGGAGAGAATGCTCAGCAGTTAAGAGCACTGACTGCTCTTAACTTTTATGGAGGCATATATTTTATGATGCTGAGTCTCTACCGACTTAAGAGTCCCTACAGTTGGATATTAAACTCAGGGTTGGTCTCTGCTGCTTGCAAATCTGGCTTTCAGTAGCAGCTAAATCCAGGTCAGCCTTGGTGAGTAGAAGTCCATGCTTTGAGCCCACGCATTTCTACTTTGTTCATGGGCACATTAGGCAGTGACAGGAATGGCTGGGTAAAGAGGCAGTAGACAGGTCAACCTATCTACTTGATGACTGAACTCCTCTGCTGAAGTCACTTATAAAAAATATTTGTTTATTTATTTTGTGTATATATGAGTACACTGTAGCTGTACAGATGGTTGTGAGCCATTATGTGGTTGCTGGGAATTGAACTCAGGACCTCTGCCACTCCAGCCCAAAGATTTATTTATTATTATACATAAGTACACTATAGTTGTCTTCAGACACACCAGAAGAGGGTGTCAGATCTCATTACGGATGGTTATGAGCTACCATGTGGTTGCTGGGATTTGAACTCAAGACCTCTGGAAGAGCAGTCAGTGCTCTTAACCGCTGAGCCATCTTTCCAGCTCTGAAGTCACTTTTTGATGAGCATTTACATGGGACACAAGTATCTTTACAGCCTTTGCAAATTCAGAGAGGTCTCTTCACACACTTCTTCCCTGATGTCTTTCTCACCAATTTTCCAATCATACCCTCTCCAAGTCCCTGACATCCAGCCAGTCCATTGGCTACAGCCGGAGAATCAGTGAGCAGTTGCACATCTAGCCATTTTTCCTTCCAAGACAAATGTAGGATGGTGCACTGTAGTGGCTATTCCTGGTTGTCAACTTGACTATATCTGTAATGAGCTACAATCCAGAATTGGAAGGCTCACCTGTGATCCAGATCTTGAGGCTGGGAGACACAAGTTTCTGACCTGGATCTCAGCATGGAGATCTTGAGGCATAGTTACTACGAATCCCAGCAGAGTAAGGCAAGGAGATCTGAGTTCAAGGTCAGCCTGGGACAAAACAAGTCCCAGATCCACTCTTGGTGATACACACCTTTAATCTGGGCCACACCTTTGCTAGAGACCTACATAAGGACATTGGAAGAAGGAAGATTCACTCTTCCGCCTGCTTGCCTTGTGAGACTGAGCAACTGCTAGATCCTTAGACTTCCATTCACAGCTGACCAATGTTGGGGAGTTGGACTATAGGCTGTAAGTCATCAACAAATTTCCTTACTATATAGAGACTACCCATAAGTTCTGTGACCCTAGAGAACCCTGACTAATCCATGCACTAACTGAAGTTCTGCCCATTGTTGTGAAGATCCCTTTCTTCAGTGTCTAGGGGTGTTCCAAAAAGGGCTGGAATGGTAGTTGTCCATTTCTGGGCAGTACCTGCATGATAATGCAGGACCACTCTTTCTTACATTTTTTACTTATCTTTAGGTGTATATGTAAATACTTGCATGTGTGTATGTACATATGCCACGTACATACCTGGTGCCCCTTGAGGTCAGAACTAGACTCTAGGGTGGTTGTGAGCTACCATGTGAGGCACTGGGAACTGAATCCAGGTCCTCCTCTGCAAGAGCAGCAAATACCTTTAGCCTTTGAGCCACCCCTCCTGCCCCCGCCAGAACCATTAAACCAGGCCTTGATCTTTTCTTCCTCTGCCAACCCATCCTAGGACACACCCCATGAGGCCGTAGGCACATACTTGGGGACAGAAGACATCATAAGGCCATGTTCATTAGCCAATGCCAAAGTTCTACACCAGTCAAAATAGTACATTACTTGTACTTTGCATTATGGTAGCTGTTCACCTTGCCTTTGGTGACCCAATGCTGTCCCTTGGCCTTTGCTACTCCTGGAGTCTAACTAGTCTCACTCTAGTGTGGCACAAAGAGAAAAGTAAACATCAAGCACTTCAAATGGTAGTAAGAAGAGTGTGTCTTCAGGGCTCTGCCTTGTGGAGAACTAGGGTTTTAGGGTTTTGTTTGTTTTTGAGACAGGATTTCTCTGTATAACCCACTACCCTGGCTTTCCTGGCTTTGTAGACCAGGCTGGCCTTGAACTCACAGAGTTCCACCTACCTCTGCCTTCTGAGTGCTGGGATTAAGGGTGTGAGCCACCACACCCAGTGAAAGGCTAGGTTTTAAACCACAAACCCACTTCCAGCACTCCAATTTATTTGAGCCTTGGAATCCCTTATCAACACTAAGTCAAGATACCAGACATCTCCAGCTCCTCCTCAGTAGGCTATCACTTGGCAAAAACTGTGGCCAGCCAATCAAATCAACTCTTGGTACCTTTTTAAACTGAGTTTCAATAGTAAACCTAGAATCTCTGCTCAGAGAGCCCATGTTGATAAACTCAACCTGATTCAGGTTCATGTTCTGTCCAAGTTAAGTATGCCTTTAACATCCATTTTCATACGTACTCCCTGGCTGCTGCTTGAATGAATTAGCAATGTATTAAGTGCTTTAGTGATGTAAGTCCGTCCCTGGGGACCCCACTTTCTCACATCTAGGGCCTGGTTGTCTCCCTCAGGGAAATTCACTCCTGGCTCCAGAGACAATTCAGGTGTGGAGAGTGTAATACTAAAGGGGGTGAGATCGGGAGGTGCTGCATCTGTTAAAGGTGGGAAGACTACCTCCTCAGGCTGAATGACCACCTCCTAACTGAGTTCAACACCCTCAAGCTCTTCCAGGTCCTCTCATCCATCTCTATGACAAGTTATAGGATCCCAGTCTTTGTCTATCCATTCTCTCACTTTAACGGCAGATACCTCTGAGACTAAGGCTTAAATTTGTATTGTAAATCACCAGCCAGTCATATGACAGGAGCTTGGGTTTGGTTTTCAGCAACCTGGGCATGTGGCTGCTGGAGATTTTCTTCCAGGACACACTTTAGATTGTTTCTTTGCATCTTGAGTTGGCTACTTTTATCAGTGAGCTCATTCTTTTCCTCTGTCTTTTGTCCAGGGATGTCTGCATCATTATTGTCTTTGCTCTGAAGAGGTCTATCAGAAATATCAAAGGAATTTATTTTGCATAGCCGCGCCCTCTCAGTGTTCTGAGGGAAGGTTCCTTGAGTTGGAGAAACAGTTGATACTGAGGCACCCACTAGAGAAATTCATCCTTACGATTCTGTTTCTCCAGAACTTCTGGTACTGAAATCTGATGTTTCAGGGCTTCTCTAGGGAATGGAACCAACAGAATTTTAAAAGGGATTGTCTTAATTGTCTTACATGCTCGTGTACACACACACACACACACACACACACACACACACACACACACACAGAGGCAGCACCTTCTGGGGGGAGGGAGGCAGGCAAGCTTTTTGTTTTTTGGTTTTGCTCCTTGACCTTCACTCTTGGTGGCTTATCCTATATCTACCTCTGCCCCTGCTGTTGACTTTGCTGACAGGTAGAACCAGCCTTTTCAAGTTTCCAGTGTAGACTGAAGACCAGCCTCTCTCCAGGAATCTTCCAGGCCTTCAGTGCCAGACTGGGACTACTCAGACACAGAGCTTCATGGACTGAGCAACTGTTGGATTCTCTGTCTTTCCAGTGTGATACAGCCTTTCTCAGACCAAACCGTAAGCCAATCTAATTTTGTTTTGTTTTATTTTGTGGACAGGTCTCTATGTCCTCTGATAGGCTATATAGACTAGGCTAGCCTGGAACCTACTGAGATCTGCCTGTTCCTGCCTCTTGAACAGCCCAATCATTTCCATTTGTGCTCTTGTAGGAGTGGGTCCTGTCTCTCCTCTGACTAGATTATTCTGAGGTTTTTGTTTGCCTTTTTTCTCCTCTTGCTGCTCTACAGGCTGAACCCAAGACCTAGAATATTCTATGGAGTAACTCTACATCTGAGTTATATCTCCAGCCTGGAAGCTGGCTATTATTATAAACCAAGACTACTCCCTGTCTTGGTACTTTCTGGACACAGGCAGATTGTTCTCTCTCTACTTTTCTGCTGCTGTGTTTTGTCAACCTTCACCAGAATGCCAGTGTCCTGTACTGTTAGTAACCTCCGGCCATCAGAATCAGGAGCTGAAAAGGCCTGTTTTCTGTATAAAGTACTCCGCCTCCAATATTTTGTTACAAAAACAAAATAGAACAAGACATTTCAGCCATTTATCAAGGGGTAAGGTATCCTTTAATTAATTGTCCTCACTTGCCAAGTATCTGTCCTATTTGTGTAGAAATGACACAGGATGTGTGCCTCACTCCTTTGAGATATATATCCAAGGGTGGAAGCTCTGTGGGACCTTTGTGTTACTTATGGGTGTGTTTCGTAGGGTATATATTTTTGTTCTTTTCTCCATATTTAGTTCTTTGGGTTTTTGTTTTGTTTTTTTGAGACAGAGTTTCACCTTGTAGACCATACTGGCCTTGAGCTCAAGATCTGCCTGCCTCTGCCTCCCAAGTGCTGGGATTAAAGGTTTGTGCCTGTTTGTTTGTTTGCTATTGTTTTAAGACAGGATCTCACATGGTAGCCCTGGCTATCCTGGACCTTTCTCTCAGCTTACTGAGTTTTGAGATTTATATACATGATCATCCACCATATCCAGATACTCTTTTGTTTGTTTTGTTTAGTTTTTCAAGACAGGGTTTCTCTTTATAACAGTCCTGGTTGTCCTGGAACTTGCTTTTGTAGATCAGGCTGTCCTTGAAGTCACAGAGATCCACCTGCCTCTGCATCCAGAGTGCTTGGATTAAAGGCATGTGCCACCACTACCCAACTAAGGTAATATATTCTTTTTTTTTTTTCAAGACATGGTTTCTCTGTGTAGCTCTGGCTGTCCTGGAACTCACTGTAGACCAGGCTGGCCTCAAACTCAGAAATCCGCTTGTCTCTGCCTCTCAAGTGCTGGGATTAAAGGCGTGCGCCACCACTGCCCAGCAGTAATATATTCTTCACTGCTTGTGCACATATATCTATAGCTGGTGGAATAATGTTCCCTGAAAGATGACCATCTTCTAAAATTCCGGAGTGTGTGGATATGTGACCTTTTATATCAAAAGGTCTCTTGGAGTTATGACAAAGCAATAATCCTTCTTTGTTTTATTTTTGTTTTGTTTTGTTTTTCAAGACAAGGTTTCTCTGTGTAGCACTGGGTATCCTGGAATTTGCTCTGTAGACCAGGCTGGCCTCCTCACAGAAATCTGCCTGCCTCTGGAATGCTGTGACTAGAGGCACGGACCAGCGCTGCCCACTTTAACGAATTGATAATCTTGAGATGGGGATATGATCCTAGATTTCCAAGGTGACCCTGATAATGTATCACAATGTAAAATCTGTGCTAGGCTGTGTGTGTGTGTGTGTGTGTGTGTGTGTGTGTGTATGTGTGTCCCCATGTCCTTGGTGGTCAGAAGGCAGTACTCCAAAGACACCCACTTCCTAATCCCCACAACCCGCAGGTTTAGTAAAGGGTGGCTGTGCAGGTGTGATTAAATATCCTGGGAAGGGGAAATGATCCTAGATTCTCTGGGTGGTTCAATGTGAATACAAATAAGAGGAAGATATGAACATGAGGACCAGGAGAAGGTCTGTAAACTGAGTAAGAAAAGATAAAGCAAGGGTCATTCAGACAGAAAGAAACAGGCAGAGAAATGGGTTGGAGAGGAATAAGATTTGAAGATGAAATACTGCTGCCTTTGAGGATGAAGGATAGTTACAAGTCCGTATGTGCTCGGAAGGCCAGAAGAAGACATAGGATCTGGAACTGGGAGTTACAGGTGTTATGAGCTACTATGTCAGTGCTGAGAACTGAACTAAAGTTCTTTGTATGAGCATAATGTACTCTTAACTACTGAGCCTTTTCTCCAACTCCTCTCTAATCTCGTTAGAGCTGTATTTTATAATATTTCAGATCTTGGGGCAGTGGTGGCACACGCCTTTAATCCCAGCAGAGGCACGCAGATCTCTGAGTTTGAGGCTAGCCTGGTCTACAGAGTGAGTTCCAGGGCAACTAAGGCTAAACAGAGAAAACCTGTCTTGGAAAAACAAAAAACAACAAAAAAACCTCAGGTTTATAATGTTTCTGGATCTCTTTCTTGCATGTGGGGTCTGTGGCTTGGTTATGGATATTTACTGCAGGATTTGAAATCTCTGCTTTGTAGGTATCCATCTCAGGTGGTAAGGATTCTGACATGCTTATATCTATCCCAGATTGTCAAGTCTCTGTATTTTTTCAGGGTGTATACCCTTCCTGTAAAGTCTCAACCTCTTTGCCTTTCCATGTTGTAGAATTTGAGTCTCTTTTTAAATTCTCTTTTCTCCCTGAGGTTTCTAGTCTATGAGTATAGAATCATAGTATCTGATCTTTTTCTATGCATTGTCTGTTCAGTGGTGTTATGTGTCCATTTGTAAGGACTTGACTTGCTTGTGGCTTTATGTCTAATAATGTGTTTCCCTTTGCAGTGTGTGTGTGTGTGTGTGTGTGTGTGTGTGTGTGTGTGTGTGTCCTGGGCTTATAGGATTGATGTACCCAGGTGTGAAATTCCCAGGCTGTGGCATCCTGATCTTTGTTCATGTTACCCTAACCATGTCAATTAGCAGAGTTGCAGGTTCCAGAGATTGGGAAATAGACATCTTCATGGTACTGATATCTGGCTACCAGAGACATATACACACAAGCAGCTCACAGACCTCACATGAAGCAATGATTCCCCAAGTCACAAACTTCCTACTCACAGACATACAAAAAGAATGCACACAGATACACATCCTGGGACATGTATCAAAACATCCTTAGGGTCTTCAATCACTTAGACCTAAACTCACTAGCACATAAGAGAGGTTAGTTCCAAGTGATGGAAAACTCTGGGACATAGCCACAGAAAAAGAACAGAGACAGACTAGGGTAGCATGCACAATCACTGGAACCTGTAGCTACACCAACTGTGTAGGCAATGATGGGTGCATTTTCTGTGTTTACACCTCTGTACTTAAGTCTTAATTCTATGGTAGTGTCTGAGTTGGGTTTGACTGTTCTCTCTGAGCTACTTAAAAATCTCTTTATAGAAGTGAAACATCAGACTCTCATATGAGAAGTCTTTGTATTTGGGAATTGGGAACCTAGGAAGTTTTGAGCCAGTATCACAGTGAGTTAAGTCCTTCGTGGTAATATGGGTTCTGTCTTCATTTTTCTGAGCAGTTTCAGAAATTCTGTTCCTGGCACCTAATTTTTCCACTATTGTCCATCTACTGTGTTAAGCCTCCCAGGTGCTTTACCCACGTTCCAAAGCATAAACCTGCAGTTCGTTCCCAGTAACATTGCTGCTGAAATCCTTCAGCTGTTGTTTTCAATGTTAAGGCACTTCTTCCTATTTGGGGGAATTTTGGTCACAGAGTATGAGGTTTGCTTATTAGGTCTGTTTCTAAGGAGTGAGGTTTCTGACCAGTATGAAGTTTTTGCTATTTCTGGGGTGTTTTGAGGATCTATGTCCTAGGATTTGGTTTGTTAACTCATATTTTCAGTGTCACTTGACGGTCTACTGCCCAGATTGTGAGGTTGTTGAAAAGTTGTAAAGAAATGTTTATATAACTTCTCACAGAAGACAGAAACCAAGTTCTGTTTGAAGACCAAATCCCTAGCAGCGTCTGAGGTCTGAGGGCTGTTTGAGAGTCTGAATACAAGAAAATTTGTATGTACATTGTCCAGGTATAAGAGCTATGAGCTATATAGAGGTGTATATTTCAGTGTGTGAATGCAGGGTCTAAGGTCTGGGCGGTGCCCTGAATTGTAGCTCTATTTTTAATGTCTTTTGTCATATGGTATAAGGCTGTTTGAGATTGTTACCTACAGAACAGAATCTCTGAGCAAAAACAAAAGCACTGGATCATATTCACTTTGAGGAATGATAAAACTAAACATGAGGCAGTGTTTAGCATATATAGGTGCTCAGTAAATATTGGCAGAAAAGATTCTGTGATACATTTTCTTTTCAAATATACCAGGTAGGCTTTAAGTTGAAAACTTCTAAGAGCAGTAAGAGCCCAGCTTGAATTTAGCACATTGATTTCCATTGTATTTATTTCTTCAGGTAGTTTTTTTTTTTTTTGTAGCAACTGATCAATTTAGAAAAGGCTGTCAAGTGTATTTTTTAAATGGTTTTAGACCACTTTATAAAGGGCCCCAAATAGGAAGATCACGGTCAGATAACTCAAGCCTTTCTGACCACGTTCTAGAGCAACCCCAGCTCCTAGCCTCATTTCCTAGTTATCATCAAGACCTCAATCTCTCAACTCTCAAGCTTATTAACTCAACAACACAGTTTATTGGTGTGCACTCCAGGCTAGGGAGGGCTGAGGGGTACACAAGAGAACCAGATTCAGTCCATGCCTGAAGGTCAGCCTGGGGAGTGTGGGCAGGAAACATATATACAAAATACACAGAGATCTGGCATCTGGTAGCGGGGTACAGAGTTTCACATAGGGGCACTCTGGGTACAGGAAGTCAGGAAAGGCTTCCTGGAGGTGGGGAAGCAGGGGACAAGGCAGCCATCAGAATCTTTGCCTTTTTTGTACATTTCTAGGCAGTTAGCTTTGAGACAAGTGGACCCAGGTGAATACTTGGAGTTGACATGTATTTTTGGCCTAGACATTGCCTTCTGTCACATGGGCTTTTTCCTGGGCTCCACCTCTGTGGTTTTCAAGGCTTCCCTGAGACAATCCATATGGATCAGGTGCTCTACCAAGTGCCTGGCATCACATCACCTTCTAGTCAATGCACATTATTGTCTTAAGTGCTATCTACAGAATACCTAGATCTTGGTTCCAGCTTCTAGTAGTTCTAGAGGCCATCAAATGCCAAGGCTGGGTTCCAGCAAGCCCAGCACTCTACTTCCTGATGGTTAAACTTAGTTCTAACCCTTCTGTGGGGCTTTCAAAGAGGTATTTATTCCCTCCCATTCTGATGGCATTTGGGCAACTACTTTTCACACTTGCAACTCTTTTTGAGCCCCTATGGGTCTTAAGGTTAATACTAGCCAGCATCAAAAGCACAATGAGCAAAACCAGCCTTATCTCCCAGCTCTGGGGATTGCTTTCATTCGTACAAAGGTTCTGTGGTTGCTGATTGTTGGGCTGGCATCTCAGCTGTAATGTCTGTCTGCCTGGGGGTTGCTTCCTCGTACCATTAGAGCAGTGAAGAGGCCTGCAACAGGTCACACAGGTTCCAAGCAGAAGCAGATGCAATTAGAAAAAAAAAAGTCTTAGCTGGGTTTACACCTATAATCTCATCATGAGGAAAGCTGAGACATGAGGATTAAAGGTCCACCACCAGCCTGAACTACATAGAGCTGCAGAGATGTCCACAAAAAAAAAAAAAAGTCTGTTTTGGGGCTGAGTTGCTCAGTCTTTCATTTGGACCTCCAATACATGACATGAATTCCAACTCTAGGGAATCTGATGTGAAAAATTTGCTTCTGAAAATGGGGCTGGGAGGTTTTAAGTGCAATGCCTGATGGGCCTGGGACAGGGGAAAGGAACAGGGAAAGGGTACCCAGAGTTAGTCCTCACAAAAGCCCTGACCCTGAAGCAGACTGGGGCAGGTGAGGACAAATGGAGGCAGACAAGGCTCTGATTGATGGTCATTCGTGACAAGAGGGTAGCAGTAGGAGAGGAAGGTGGCTTCAGGCCCCTTCAGTTAGTCTGGCCTCAGACTTCTCAGAGCTAGAAGAGGTATTTTCGGCAAGCTGTTGTCCCACATTTGCATTCAATACGGACCCGTTTCTTGGGGGAGCCGGGGAGCCCAGCCAGGCCAAAGTTGGAGTCCATTCGGGTACTCTCCATGTCCACGGGGTCCACTGTGAAGTCACAGCCAGGGAAGGGGGGATTTGTTAGAAGGCCTGCATGAATTGTCCTGCTACCCCTTATATCAGAAGACCCAGGGATCTTGGGGTGTGAGCTAGGAAAGGATATTTGGGATGGTGCACTGGGGTTTGTTCTTGAGTGGATTTGAGGGATGTTTGCGGAGGAAGAAGGCTGACAGGGAGACAGAAGGGTCATGTCAGGCTGGGTTCAGAAATAGAGGGCAACCTGGGCATCCAAAAGGCACCTGCGTGCCCACCATCTGCCAAGTGTCTCAGAGATGACTAGTTTAATCAAGAAGAGGTTGAACTAGAAACCACAGGGTACCCAGAGAGGCTCAGAACAAGGAAGGTGAAGGAGGATTAGACTCAGGAGGGGCAGGGGGTAGTTCATTCAAGATGAAAGTGAGGTATGCCTTAGCTCTTCAGTCAGACATCCTCTTCCACAAGTACTGAAAGAAGGTGGTATAAGTGTACCAGGGCTGGGGTTCAGGGTTACAAATATGGAAACCCATAACCCATGGGCAGGGTCCACATAGGAGGCTGGTAATCAGGAAGAGCATCTTAAAACTCTAGCAAAAGAATTTCCCTTGGTTTACTCAATGACCCATATATGCCTTGGGGTAGGGTACTCACATCCCATATCACTGCCCCTGCCCCTGGGGCCCTTACCACCCCCACCTTGCATGTTGTAATCAAAGGTGAGCTCCTCGCCCGCCCAGATGGTTCTTGTGGCAAAGAATGCGATGCGGGGTAGTCGCTCATCAAGGTTGTCTATGAATACGTTGTACACCTGCAGGTTGGGATCACACTGGGCAAGAAAGAACATTGGGAAGGTAAGGAGGGTCCCTGGCCTGCCCCTCCCAACCCCCTGCCCACTTGCTGGAGGCACCCACACTATGGTTGACAAAATGAGAGATGTTGCCATAATAGGCGGCATCCACGGTATATACGTCTTCCACGTAGTCCAGGTCAAAGAGGTAGGTGGCGCCCTGGCGGTCGTAGATCTGGCCCCTCCGCTCTGCCTCCTCTGAGGTAATAATCTGAAGAAGGGGGGTAAGATTTGGTCATGAAGGTTCAGGAAAGCCAGCCCCAACTAGACCTTGACCTGGTCCCTGGGAAGAGAACAGTGAGCAGGAGCGATGTAGAGGCTGCCCACCACCCACCCCTTCTCCAGCTGAAACGGCAGGAGCTGTTTTGTTTGTAATGGTGGAGGGAGAGGTAGCTGCAAGGTGCAGTTTGTGAAAGGAAGTAAGGACCTTCACTTTCTGTTCTCAGTGAGATGTCCCAGAGCCTCACGTATACTTGGGGCAGAGCAAGATGGGACAGAGACACAGATAGACCCAGAACAGGCAAGAAAGTGAGAGCCAGGGTGAAGAGACAAGGAGAAACTGACTGACCCGGGGCAGGACAGCAAGAGACACAGCACAAGGCAAAAACAACGGAGTGAGACCAATGCAGGCCATGCAGATGGCAAGGACATAGAGGATGTAGGAAATAGGCCCTGGACAATGAGGACAAGGGCTTGACTGAATGGAAAGGGGACTCAGACAAGAGAGCTAGAGGCAGAAACAAAAACACAGAATCTTAGCTTGAAAGATCCAGGTTAGAGAAGACCAAGGCCCATAGAGAAAATCCAGGGCCAAGATCCTCAAATCCTGAGAAGCAGAAAGAGGCTTAGAACATGAGAGGAAAGGAGAACAAACCAGAGCCTAGAGAAGGTCCTAACATAGTGGTGCTAACACCTAAGGCTGGAAACAGAAGGCACTTACTCCCACATTTCCTCCCTTCTGCCCCCATCCTAGTAAACATGGAGCTGCTTCATCTCAGGTCTGATCTGGTCATGCCTCCCAAATGCTGTTGTGTTTTTTTCTTAACTTCACCCTCACTTCACAGTCCTCTCCTTGGGCCCCATACACTATACCACCATCTCCTCAGCCCAGGGTACCCTCACTCCTGGGTTTCTCCATATGCCTGCTCTTTACAGACAAGTGCCCCAAACAGAGCACACCCCCAGCAGATACATGCTAACTGCTATTTTTCCTTCTGTTCTATGGCCCAGAAAACCCTCTGCCCAAGAGGCAGTCTTCTAGGTAGTTCCAATATTCACTCCCCACCTGTCTTCCTTCCTCTTTTCCTCAAAGACACTGTCCATCTCTGGAGGACACCAGATAGACCTTCCTAGCACCTTATGAACTTGATGGCCATATTCTTCTGTTTCAAATCTACCTTCCTCTGGGTATGACTTCTCTGTTCTCTAGCAAGGAAAGCTGTATTAGTGCCCTACCTGCCTCTTATTATCACATTCTCTCCAGACTATACTTAATACCACCCCTACTCTAGCTCATTTCTGAAGGACCTGGCCTCCCCATCTGCAATTTGTTCTCCATTCACTCAGGTCCTTTGAATTGGTAGTGTAGACAAACTCAGGACCTTGCACATTATTCTACCCATGTGATACATACCCTTGGCATACCGGGTTATTTTTCCACTGGGGACTATCTAGACCCTGCTTACAAAGGACACAGTCTGATAGGGGAAGAATCCAGGCCTACCCCTGACCCTCATGGGCCACAGAAGCAACAAAAATAGAATCTTGACACCTATACTATACTGTAAGACATAGTTCAGGAAAACTGTTCAGGGAAACCTCACTGGGGAAATATGGCCTAGGGCTGCAGTAAAGGTTAAAAGTGCTTAGTGATTTATCAGAGGACCAGAGTTTAGATCTGAGCACCCATATCATGCTGCTCACAATACCTATAACTTGGCCAGATATGATCACACAGAACCTTTAATCCGAGTACTCGGGAGACAGAGGCCAAGCGGATCCCTGAGTCTGAGACCAGCCTGGTTTACATAGTGAGTTCCAGGACTGCCAGGGCAATACAAGGAGATCCTGTCTCTAAAATAAAACAACCCAAATACCTATAACTCAAGCTCAAGGGAGCCGATGACCCCTTCTCTGGACTACACGAGCACCTGTACACACATGCACTTGACAGCACATACACACAAGGTAAAATAAGTTTTTTTTAAAAAAAAAAAAAAAGGCAGGCCCCAGGTCATAATTGGGCATTGCCACCAGTTAAGTTTTCTCCTGAAGGATGCAGCAACAGCCACAATAATTCATGTAAGGCAAAGCATGCTGAGGTAAGCCTATCTCCCTGAGAATCATATGACCACTTGGAGCCCATCTTTTCAGTCCCTCTTTAGCTCACCAGCAGACTGGCTCTTCTCTGAGCCACCTTCACACCAGAAGCAATGTCCACATCCTCCCCCACTCCATCTTACAGTCTGTTCTGTCCCTACCTGCTCCTCCAGTCTCACATGGATGAGTCACAGCCTCTAGGCTTAACCTGCTCTCCTTGTCTCTCACCTGTCATGTCCCATCCCTGTTTCTACTCTCCTGTAGCTCTTCAGACTGTTAAGGAAACCAGATAGTCTAGGAGTTGGGCAGTTTAAAAGGGCTGTTGAAGGGACTGGAGAGATGGCTTAGCGGTTAAGAGCACTGGCTGCTCTTTCAGAGGTCCTGAGTTCGATTCCCATCAACTACATGGTGGCTCACAACCATCTGTAATGGGATCTGATGCCCTCTTCTGGTGTGCATGAAGACGGGGCACTTATGTATATTAAATAAATCAAATTTTTTTTTAAAGGCTGTTGAGGGGCTGGAGAGATGACTCATTGGTTAAGAGCACTTGCTGTTCTTCCAGAGGGCCTAGTTTTGATTCCCAGCACATGGAGATGCACAGCTCTAACACCATTCCTAAGATCTATGGCCTCTCCTGGTCTTCTTGAACACCAGGTATACCCATGGTGCATACACATGTATGCAGGCAAAACACCCATACACTTAAAAACCAAAAAAGTTGTTGATGTGAATGAGACTAGGAAATGGGAGTCAGTGGCTACTCAGCCCCTCCTGTGCCTGCTTTCACAGGGGGTTAAAAGCCAGTAGGCCTGCCACAGCACTCGGCTTAAATAATAGGCATTTTCTACCATTCACTTTACTAGCTTTGTAACTTGGACCACTTCTTACATGACACCTCTCTGAGGCTCTATTTTCTCAAGACAAAAGAGGATATGTGTAAATTAATGTTCTGGGTCTTTGCAACAATTACCATTATCTTGTTAAAATCTAAGGTTCACCCTTTTTCTGTTTGTGCCCCATCTCCAATAATACAACTGGTAATGAAATGCTATCAATTTAATCAATTAAAACTCACCTCCATTCCAGAGAGGATGAAATATATACAGAATGCATGTTTCAATATTCTCTAGTACTTTCTGCCTGGTGAAGCTAGAAATAATGTAGAAATAAAACTCTAGACCACAGAAAGGTCCAAAAGAACAGGAACTATTGATACAAACTGTCAATGGCCCCAAAGCCTAGCATCCAAGACTGGAAATGATAGTCTGAATTACATAGTACCTTGCCTTTTAGGATGTGGCCCAGTGGAGGACTACTGCCTAGCATAAAGGGAGGCCCTGTGTTCTATCCTTAGGCAGGGAGAGGGGTAGATTCATAATTTAACACCTTAGGAGCATCTAGGCAATGCCACATAATTAAGTATAAACACTAACCCCAAGTACAAAGATAAATACATCAGGTCAGGTTATACAAAACAAAACAGTCAGCAGTCTTTATTGTATATATTTATATGTGTGTGTGTGTGTGTGTGTGTGTGTGTATGTATACGTAGATCTCTTTATTCCCAGCACTGGAGAGGCAGAAGCAGGTGGATTTCTGATTTCAAGGCTAACCTTGCCTCAAAAAACCTTTCACTTTTTGACCATTTTGGATTGTCTTAAAGTTTTGGACTAAAATACTAACACATGTGCCATTGACAGGCTGTTTCTAAGTACTTCACAGGGAGGAACAACCTAAACAACCAAGAGAGACAAAGTGATTGCTACTGAGTGTTAGGGGTGGGATGCAACCTTAGTATTGTACTTACTGACTTTCAGAGGCCACATGGAAAGTGGAAGTTAGCAGGGCAGTGGTGGCACACACCTTTAATCCCAGCACTCGGGAGGCAGAGGCAGGCGGATTTCTGAGTTCGAGGCCAGCCAGGGCTATACAGAGAAACCCTGTCTAAAGAGAGAGGAGGTTAGCCCTGGAAGTGTTTGGGGACACCATCAGAAGGATCCATAGGTCTAAGGGTACTAGAAGAAGGCCTGAGAAGGTCATGGCAAGACAGAAGTCAAGAAATAACATGGAGAGAGTGGATGAGAATGGGAAAGAGGTGAGTGGGCTCCTGGAAACTCTGCTATGTCCAGAGTGGAGGAGCAAGGACACTAACACTAAACCCAAGGGACTGAGCCTTCCTATAAGAGGCTTTTCCTTTACCTTGGTTGATACAATTATACTGACTTGCTTCTTGCTTGGGATGACCGGAACATGAGATCCCAGAGGGTCTGGACACTTCCCTTTTCAGACTGTCAGGGGTCCCAGGTTAAAAGCATTTTCTTTGAGAAAGATGTCTACATACCAGACTATCCAAAATCATTCAGGGGTGAAGATACCTCTGAGAGTATGGAGAGCTCATGCTTCCTCCAGCTCACTGGGCCACTATGGAATGTAGACATCTCTTACTTACTACAGATGCTCAGGATCCCTCTACTTCCTGTCAGGAACCGTTTGAGTATCAACACCTTCCTCTCTGCTCCTGATTTTCCGACATGTGGATTTTCTCTAGCAGACAATCTAGGGGTATAGCCATCCCCTTGTCCAGACTGTTGACTACTGTATTGTAGACTGTTCTACCTTGAGACCATCTCTTTCCTGCTAGGGTCTGACCCTTTTTTCTAGTTTCGTAAGAGTGGAAGCCTCTCCTAGTCATCAGTCACTGATATAGGTGGACATCCTCAGATGTATCCTCGGGCCAGTACTGTCACTGTCCAAGCATATAACACCCAGGAAGGAGGGACCTATGGAAATACACGGAACAATGTCAATATGACAAAACACACATTTAGGCAGTAAAGGTCCAGGGATGCTAAGACTCTCAAACCATGAGATTTGTCTATATATAAAAGAATTGCCCAATCCTAAGTGCCCACAGTGTCTTACCTCATGATGTGGTACTTTCTGCTACATATACATGCTAGTTGCTCAGCCAGACCCCCCCCCTCCTTATACCTAGTCACGCACACACACCCACACACACCCATCCATCTCCCTGGTACTTCCAGTGAGTAGATAGTAGCCTGACTCATTCATTAGCACCTTCTCCATCAGTCCCCTGCTACAAAAAGCTGAGGTTGTGATGGTGACCGGAAGGCCCTAAGGTAGAAGAAAGGCACAAGGGGGACAGGTGTAAAAATAGGGGGTCTGAGTCACTATGTGAACAGGATATCGACTGAAACACCCACATCAGAGTGTTCACAAACCAGGCAAACCAAGTCCTAGACCAGGTATGGTGGCACATGTTTGTTATCCCAACACTCAGGAGGGGAGAGGAGGCCTATGAGTGAGCTCAAAGTCAACCTGGGCTACCAAGGGGAGACTGCCTTAAAACAAGACAGACTGACTCCTAACATGTTAAGCCACAAAGATCTGGGAATTGTTGATTACAAAGGCTAGCCTGCAATCATGTACCACCCAGCCTTTGCCAGGGTAACCCGAAAGTCAGTTCTTAGCTTTCCTAATGCTGCGACCCTTTAACACAGTTCTTCATATTGTAGTGACCTGCCACACAACCATAAAATTAATTTCTTTGCTACTGTTATGAATCAGATTGTGAATATCTATTTTCCAATGGTCTTAGACAAACCCTATGAAAGGGTCATTCTATCCCCAAAGGGGTTATGACCCACAAGTTGAGAACCAATGGCCTAGGGGATATTGCCCAACCTCCATCCAAGCTACATGCTCCTTTAGATTTACCCTTATCACAAACTTGCCTTACTAGGTTCTGTAACCTTATGCCCAGACCACATACTTTAGAAAAATGCTGCCTGGAGCTCAGTTCCCACTTGCTTTATGAAACCAGCTGAGGTCAGAAGTATTTCAGTGTTCTTTTAACTATGTCCCTATAACACTTAGACCAACACACTAGAATTTTCTTTCAGGAAAGCAGAAGAGTTTTAGGTACAGGGTTAGGGGCACACATACTACAAACAAGGAGTGGGAAAGCTGCACACATACCCACACCCATCTCCTCACCTCTCCCACATACTCCATAACAAAGCTATTTTTTCGGATCTTTTCCAGCGTGCGGACACCCCAGCCTCGGCCGTCATCAGTTCGGAAGATGCAGAGGTCGTAGCGGATGCCTTTCTGGACTACACGGTTTGGGCAGTCATAGCCACAGCAACAGCGAGAGTTGCACTCATAGATGGGCTGCCCAGCTTTCAGTCGCACCTGGCCTTGGTCATTGTAGGCAAACTTGTGCAGGGATGCTCCAGGGCAACAGCCTCCAGTGGGTGCCAACAGACAGTCCTGGCACTCACAGCCAACAGCTACCTGGTTGAGGGTGATGCCCTCACCAACTCGATACTCATTAATATAGACAAAGGACCTTGGAGGGCCATCCAGGTCTACCTCATTTTCCACGGTGATCCGCCCCAGGTGGCTGCGCTTGGCATTGAGCTCTTGTTCCCAACGCTGCAGTGCCCGCCTCTGCTTGGCCTTCTGCACCATGTAATTGGCTAGGTTTGGGTCCAGATGCCTGGGTGGCTTTGACCGGCGGTGTCGCCGGACAAGCTCTCTTTCTAAGTCCTTGTGGAACTGCTTAAGAATGCGCACACATTTGAGATTCTGCCGTGGCTCCCAGGTGTTTTCTGAGTCGGGATACCCACGCCACTTAACCAGGTAATACTCCTGCTCCTGTTAGGCAGACAGGGATACAAGGGTACCATAAATGCTGAGACCCTCTACAGCAAGGATTACTAAGTTCAATTTCCACCCTCCCCTTACTATTTGTTAAAATTTCTACTTTTCAATTCCCAGACTACTTTCTGCTCTATCTTCAAGTTATCTGTTCTTCTAGTTGCTCAGGCCCAAACTCCTGTAGTTATTCTTGGTTCCTCTTTTGCTCACACTCCCCACTAAATACATTCCGAGTCTGAACCATTCACATCATAACACTGCTGGCAAGCCAGGCCTCTGGTAGGCAGTCTCCACTGGTCCCCTGCTTCCTCCTCCTCTCAGGCAGTATTTTGCATAGTGCCAGGGGAAGCTTTAATTGCTGGGAGTCAGCCTTAAGACAGTTTAAAATGTCACTCTAGTTCCCTGGCTATGTTGCTTTAGGAAATCTATTAAACTATTCAAGTAAGACAAGTAAGGAGAAGGGAACACATCTATAATCCCATCACTAGGATTCTAAGTTTGGGGCCAACTTTCCCAACATAGCAAAACCCTGCCTAAAACTTGAAAAAGGAAAAACAGCTAACATTTTTTTTTGTAGTGTTCACTATGCAGCAGGTATTATCCTGAGCAGCTGACACACTCTAGAACTAATTCTCACAACTCCAGTCCTTCCTATTCTACAGATAGAAAATGAAGGCTACATTTCAACTAAGCATGCTGCTTTCAGTGGGCTCCTCTATCCATCCTGCTGCTACCTCTGTGGCAAAAATAACTCTTTCTGGTGGGCATACTACCTGTTGCCCTCTTTTACTTCCACTCCTAGGCACAGAATCTCAATTTTGTAACTAGTTTATATATCTAGGTGGAAATAGACATGCATTTGAGAATTCATTCTGCCTCTTGTTCTCTGAGAAAGCCACTTAATTTCTCCCTATAAAATGGAAATAAGAGGGTCAATTCATTCCCCTAGGAAGAATCAGAGGAGAAAAATCCTCTTTGCAAACAGATGTGGGGGTTGGGTAAAGAGGGTCCCCCGCCAATGTAGTCTCTCTCACACACCCATACCAGACTTACACGGATCTTCTTATAATCACATAGGTATTCAACTTCAAAGTCATACAGATTCTTCTTAGAAACACCAAGGGCAGGACAAGAAAGCTTGGCTAGTCGGCACAGATCCTGCAGCTGATTCCAGGAAGATTTACAGCACACACTGCAACCTGGAATGAGAAGGCCAAAGACTCACAAAAATGTACTCCACAGGTCTTACCCAAAGCTAAGATCCTCTGCAACAGGAAGTGCCAATTCCTTGCACCCTAATGCTCAATTCTCAGGGCAACACCTGGAGAGAAGCCTACACACCAGTCAGTCATCCAACCTGTCTTTCCCTGCATGTGGAAGAGTCCAGCTCTATCAGAGGACCTAAGCCCTCTTCTAGGGGAATCTTCTACTCCAAACCCTGTCCCCCTAACTCTGGAAAAGCAAGGAAGAAGTGGAGCTTGTAGAAATGGGCCAGTCTGTAAAGGGATCTACTCCCAGAACATCCAAGGCCTTAAGCTGCCTGCAAGCTTACCTTAGGTCAGAGCCTTAATCATAGCTCTTATATTTTGCAAAAGAAAAGACAACAGTTTCCTAGCTCAGTGGGGTATGTTGAGGGGAGGCAGGGTAGGACAAAAATCCCTAGGGCACCAAACAGAGGTGTTGCTATAAAGTCTTCAATCACTTATCTGAAACTCCTGGGCCACACTGGATTTTGGAATTCAAACATTTGGGAATTTTACACAAGTAATATTAGGCGAATTCCAAACAGGGTCTAGGGCATTAAGCCATCTAGAATCAAAACACATTAACAGCAAACACATCTATAGCAAAGGCCTTAATTTTCCACATCATTCTCACTGAATAATCCCACTTTTAAAAATCTCTTGCCATGATTAGTGACACATTTATAAAGATTTCTATTTCAAAGGTTTTTAGGATTTTGGAATTCTAAAGATTGTAGAAAGACATTACATAGTAGTGGGCATAGTGGTGCGTGCCTTTAGATCCTAAGGCCGGCCTGGTTTACCTACTGAGTTCCAGAACAACCATAATCTGTCTCCAGGAGAAAAAAAAAAAAAAGGAAGTACTACATTACTGGAAGCTTCCTTGACTTAGTCTAGACCACTTTATATACCTAAGGTCTATTTTTCCAGGCTGCTTTATCACTTGCTGTCTCATCCCACGTTTGTTCGAAAAGTACAACTCATTCCAAAGGGATCTGCTCGCAATTCAAGAGCATGTAAACAATACATTTGGTAAGTCGCTGACACTGATTCTTAAGGGTCACCAAAATTGTTCAAGAGAAACGGATTTAAAGTATACACATGTTTTTTGCTTCAGAGCACATCCCTTCAACCTAATTTTAGAAGCCATTTTTAAAAGTCAAAATATGTCACAAAACCACTTGATGCTAGGTGTATGCCCTCAATACTCAATTCCATCTTTTAAGGATATTTTCTCCTCCCATCAAACGACTAAAACAATCCTAATAAGATGCTCTAGGTGGTAACCTAAGAACACACAAACACTCCCCCCCACAAAAAAAAAAAAAATCATTGCGTATACACCCAACCTTTTACCCAAGGCCCAGAGTCTAATCCCTCTCCTCCAAGGCCTCTCCTTCCCCAAAGCCTAACCTGCGTTTGAAACGCCTTCGAACCCCCGAGAAGTGGCCAGAAAACATTTCCAGCATCTGGCTGCGCACTAACCGCAGCTGCACTCCTTCCCATCGTAGCTCCGGCTCACACTTGTGGAATCTATTCTCACAGCTTTACTCACTGCCGAGGAGCCCGCCCAACACGCACAGTCACCCCTCTTTTCCTGCACATGGAGTAGCCCAGCCCACTCACCGAGGCCCCCAATCCCGCTTTCTGGGGACAGTCGTCTACCCTAAGCCCTGCCCCCATCTCGCCGAGATCCCTTTCCCACCTAGAGTCGCCGGTTCCCCCATTTTGAGAAGGGGGTCCGTTCCACTTCTTCCTCCCCTTCCGGCGTCTCCCGTGGAAACCGAAAGGGTAACGGTCACTGAGAGCCGCTTTTCCCGCGCGTGGCCGCAACCTTCTCTTCAGGACTCTCTCACGCGCGTAGGCGCGCCGGCCAGCCGCGCGCGGCCGAGAAACCCCGCGCGCAGTCTGCGCAGCCCCGCGCCCCCCGCGGCCGAAGCACGCGCCCCCTCCCCTCAGCCCCGCCCTGCCCGCGCGCCGGGCCCGCGCTCTCCGGCCCCACGTTTTCCGCGCCGGCCTTCTAGCTCCAGGCTCCGTGGCTCCGGACACCCGGTCTGGAGCCCTGGACACCTTCCCTCCATTCTACTCGGCCGGGCCAGTAGCTTGCGTTTCTATCACCACAGCTTCACCTTTTAAATTTTCCGCCATCTTTCTCCACAGCTAACGACATTCGGGCCTAACAGGCCTCGCGAGAAGAGAGCGCGCGCGGGCGTGGCCGGGGACGCACAGTCTATTGGCCGTTCCTCACCGCCCGCAGCTCCCGCTCGGACCAACCGGGGAGCTATGACTGGACTCCTCCCGTCACCAGGAGTGGTCTCGAGCGCCGGTGCTCGCTACTTTTATTCAGAGTGCGCCTGCGCAGTAGCAGTGGTTTACTTTGCTCCAGGCCCCGCCCCCTGTCAGTCATATTGCTAGCCAATCACGGCGTCAGCCAGTCATAAAGGGATTGTTTTGTCCGACCCCAATTTTGCCCGTCATTATATTTTAACCTCGAGCAGGCATTCGCTTCCAGGGTGGACCTAGAGCCATAAATAGGTGCTCAGTCAGTCACCTGATTGAAATAAATATTAAGTCGGTCGTTGCCATCAGATGTCCGTTCCAATCACTTGCTTCTTCATTCACACTGCGTCAGTCAATAGTAGCATCCATCTGTGCCCTGCAGCCATCCGAGTTCGCTGAAGCGCAGCCCTTGTGCTGTTAGTCAGGCAGCCTGCTATTCCCTCAAACTGTCCCCATCACATTGTTAGCCAGGCAGCCCTTTTCTCCATCTACCTCTGAAGGAAATGCCTCATAAACTACAATGTCCACCCATGTCCTGAGGTGGACTGAGATTAGGTCAGGACAAATCATGGTCAGCTCCCAATAGCTCTCTCTGGACAGTTACACTGCCAGTTGGTAACTGTGGTTCACTTTGGCTACTTCTCATTTACATCATGATTGATCAGCCACAGCGCCTAGCTAGGCCCTCAGAATAGGGAGGGGGATGATGAAACCTTGGGATCACCTAACAGTGGATCCCCGATTTAAAGGAAAAACTCTTGAGTGTGAGAACTGGCTGCTAAAGGCAGAAAATGCTGAAAGACCAAAGAATTGGGCAAGGGGCTGTGGAGACGGCTCAGTAAAGTGTCTGCCATGCTAGTGTAAGGGCTTCAATTCAAATCCTCATCACCCATGTAAAAGCCATACCCAGCAACACAGTGCTGGAGGGAGTGAGACAGGTGCCCCGAGCTTGCTCTTATAGGACAGAACCCATTCCTGTAAGCTGTCCTGTTCTCCACACCCGCACCTTGGTAGGTATGTACACACATACCCCAAATAAATGTAATTTTTTTTTCCCGAGACAGGGTTTCTCTGTGTAGCCCTGGCTGTCCTGGAACTCACTCTGTAGACCAGGCTGGCCTCAGAAATCCACTTGCCTCTGCCTCCCAAGCGCTGGGCTTAAAGGTGTGCACCACCACTGCCCGGCCAGAGCCTGACTTATCTTAATGGCTTTGTTTATCCTATAGGCTTGGAAAGTATGCTGAGGATCTGTGCCTTACCACCAAAGAAATTATGACTAAAATGGCTGTGGTCATGTCAAGCTGGGTTCCTATAATGAGTCTCATTCCCACTATGGGTCAAGCAGTCAATATCTTTTGATGTGTTAGGTTCCTCAGAGAGACTTGGATTCTATCAGGATAGTCTCTAACCATATACGTATCTGAGGAGTTGGAGAGCTTCACCGACAGCTGCTTATCAGCCGGAACTCATTCATTCTTCCTCTCACCTTGTCAGATAACCAGGAGGTCAGTCTCAGTATCCCACTGACCAATCTACCTGTGGGTGTTGAGTCAGGATGCTCAGTATCGTGATTCAGCCCAGGCAGACAACCAACCTCCAGAAATAGCTGCCTAGCTGGGAGCTCCATACTCTTTGATCAGCCAGCCTGAAATTGCCAAGATTACCTCTGCTATGACAGCACCCACATTCATTTACTTGTGACAGGAAAAAGCCAGCTTGGGAACAAAGCAAAAAAGATCTATTCGGAAAGTCGGCAAACAAAAGATAGGATGCTATCAGGAATGGAGACCATTTTGCTTCGTGTCTGCAGGTATAAAGCAACTAAGGGATTTGAGGAAAGCTATCTTTCTAGTTTGAGGAGGCCTGGAATGGTCATAAATTCCACAGTGGCCTGTTTTTCCTGACATGTAAACTGTTATTGTCTAAAGGTTCTTTGGTGTTCTGGAGTCTGTAAATCGCAAGAAAAGTTACTGATTAGCAAGTTTTCTGACTCATTTCTTTATGTCAGGAAATTACTTAACCTTGTGATTTAAGATACCGAATGGGGCAGGGAACAGGGGGCACAAAGCACCTTTGCCAGGCAACAATTTAAGTGATGGAGCAGCCCCACTCAGAGATGCTATCTACAGCAAAGCTAGTGGGAGACTAATACTAAATTGTTTGTCCTTGAGACCTCCAAAATTAGGGATTTTTTTTGGAAGCAAATGAAGCTAGGGAGTTTCTTTCAGTGCTTCCTTGGCTCTACTTTCTTTCACAGAGTTGGTATCACATCCAAACATTCTCTTAGGTCAGATGTGGTTCTTAGAAGCCAGAATGGTTCTTTAGCCATTCACAGCATCTGGTAGCCTGGTCCGCAGCAGTGCCATGGATGGTTCGTGAATCAGCCTGTAAAGCTATCAACCCCAACTACTGCTGGCAGGCTTGTCATACAGCCTGCATGTTCACTGTCTCACGGCATCAGAAAACTGCAGCATCGCTACCTCACACTCTCCTCTTGCTGTCGCTCCGGGGTTATAAGGTTCCAAAGGCTATTCTTGGTTGTCAACCTGACTACATCTGAACTTGACTAAAACTCAAGTGACTAGGTACACCTGTGAAGGATTCTTTTTCTTATTAAATCATCTAAAGAAGAGCCACTTTTAATCTAGATCATTTGAGGTGGGACAATCCACCTTTAACCTGGACCACAATTTCTACAGGCAGCCTACAAGGAGGACATGGAAGAAGGAAGCCTGCTTTCTCTCTCTCTCCCTCCCTGCTTGCTCCTGCTCTAGCTGCCAAGTCCATTCCTTCATTGGCATCAAAGGCTACTTCAGGATTCTGCTGCATAGCCACTGTTCAACTACCAGGACCACAACCTGTAAACCACTCCAATAAATCCCATATATAAAAATAAACACATGCATACACATATATAATTAAATATAAATTCTGTTCATCAAGTGGGTTCTATCAAAATGGAAGCATAAGGATGATTTCTTTGTTTTTGTTTTGTTTTGTTTTTTGGTTTTGGTTGGTTGGTTTTTTGGGGGGGTTGGTTTTTCCAAATAGGATTTCTCTGTGTATCTCTGGCTGTCCTGGAACTCTCTGTAATCCAGGCTAGCCTCAAACTCAGAGACTGCCTGCTTCCCAAATGCTAGGATTAAACGTATGTACCACCACTGTCCTGCAAGGATTCATTTTTTAAATGTCGGAACTGGGCTTTCCAGTGTGCCTATACCTACAGTAACCAAAGACTCTCCAGTTACTAAAGTTTCTCTCAGAAGGTTGGAGACTACTGAAAGCTCATGATGTGAACTATTTTACAAACTTAAGAAAAATGTGATTATCCTGATTCACAAGTTGTGACTCTATATGTAACACTTCTGACAATTTGTAGATAATAAGGAAACTGATTGATAAATTGACAAAGGAATATGTTCTGTGATAAAAATTAACCAAGCAGCATTGTAGCATCTCCAGATACGGTGAAGGGCAAGAATGAACTCAGTGATAAAAACTGACCTGGGCCAGATGCTCACAAACAGTCTAAAGGTTTCTGAGTGTGCGGTGGAAGAGAATCTTCTCTCCAGCAGCCACGGAGCTCATGTTGTAGGAAGTCCAACTGAAGTCCTCAGTACAAAGTTGGCTGAATTACAGTGAAAATTCAAGCCCCAACCTTGGAGGGTGATGGCACTTAATTGGTAGGGCATTAATTGGTAGAGAATAGGATCTTGTACCTTGGGATGGGGATGTGTGGTGGGAGGACCCTACTGAAGCTGAGAACATTGAACCCTCAGATTCTCATGGGTTTATCTCATCTGAGGAAGTAGTCTCTCCACGCTCAGCAGAAGATGAACCCCAAGCCACACCCACAAAGCCTTTTCAGCTTTGATTGATGAAATTAATCCTTCACTGTCTGCTAAACCGGCAGTGACTTTCTCTGATGCCAGGCAAGACAATACTGATGTCCCTTGGGACCCACCAACAGTTGCCTCTAGACCTAAAACCAGACTAAAGGGTAAGCAGGTTCCTGGAGGGGAGTGGAAAGTGGAGTCCATGGGGAACTGCACTACACTACCAAAGAGCTTAATGAGTTCGCTAATTCATTCAAGCAGAAGTCTGAAGGCTATGTGTGGGAATGGATTTTAAGGCTGTGGGATAAATGTGGAGGGAATACAAAATTGGATTAGGCTGAGTTTATTGACATGAGCTCACTAAGTGAAGATTTTAGGCCTTAAAAAAAAAAAGGTGTCAGCAGACAGCAGTGGTGCATGCCTTTTATCCCAGCACTCCAGAGGCGGAGGCAGGCAGATCTCTGCAAGTTCAAGGCTAGTGTCTTAGTCAAGGTTTCTATTCCTGCACAAACATTATGACCAAGAAGCAAATTAGGGAGAGTTTCTTGAGCTTACACTTCCATGCTGCTGTTCATCACGAAAGGAAGTCAGGACTGGAACTCAAGCAGGTCAAGGAGCAGGATCTGATACAGAGACCATTATGGGATATTACTTACTGGCTTGCTTGCTTCCCCTGGCTTGCTCAGCTGGCTTTCTTATAGGACCCAAGACTACCAGCCCACAGATGGTACCACTCACAAGGGGCCCTCCCCCCTTGATCACTTATTGAGAAAACACCTTACACCTGGATCTCATGGAGGCATTTTCTCAAATGAAACTCCTTTCTCTGTGATAACTCCAGCTTGTGTCAAGTTGACACAAAACCAGCCAGTACAATTGACCCCTTGTCAACTTGACACACAAACACATCACCAATAAATCTCAACCCTTACTTTCTTATTCATCCCCAAGATCTAAATAACTTTAAAAGTCCTACAGTCTTTGCAAATTCTTACATATCAAAATTTCAAACCCTTTAAAAATATCCAATCTCTTAGAATTCAAAGTCTTTTTACCATTAGAAGTTTAACTGTGGGCTCCACTAAAATACCTTCTTCCTTCAGGAGGGATGATATATCAGGGCACAGTCACAATCAAAAGCAAAATCAAACTCCAACCGTCCAATGTCTGGGATCCACTCACGATCTTCGGGATTCCTCCAAGGGCTTGAGTCACTTCTCCAGCTCTGCCCTTTGTAGCACACACCTTGTCTTCTAGGCTCCAGATGCCTGTACTCCACTGCTGCTGCTGTTCTTGGTGGTCATCTCATGGTACTGGTATCTCCAAAACACTGCTATCTTCCGCTGCAACTAGGTTTACCAACAGCCTCTCATAGACTCTTGGTGCCAAGCCTCACCTCCATTGCCTGACCTCTTCAGTCCTGGGCCATCAATTGCAACTGAGGCTGCACCTTCACCAATAGCCTTCTGCAGCCTCTCACAGTGCCCAGGCCTCAGCTGCTCTTCATGACTCCTTCATGCCTTCAAAACCAGTACCACCTGGGTGACTCTTACACATTACCAAGTCCTGCCACAGCACAAGGTACAACCTTGGCTATCTCTGGAATGCAGATTCTGTGCTCTCAGAAAACACTTCCCAAATAATATTTCACCTCAATGATGCTGGTCTCTTCCCAATCACCGCCAAATTTTCCAACTCCAGCTAACCAGCATCAATAGTCCCAGTGATGCAATGGTTTTGCATTAGTAGTTCTGGTATCTTGTTAATGACAGGCGATCCTTCAGCCCCAGCTAACCAAAACCACAGAACCTTCACAGTCAAAATAGCAATGGCCCTGATAAGAGTCTTTAATCTTCCACCTGAAACTTCTCAAGCCAGCCCTTCATCTTCTGCACTGTTCTCAACATTATCTTCCAAGCTCCTACAGAACACCCCACAGAGCTCTTAACACCAAATGGATCTTCTAACCCAAAGTCCCAAAGTCCTTCCACAGTCCTCCCCAAAACATGGTCAGGTTGTTACAGGAATACCCCACTACACTGGTACCAATTTGTCTTAGTCAGGGTTTCTATTCCTGCACAAACATCATGACCAAGAAGCAAGTTGCGGAGGAAAGGGTTTATTGAGCTTACACTTCCATGCTGCTGTTCATCATGAAAGGAAGTCAGGACTGGAACTCAAGCAGGTCAAGGAGCAGGAGCTGATGCAGAGGCCATGGAGGAATGCTGCTTACTGGCTTGCTTGCTTCTCCTGGCTTGCTCAGCTGGCTTTCTTATAGAACCCAAGACTACCAGCCCACAGATGATACCACTCACAAGGCCCCCCCCCTTGATCATTAATTGAGAAAATGCCTTACCACTGGATCTCATGGAGGCATTTTCTCAACTGAAATTCCTTTCTCTGTGATAACTCCAGCTTGTGTCAAGTTGACACAAAACCAGCCAGTACAGCTAGCCTGGTCTACAAGCCAGGACTACACAGAAAAACCCTCCTCAAATAAATAAATAAATAAATAAATAAATAAATAAATAAATAAATATTGCCAGGTATGGTGGCACTCAAGAGACAGAGGCAGACAGATCTCTGTGAGTTCAAGCCCAGTTGATCTTTACAGCAAGGACCAGGACAACTAGAGCTACATAGACTGTCTCAACAATAACAAAATAAAACAAATAAAATAACCAAGAAAATATCTTACAAAATAAAGAGAAATTGAGGAATATATCTGTCCTACTTAGGGTTTCTATTGCTGCAACAAAACACCTTGACCAAAAAGTTGGGGAGGAAAGGGTTAATTCATCTTACACTTCCACATTGCTGTTCAAATGAAGGGAAATCAGGACTGGAACTCAAACAGGGCAGGAACCTGAAGGCAGGAGCTGATGCAGAGGCCATGGAGGGGTGCTGTTTACAGGCTTGCTCCTCAAGGCTTGCTCAGCCTGCTTTCTTCTAGAACTGAGGACCACCAGCATAGGGATGGCACCACCCACAATGGACTGGGTCCTTTCCCATTGAGCATTAATTGAGAAAATTATCTTATAGCTAGATCTCATGGGGAGGCCCCCTGCCCCTCTGATGACTCTAGCTTGTATCAAATAGAAACAAAACCAGCCAGTACAATATCCAACACCAACCTTTGGCCTATGCATATCTCACACACACACACACACACACACACACACACACACACACACAAATGAACGAGCTCGGACAAGCTAGCACCAAAAAGGAATAAACGAAATACAGGCTAAAGCCAGATGTGGTAGCACACATCTGGAGCTCCAGCTCTTAGAAGACTTAGGAAAAGCCTAGGAAACATGTACTGAGACTGTTGTAGCCCTTTCTCCAGCATCATAACAAATTGTAAAGCTTCTTTAAAAGGGGAGGGTGGGAGGAAGAGAAAAGAAAATTACAGCTAAGTGGCTGAAAGCTTAAAGGAAGAAATGAACAGACATGTGAAAGGCTCGATAAAGAACACACCAAGCAGCTGGGCAGTGGTGGCGCACGCCTTTAATCCCAGCACTCGGGAGGCAGAGGCAGGTGGATTTCTGAGTTCGAGTCCAGCCTGGTCTACAGAGTGAGTTCCGGGACAGCCAGGGCTACACAGAGAAACCCTGTCGCAAAAAACCAAAACAAAAAGAACACACAAAGCAAAATCAAAGTCCAGAAGGGGCTGTGAGGGGAAGAAGCCCAAACTACTCATGTAGGACGTGAACAAAAACACACACTCAGACACAAAGACTCATCTTTATTCTTTTTAGTCCCTGAGTGATGAGAAGTAGAAGTTGATGCGATGTTGAGTTTAGAGTGAGTATGAGGTTCCACCACAGATGAATTTGGAAGCTGACAGCAGAGAGAAATCTGGATGGCAGAGCGAGCGTGGAGAGGAACTGGCGTGCCGGCAGGAAAATGAATTTAGTCATCCCATTCGTCATCCTCTTCATCCTCACCAGCCTGATCCTCCTCTTCATCTGGAGGAAGACAGATTCAGAGTATTACTCAGGATAGGAAGGGAGGCTCAAAGGCTGTGCGAAAGTTCCTATGGCCTAGAAGGTAAAGACTTGGCCCGGGCTGGGTGTGGAGAGACTAAAGGTTTTGCTAAAGGCACACCTTGGGCAGGATAGGGATTATGTTGCAGCAGTGTGTGTTAGTTCAAGTCCATGCAGTAGTGAAAACAACAACAACAAAAATAAGTCAGGCTGTGTTTGGGGGCACATGCCTTTAATCCCAGCATTCTAGAGGCAGAAGCAAGTGGATCCAGCCTGGTCTACTCAAAGAGTTCCACGATAGCCAGGGCTACATAATAGTGAGATCCTGCCTTAAAACCATCACAACGACAAATGTGAATGGAGCCGCACACGCTGGTGCATTCTTATAGCTTCACCACTCAGAAGGTGGAGGTAAGAGGATCGTGAATTTGAGAGCAGGCTAGCTTATGCATAATGAGTTCCAGGCCAGCCTGAGCTATATAGTCAGACCCTGCTTTTAAAAAAAGAAAAGGGGCTGGAGAGATGGCTCAGCGGTTAAGAGCACTGACTGCTCTTCCAGAGGTCCTGAGTTCAATTCCCAGCAACCACATGGTGGCTCATAACCATCTGTGATGGGATCTGATGCCCTCTTCTGATGTGTCTGAAGACAGCTGCAGTGTACTCATATACATAAAATAAATAAATAAACCTTTAAAAAGAAAATTAAAGGCACCTGCCTCTGAGCCTAACAACCTTAGTTTGATGTCTGGGACTTATAAGGTGGAAGGAGAGAAACAGTACACACCTGTGAGATGCACAAGTGCACCAACATACACACAGACAAAAAACAAACAAACAAATAAATGCAAAACTATACATGGCTAGGAATATGGCTCAGTGGTTAGACAGCTTGTCCAGTACTTAAGAAGCATTAGGTTCAATTCCCAGCACCACATAAACTTGGAGTGGTGGTGCATACCTGTTGTCCCAGCCCTGGGGAGGTGGAATCGGGAAGATCAGAAGCTCAGGATCATGTAGCTTGTGCTGCAGGAGACCTTGCCTCAAACAATGACTGCATGTTCTTAGTCTGAATATTCATGCTAACCTCTTTGTTACTTAATATGGCAGGATTAAACATTAGCAAAAGCAGGGTAATTTATTATTGTTTCGTGGTGCATTAGCGCTAATATTGCTGGTTCAGAATGAAGCTAATGAGAATATTGCCAAATGCCATTTGTTAAAATATCACATAATGGCTGGGCAGTAGTGGTGCACGCCTTTAATCCCAGCGCTTGGGAGGCAGAGGCAGGCAAATTTCTGAGTTTTTTGGTTGTTTTGAGACAGGGTTTCTCTGTGTAGCCCTGGCTGTCCTGGAACTCACTCTGTAGACCAGGCTGGCCTCGAACTCAGAAATCCGCCTGCCTCTGCCTCCCAAGCGTTGGGATTAAAGGGGTGCACCACCACTGTCTGGAGCACATTCAGTTCTTAACATTGTAGAAAGGCTAGGTTAGTATTTCACAGCACACACAGAGCATATGGAATGATACAGAGAAGATTAGCGTGGTTCCTGTACAGCAATGACGTGGACATTCATTAAGCATCATTCCATATTTTTGCCCCAAATGGCTAGTTATATTAGCATACCACAAGTTGATGTGCTTCTGTGAATTATTGGATTTAATGTTAATGTGACCGCCAAAGATGGAGGTTTCTCTTTTTTAAATTACGTCGTTATTCATTTGTGCGTGGGCCCACGTGCAAGTGTGGAGGTCAGAGAATAACTTGCAAGAACTGGCTCTCTACTTCCACCAAATGAATGCTGGATGTCACTCAAACTCAGGTCATCAGGCTTGGCAGCAGGTACCTTTTAACCAACCCTTAAACCTCTTGGTTTTGTTTTGAGACAGGGTCTCCATATTTAGCCTTAGCTAGCCTGGAACTCTCTATGTAGATGAAGCTGGCCTTGAACTCACCTTTTTCTGCCTCCCAAGTGCTAGAACTAAAGGCATGTACCATCACACCAGCTCAGCAAAGATGGAGTTCTTATTTTTTTAGGTTTATTATTTTATGCATGAGTGTTTGCCTGCATACATTAGTGCCTCTAGTATGTGCATGGTGGCTTTTGGGGCCAGAAGATGCTGCCGGATCCCTTGGAACTAGAGTTTACAGATAGCTGCCATCTGGGCTGTGGGAATTGAACCCATGTCCCCTGGAACAGCAGCCAGTGCTCTTAACCAAAGATGGAGTGCTTTGTAACAACATCATTTTCCCATGATGAGCTAATGTTGTCTAACAGTTTCCTCTGAGATGAAGATTGAAGTATTCCATCTGCTTAAGCCTGAAGGTAAACAACTCAAAATAGCTTCAGCAAGCCCCTGAAACTGACCAGATTCTCCAGGCCCCTTCCTTTCAGAAAAAGCAATAAAGACTACCGTGAGTCACTCTCAAGACATGCCAACCACAAAGAAGACTTAGACCAGACCAGCTGGCCTGGAAGAGGTTTAGACCAGTGTCACTTGGGAAAGACATTTCCCAGCCTGTTATCAGTCTGCTGGCTCCAGGCTCCCAGCTTTTATGAGCTGTCACCCATGCTGGGATGGGCTTTGGTGATACAGCTGTCTTGAATGATATCTGTTCCTGTAAGTAACCCCTCACCCATATTCCTGTAAGTAACCCCAATAAAATGCATTGATTTGCCATGTTGGACTTGGGTGGTATCTGTACTTCAGTCTGTCATGGGCTCCCTCTCTAGGGTGAGAAAAGTCTTGTCACACAACTAATGTTAATATCACTGAACATATGTGGTTAATGTTCATACTGTGGGCATACCCTGGCATAAGTTAATATTATTGCCAAAGATGATCCACTTAATCATATTACTGCTGCCTGACGATTATATGTGTGTGTGTGTGTGTGTGTGTGTGTGTGTGTAACCACATACATGGGCCGCTAGTGTCACCCATGAGAGTGATACCTGGAGCTGTTTTCAAGCCAGTTTTAGCTATCCCTGGGAGTCAGATCACAATTCTGGCATAGTGGGCTCACCTGATGAATGGATGACTCTACTCCTCTTCTGCATGACATGCATGAGGGCACCCACTAGGCCTTCTGACTGCTGGGCAGGTGGTTGCTGCACTGAGTTCTCTATAGCTCCAGGGGTCTGCAGGGAGAGATTGGAGCACAGAGGAGGCCTCAGGACTGTGAGGAGAGCATTTCTCCTGCCCTTTCTTCATTTCTTCTCTCACACACTCCAGTCTCTTTCAAGGGACCACACCAATCTCCAATTTATCACTGCATCCCCCAAAACCGGGCATCTCAACCATGGCCCACAATGCTCTGACTTACACAGACCCCATTATCTCTCCTGCCCATTTTTACCTTGTTCAGCTGAATTCCCTGCCGGATTTGATCCAAAAGAGCACCCCGGCCCCCACCAGGTGCTGGGCCCCCCCCAGACACCGGAGTAGGAGGGAGTGGGGGAGGGGCAGGCCCATTCGCAGGGCAGGGTGGAGGTGGTGGTGGTGGTGGAGGAGGTGGTGGCGCTGGTGGTCCCCCAACTCCAGGAAGTGGAGGGGGTGGTGGTCCAGATCTTCCAGTGGCTGGAGGGGGTGGTGGTGGAGGACCCCCTCGGCCCGGGGGTGGGGGCCCTCGGGGTGTTGGTGGGGGCGGAGTACCCCCCATAGGTACAGGGGGCAGTGGACCACAGCGACCCTTATTACTCCCCACAACAGGAGGTCTTGGGGGCTGGTTTCCTCCTCCTCGGCATGGTGGTGGAGGTGGTGGGAGTGGCTCTGCAGAGAGAAAGACAACAAGTACATGTGATAAGGTTTGAGCTTCATTTGTTCTTATACATTTCTAGGGTAAGAACCTCCAGGACCAGAGAAAAGGGAGTTTACCCTGGCGCCTCATCTCCTGCCGGACAGCCTCTAGACCACCCTGGTCCTCAATAAAGTCATAGATGAGCTTGGAAGTCTCTGCATCAGTGAGTTGGGCCTCACTGATTCCTGCCCTGGAGAACAAGCTCCGCAGATCCGGGTCTAGATTGTTTACCTGCTCCAGCGGAAAAGGGGCAGAGCAGGGTTAAAGCAGAAAGTGAATCAGCAAGGGGCACAGATTATTACCAATATCCAAGAGGGCTGTGGGAAGGGCTGGGTCTGGGCGTGAGGTCTGAGCCTCGGTCAGTGGGAGAGTATGTGGAAGTTGTGTGGAGTCCAAGGGGGTCTTTGGAGCTACTCACATCAAATCCATTCTGGGGATCCCAGCCCACGTGGCTGACATGTCTAGGGAAGGGAAAGGGATGTCAATCAAGCCCCAGGGTCTTCTTTACTTCTTGCCCTCTCCTTCCCAAAGGGGCGCCAAAGGGCCAGAACAAGAGAGCAAGTACTTTGGTTCACATTCATCCATCAGACCATTGGCTTGACCATGCCTCTGTCTCTCCTCCCATTTGCCCACACACATCCGTTTATAAATTTGCCCACCAATATCTCGTCTCATCTTTGTCTACCCATCTACTCCTATATTTACCCTTTCTTCCTCCCTCCCTGCTGCTCTTCCCTCCTCTTTCTCTTCCCCTCCTCCAATTTCTTTCTTGTCTGTGGGTTGCTGCTTTCTTTAATCTATTTTTAAAAAGATTTATTTAGTTTGTGTCTGAGTGCTGTAGCTGCATGTACACCTGAGTGCCAGAAGAGGGCATCAGATCCCATTAGAGATGGTTGTGAGCCACCATCAACCCTTGGCCCTAATGCTTTTATCTCAAAAGTGTTGGGATTACAGGAGCACCCCACCACACTTGGCAATTCATTTGCATTTTCACATGTTCTCTCCACACGTGTGTTCACCCATTATACACTATCCATCCACTTGACTGTCTACTTATCTATCCCCGTCCGCTATGTCTGGGAACCAACCTGAATAGCTATCTGCATCCTTATCCACTCACACATCTATCTACCTGCCCATTCCTACCAATCCCCTACCCATTCATTCTTCAACCCATTAATTAACTCTACCCACTCACCTATTTGCCCATCCTTCCCTCTGCTGAGCTATCCACCTGCTCAGATGCTTACCCACCCACCAGGATCTTACAGGAAGAAGTTCTCACTTGAATCCACTTGGCGCACCAATATCAGCTTTACTGATCTTCTTTTTCCCTGAGCGTTTCTTATCAGTTGGGCCAGGGCCAAGTGCAGGGAGCCCACGGTATCGTGAACTTGTGATGTCAGGGTTCTGAATGTCGACTGTCACAAGTCCTAGAGATAGGGGACCACCTGATGGGCCTGTGGAAAAAATGGTGAATGAACCAGTGACCAACTTACCTACTAGCCAAAGCACAGGGGCAAGAAATAGAAAGACCGCCGGGCAGTGGTGGTGCATGCCTTTAGTCCCAGCACTTGGGAGGCAGAGGCAGGTGGATTTCTGAGTTCGAGGCCAGCATTGTCTACAGAGTGAGTTCCAGGACAGCCAGGGCTACACAGAGAAACTCTGTCTCGAAAAACCAAAAAAAAAAAAAAAAAAAAAAGAGAGAGAGAGAGAGAGAGAGAGAGAAATAGAAAGACCATTGGAGAAGTTTGTGGATTTGTTTGACGGTCACGTAGGAAACAGATGAGAGAGGCCTATAGAGCAGTGGATGGATCCCAACAAAACACTGAAAGAGTCACTGATTCTTTTTTTTTCTCCCCCTTTTGCTTTGGCCCTGCCCACTCTGGCCCCAGGATTTACTTATTTATTTATTTTTGTTTTTTCTATATTTATTTATTTTTATGTAAGTATACTGTAGCTCACTTTAGCTGTCTTCAGACACACCAGCAGAGGGCATCAGATCCCATTACAGATGGTTGTGAGCCACCATGTGGTTGCTGGGAATTGAACTCAGGACCTCTGGAAGAGCAGTCGGAGCTCCTAACTGCTAAGCCATCTCTCCAGCCTCCACTGATTCTTTTATTATTCAAGTACTGACTTATTCATTCTCTGGCTGGTTGGCTAAAAACCTTATTAAGTTATTCATTCATTCACTTAATCATTCCATCTTCCCTGGGTAGAATATTATTTCATCTCATTTGATTTAATTCTTTAAATGTATTATTGTGTGTGGGTATAGTGTGTGTGCGCGCGCGTGTGTGTGTGTGTGTGTGTGTGTGTGTGTGTATCTGCATGCATGCAAAGCACATGTGTGGGGGTCAGAGGTCAACTTTGTGGCATTGTTTCTCTCCTACCTTTATGTGGATTCTGGGGCTAGAACTCTGGTCTGTAGGCTTGATGGCAAGCGCTATGCCATCTCATCAGCCCTCTTTGTTCATTATCATCTGTTTACGTGCCCATTCTTGAGTTCTCTGAACCACTTATTCGTTACTTAAATACAAGTAAATAGTCATCCATTTACCAAATACTCACTCGACTAGTTATCTATAAGCCACCATCTCCCAATTTTGTCATGTCTGCCACCAATCAATCCATCACTGTGCTCCTCTAGCCACCCACCCACCCACCCATCCACCTAGCTATCTATCCGCCTCTCTACGCATTTACAGACACACCCAAGTCCCCATTCATCTCCCAACACCCCACCATTTCTCCAGAGATGTGGGGATCACCACTCACCCCCATGATCTCCACCTGGATGTGGGGGCACAGGTGGGAGCCCTCCTCTTCTCTCTGGGAAAATGGAATGAGTTCAGATCTTGCCCCAGGTTTCTGGGTTAGTTCTTCAGAACCTCTACTTGAACTAGAGGACTCACCTTCATTGGTTGGTGCTGGTGGCGGCGGTAGCTGGCGTCTTTCTGTGGTTAAATAGGGTGGACTGTGAGCCAAAACCACAAGGGGGCTTTTCCAGTGTGCACTCACCTCTGTCTAACACCCCCCCCAAAATCCCCCCAAGGCCTCCTTACCTCCGATTTGCCTCTGATTCCTCTTTTGTATTTTCTCCTGCACCAAGGCCCGGAAGGCCTGGGCTTCACTCTCGTCGGCGAAGTTCAGTCCTACTTGACAGTCCTATACATGCCTTGGGGTCAGCAAACTTCTAGCATCTCCCCCCCCCAGGACTTTCTCATCTCCTCCCCAACTGCACCGCAAGGATGGACAGGCTGCTCACTTACATCTCCAGCAAAGGTGTGGAAGAACGGGGTGGGAGTGAGGTAAACCAGCTGTGAGTACAGCTCCTGCTCCCAAAGTAGCCGACCAGCCTGGAGAGGAAGGGGGTGGGGCATGCTGGCATTCAGCCATCCTGGGGGGCAGACCTCTGCTTTCTGACCAGAGAGAGTGGGGTCCAGATTTGGCAACCCAAGGTCTTATTTAGAGCTCTTCAGCTCACTATCAGAGTTTAGGGGTCTAGGTGTCTGATATAGAGGATTGGGGTACAGTCTGAGAATCAGACACCAATGTGAGAGATTTAGGTTGGGAATTCAATGCCTATATGTAGGCATTGAGGGCTGCAAATTGTGAATTTAAGATCCCAGTTGTAAGAGTATTTAGCATGTTGGATTTAGAACAGACTTGAGGCTGAGGCTCAGGTATAAATATGACGCTTTGGGGGAGCAGATGAGGGTCTTGATATAAACCTTCTGAGGTCAGTCTTAGACTCGGAATGAGAAAAACACAACTTGGGATCTGTATTGGTCTTTGGTTCTGGAGCTCAGGGGGTCACTGATATAAATGAGGGCTTGGAGCTATGGACAAAAACTGGGTTTGCAAGTTAGGAACTAGCTTTCCTGTCCAGTGAGGCAGGGGGTCACCTGTAAGCCATAAAGGCGGATGAAGTAGGACTTCTGGGGGTTATCCTTTACGAAGCACACAGCCCCGCAGTGTTCCATGGTCCAGTGCTCAGCTCCAGGGGGCAGTGCCAGGTACAGCTGAACAACAGCAGTAGCCAGAGTCTAGGAGGAGAGAGCAGGGGTCAGTGGAGTCTGTTCATGGGTAACCAGGCGTGGTCCTTGCTTGCCTGTGGCTGTCATGAGCTAGGAAGAAGGTGAGTAGATATCAAGATAATGGGGAGTGAATCGGGGGAGAGGAGATGGGGAGAAGGGGAAAAGAGGGATGATGGGAAGAAGAAGGAGCAGGGAGATATGGGTAAGAGGAGGAGGCAGAAGAGGGAAGAAGAGATAGAGAGGAAGAGGAGGAAAGGGAGGGAGACTGGGAAGACCAGATCTCCCAACTAACTCACCCAGCATTTTCGGCCAAGAAGTTCAAAGAGTCTCTGGTTCTCATGATCCTGGAGGAGATTGGAAGAAATGTTCTGCTGAACTACTGGTCCCCCTCGGCCCCCAGGCCTGCCTCCTACAGGACCACTACTCATGGTGCCTTCTGCCTTAGTCCGGCTAAGCTCTGGGTGCAGGGTAAGAAGAGGAACTTCCGCAGTGAGCAAGGGAACAGGAAGTACAATAAACCACAAGGGAAATAAGTCCTCCAGGGCCCCCCAGAGGGCCTGTCCTCCTCTCTAGGACTGGCTTGGACCCTCCTCCATTTGCCTGGCTAGATCCATGTTTGTAATGAGCTCGGGTTTCTTCCACTCTTCTTTCTTTCCAGCCCCCTCTCCCTTTCTGTGTGGGGCCATTTCCTTCTGACAGGCTCAGATCAACCTTGCTCTAGTCGACACAGAGAGAGCTAAGCCATTTGCAGCGCTTCTACTGCAGGGGAGCTACACAGAGAGTAGTCACAAGTCTGTGTAGCCTCCTTCCGTCTTCCAAAAGCACCGAGTTGGCCTGGGGTTTGAGTCTAAGGCTCCAGGTGCTAAAGGGTCATTGCATTACAGCTTTTCCTTTTAAAGGCATATTGAACCAATTTCTAGCTTTGGACGTTGCCAACGATATAGAAGACCATGACTCACTTCCCCATCCTTTTACTCTTGCCTCCTGTAGCTCCCTAATTACTTTCTTTTTTAAAATTAATTTTTACTTTTTGTGCATTGGCGTTTTGCCTGCATATATGTCTGTGTGAGGGTATCAAATCTTGGAGTTACAGACAGTCGTGAGCTACCATGTGGGTGCTGGGATTTGAACCCCGGTCCTCTGGAAGAGTAGTCAGTGCTCTTAACCACCGAGCAGTCTCTGCAGCCCAAACTCAGACACTCCCACCCCCTTTTTGATTGTTTTATTTGGTTTGGTTTTTGTTTTGCTTTGTTTTTTTGAGACGGGTTTTCTCTGTGTAGAGCCCTGGCTGTCCTAGAACTCACTCTATAGACCAGGATAGCCTTAAAGTCACAGAGATCCATCTGCTTCTGCCTTCCAAGTGCTGGGATTAAATGCATGTGCCACCATGTCTGGCCCTAATTACTTTCTTTTCAATCTATTCTGGAAGGAAGGACTTCACAGTAAATACTAAAACAACATCTTTATTGATTTTTTTTTTTTATTATGTTGAGACTTTTTGAAAGTATGTAACCTTTGAAAGCTTAGTTTTCTCCACTTTTTGTGATGAGGATTGGCTACTGGGGCCTTGACCATGTTAAGTCATGCGGTAACACTGAGCTGTATACCCTTATGCCTTCTCATTCCATTGCCTGAGGGATGAGGCCAGCCAGTTGGGGAGGAGGGTCTCAGATGTAGGGACAGCAGTTTGACATGATGAAACAGGTTTCAGGTGTGGGTAAAGCCCTTTGAACTGGATGTTCCCAGGGCTGTCTGGAACTTGACTCTATGCCTGCAGGCACAAGGTCTTAGATCCTGAACTCCAGCTCCAAATGCCTTTTGAGATGATTCCTCCAACTTCCTCCAGCCTCTCACCTAGCCTCTCACCTAGTCTCCAAATATTTTATGGAGCCTACAACATACAGAACTACAGACATCTCCAGATCTGAAGCACCACCTTCCAATTTTCTTTCATATGGGGGAAGGGAGTGGGACCTAGAGAGTCTCACTTAGTCCAGGATGACCTTGAACTTGTGTTACTGTGGACGATATTAAACTTCTGACCATCCTGGGGATTGAACTGGGGACCTCTGGAAGAGCAGTTAGTGCTCTTAACCGCTGAGCCATCTTTACCTCCTCTCATATGCTGGGATTACAGTGCCCTTATCCCTGGCTTTTCCAAGTACATACTTGACTTTAAAAAGCCTTGTAGGATGCTGGGTATGGTGGCAACACACTCCAGAATTTGGGAGGCAGAGGCAAGAAAATCACTTTGAATTTGAGGCCAGCCAAGTCTACATAGTGAATTCTAGAAGAGCCAGAGCTACATAGTGAGACCCTTTATCGAAAGAAAGAAAGAAAGAAAGAAAGAAAGAAAGAAAGAGAGAGATTGATTGATTCCAGTCTGTGAGTGGCCCAGTGTGTTTGAGGCTGTGGTTTATATTTCCTGTAGTGTGTGTGTGTGTGTGTGTACATTTCAAGGTAAACATCTTAATTAATTAAACTCCTTCTACAAGAAATGTTTTACAGATTGACTTCCGACTTTCCATGTAGCTGAGGCTGGCCTTGAACTTTTGATCCTAAAGCCCCAATTTCCCAAATACTGAGATTACAAGCATGTACCACCATGATTTATAGGATGCTGAGAATCAAACTCAGGGCCTCCTATGCCAAGCTACGGCTGTACTGACCAGAGTGTTCTCTCTCTCTCTCTCTCTCTCTCTCTCTCTCTCTCTCTCTCTCTCGGTTTTTCGAGACAGGGTTTCTCTGTGTAGCCCTGGCTGTCCTGGAACTCACTCTGTAGACCAGGCTGGCCTCAAACTCAGAAATCTGCTTGCTCTGCCTCCCGAGTGCTGGGATTAAAGGCGTGCGCCACCACTGCCCGGCGAGTTCTCTCATCTTAATAGCACACATTGAATGTTGTTTACTAAGAATTTCTAGGAACTAGCCCAAACTAAGCACACAGGAAGTGTGTTTGTTGGGTATGGTGGTACACACATGCAATACAAAAATTTGGAAAAGAAAATTTGGAAGGAGGATCAGGTATTCATGGTCAGCCAAAACTACATAGTGAATTAGAGGCTGGCCTGGGCTACATGAGACCCTGTGTCAAAAAAAGAAACAAAAAAAGATGTGTTGAAGGAATAAATGGGAGGATTAATAATCTTTAATTTGATGACCTGTGTCCTCAAAGAAACTTGTCCCAGGGTTGTTTTTGTTGTTGTTGTTGTTGTTGTTTTTCTGGAACCTGTTAAAGAGGTTGGGGAGATGACTCACTGGTTAAGAGCACTGACTGCTCTTCCAGAGGTCCTGAGTTCAATTCCCAGCAACCACATGGTGGTTCACAACCATCTGTAATGGGATCTGATGCCTTCTTCTGGTGTGTCTGAAGACAGTGACAGTGTACTCATATAAAATCAATCAATAAATCCTTAAAAAAATAAAAAGAAAAAGAAAAAAGAAAAAATACCAAGTGTTAAATCACTTAATATCACAGGTAACCTGTAGGCAAGGCTCAGTTGTTATGCACCCATTTTCCTGGTAGGGAGATTGCAGCACAAGCTGTTTGTGGTTACAAAGCTTGGGAGTGGTCCGCTGATGCCAGTTCTGTGAGAAATGATTCTTAAACTCTTAGGAGCTGCCACAAGATAAGATAAAATTCTCCTGCTCTGGGGGCTTGAGAAATTGCTCAGAGGCTGCTCTTCTAAATAGTACCCACCCTGAAGCTTCTAAGCCTCTGTAAATTCCAGTCTTAAGGGATCCAAGATACTCTTCTGGCCTCCATGGACACCAGGCACACACATGGTGCATAGGCATAGATGCAGGCAAAACACTCACATGCATGAAATTAAAGTCAACTTCTTTACTTCTATGGGTTTTTTGGTTCTTCGTCTTCTTGCTTCTTCTGTAATAAGAAGTCCAAGAGCTGCCGCCTTTACTCCACAGCCCGTGACGTTAAACCTCCCTGCTTCTGCTAGTTGGTTATTTTTAAATTAACATGTGATAGTTGTGTTTCTGTCTGGGTGTGTTGGCACAAGCCTTTACTTGGGAGGCAGGGGCAGAACGAGTCCTATGAGCTCAAGGCTTGGCTGGTTAACATAGAAAATTCAGACCAGTTTAGGGCTCTTCAGTGAAACCCTGTTTCAAAAAAATAGAAAATTAACCATGATTGTGTTTCTGTTTTTGTTTATACATATCAGACAGAATTAACATTTATACTTTTTCTCTAAAAACAAAAACCAAAAAACCCCCACCAACAACAACAAAGGAAAACCTAAATCATATGCTTGTTTAAGATTTGTTTGTTTGTTTATTTAATGTATGTGAGTACACTGTCACTGTTTTCAGCCACACCAGAAGAGGGCATCAGATCCCATTACACGTGTGTGTTTGTGTGTGTGTGTGTGTGTGTGTGTGTGTGTGTGTGTGTGTGTAATACCAGGAATCCCCCCAAGAACTAGATACGCTGCCAGAGGCTACATGATCACCTCTTCCTCCCAGCCCCCAAGGCCTTCCGGTGAAGAACTGCTTCTAGTTTGGATCTTGCTTGTTTGTTTTCCACCCTTCAGACAGGGTTTCTTTTGTTTAGCTCTGGCTATTCTGGAACTTGCTCTGTAGATCTTGAACTCACAGAGATCTGCCAAAGGTATGTGTCCCCACAAGCCAGCTGGATTTGGTTGTTGTTGTTTTGTGGTTTGTCTTTTGTTTTGTTTTGTAATATACTTGAGCTATATCTCCAGAAGGCCTCAAGCTCAAAGAGTCTCAGCTTCCCAATGGCTGGGATTACAGTTGTGTGTCACCCCGCCCAGTTTGTTTCCTGTTTATAGTGACAGCTAGTACTTCCTTTGCTTATGACTGGCCTTCCATGTCTGTGACTTTAATCAATAAAGGATTTAAAATATGTGAAAGATAAATAAGTAAATGAAAAAAAAAACCCACCTTGCTTCTGTATTAAATATGGTCTGAATTTCTGAGTTCGAGGCCAAGCTGGTCTACAGAGTGAGTTCCAGGACAGCCAGGGCTACACAGAGAAACCCTGTCTCAGAAAAAAAAAGTATGGTCTGAATATTCAAGAAATCCTGGAAAGAAACTGTGAATCCAGAATCTGCTTGACTGGAAAAAGCTGCACAGCTGGATATTACCTTATCCTTGGGCTGGTTTCAGCTCCTAGAGCAGTCAGCCATCTCTTGCCCACCTTCGTGTGAGAACTAACATCCTGTTAGTAAAAGATAAAAACCTTTGGGAATCTATTGAAGTAGCAGACTGCTTGTTCCCACCAACATAAAAGTTAGGAATGCCACCAGATAACACCTTGGGCAGATAGAAAAGCTTCTGCCATCTCTGAGTACCCACCAGTGTATTTTAAACTTGTCTTGATTTATGACTGTGTTCGTTCTGTAAAACTACCAAATTGGATGAAACTGCTTCCACGATTGGAACGTGGCATTTGGGGCCAACTAAATCTGTGTCCCCAAGCTATGGTCACTCAGACTGTCTCCAGAATAAACTATCGCCTATTCCCTTTAAGATGAGAGCTGTGGGGTTTTGTGTGTGTGTGTGTGTGTGTGTGTGTTTTAAAAATGGGCAGATATTTTATTGACATTGGTCCAAAAGAAAAACAAGACTAGGGACTGGGAAGATGGCCCAGTGGTTAAGAGCACTGGCTGCTCTCTTCCAGAGGTCCTGAGTTCAAGTACCAGCAACCACATGGTGGCTCATAACCATCTGTAATGGGATCCGATGCCCTCTTCTGGCATGCTGGTGTACATGCAGCCGAGCACTCATACATAAAGTGAATAAATTTTAAAAAATTTTAAAAAACTACAAAAGGAGAACAAGACTGTAGCAACTATTTACAGAGCATTATATTGTAGGATTTGAGGTATACTGAAGATTATGGGAAGAGTGTATGTTTGTTTGTTTGTTTTGTTTTTCGAGACAGGGTTTCTCTGTGTAGCCCTGGCTGTCCTGGAACTCACTCTGTAGACCAGGCTGGCCTCGAACTCAGAAATCCACCTGTCTCTGCCTCCTAAGTGCTGGAATTAAAGGTGTGCACCACCACTGCCCGGCAGGAAGAGTGTATGTAAATGCTACACCATTTTATACAAAAGAGATAGGCATTGGAGGAAGGGGGAACTGAACCATTAACAAATAACAAGGGGGGGGGGGAGTCAAGTGTTTTGGCATGCCCATGTAACCTAGCATCCAGGAGGCTGAAGCAGGAGGATTGCCAGGAGCTTGAGGCTATCCTGGTTTATGTAGTGAGTTTTAGACTAGCTAAGGCTACATAGACTGTGTCAAAAGAAAAATAACTCAAAGAATGATTATATTATGTAAAGATGTTGCCTAAAAGATCCCGATTTCATAGCTCACGCCCTGAGTAGGTAGTAAGATGTGGGGTATCTTCACACTCTGGTTCCCACCACACAACTGAGTCCATATTGAAGACTTGCTTACACATGGGGAAGGGTCAACTACAGTTTCTTAAGAACTAGCTGAGACTGTGATGGCATATTTTACTCCTGAGGTGTTTTCTGAGGCCAGGAGCAAGTGGGTGGGTTAGAAGCCCCAAGTCCTGGCCCGCTGAGTGAGGGACCCAGTGTACACAGAGAACATCTGTAGAGATAAGAATCACTTGTGCTGGGCTGAGGGCTGAACTCTGTGCTGCTTTGTGTTTCAGAGGCTTTAAAGTCCATCTTGAGCAACACACACACACACACAGAGCTCGGTAGCTAATGGGCTAAAAGCAAAATTTGGAGCTATCCAGCCTGGACTCTGGCTCTTGTCCTCTTGTCATCTGTGTCCTTTCTGGTGAGATCTGAGTACCTCAGTTCCCTCTTCCACAGGAAAGAAAATAGTAGCAGCTAAGGTCATTGAGATGAATAAGACCATTGGTGTAAGCCGGGCAGTGGTGGCGCATGCCTTTAATCCCAGCACTCGGGAGGCAGAGGCAGGTGGATTTCTGAGTTCAAGGCCAGCCTGGTCTACAGAGTGAATTCCAGGACAGCCAGGGCTACACAGAGAAACCCTGTCTCGAAAAACAACAACAACAAAAAAGACCATTGGTGTAATGTGATGAAGATGCGGGTGAAATCGGGCAGGTTATAATTATTTTTAAAATAATTATATTATTATAATCATACAACATCATCATTTGAGGCAGTCTTATGTAGCCCAGACTGGCTATGTAGTAGAGGATGGGTACCATCTCCTGAGTGCTGGGTTCACAGTCTGTGTCAGTCAACAAGCCTGGGTGGGTTGTTTGTTTGTTTTTAAGATTTATTTATATATGTAAGTACACTGTTGCTGTCTTCAGACACTTTTTTTTTTCACTTCCTCCAGCCCTGCTTGCTGTAGCTGTCTTCAGACACCCCAGAAGAGGGCATCAGATCTCATTAAGGATGGTTGTGAGCCATCATGTGGTTCCTGGGATTTGAACTCAGGACCTCTGGAAGAGCAGTTGACGCTCTTAACCGCTGAGCCATCTCTCCAGCCCCTGGGTGAGTTATTCTTTATTGTTATTTTTATAAAACATCAGAGTGATGTTCAGTACTCCCACAAGCCCGTCCCCACCATCCTCGGTTCCTCCTGTAATCTCAGTGCTCAGCAGGTTAGGCAGGAGGATCTCCTTGAGTTTTAGGCCAACGTGGCCAGCACGGTAAGTTCGAGGCTAGCTTGGACATACATAGCATGCGACCTTGTCTCGAAAATAAAAACCAGGTCGCCCCAGCAAGTCTCCCCACACAAACGCTTGTGGTCTCAGGACTGAATCCACCCTGAGAACTTGTGTTCAGGCAAGTCTCCACTCCCAAGCCTGTGACGCTAGCATGGCCCAAACCACTGCATGTTGCCCGGGGAGGGGACCGACCACGTCTCAGCCCCGGCATCCCGGCACCAGGCGGCCGCCCGGACTGAACCACATGGGTGTCGGGCGTGGGGGGGAATCGGGAGCGGAGCCGCCGCCCGGGCTCGCGCCACTGAGGAGGGCGGCCATCTTGGAACGTTCCATTTGTTGAAGGGGGAGGAGTGAGGAAGCGGCTCCTGGCCCCAAACGGCCACCAGTCCGCTAGCCTCAGAACCCCGTCATGGCCTGCCTTCTGCCATGTAATTCTAGCGGATCGCAGGATCGAGTCAGCGGAAGGCCTCTATCCCACCCTCCACCTTCACCGGCTTTCCTCTGACCCCTAATCCTTCCGTTTGGAACCTGCTCCCTGCACTCGTGCAGGCCATTGGCTCCGGAGCTGCCCTGATGAGCTCTGATTGGTCTCTGGCCGGATGGAGGCGGGTCCTTTCCTTTCTGAGGCTGCGGCCCTAGCAATAACTTGGCTCCGCCTCCACCTTTGCACCAGGTTCCCAATGACTGCCTCGGGGCATGCGCAGTAGCTTTAGGGATCTTGAGTCGAGAGTTCAAATACCACCTCACTCTGTAAAATTAGTCGTGGGTAAAAGGTCAACGGAGGGTACGTGTTTACTGTGGAAGGTTAGTGAGATCGCACTACAGGGTTTAGAGCTTCTGTAATGAACACTTTAGTAGCCAGCCTGGGTCATATGAGTCAATTTTTAAAAATTGTCGTTTGGTGTTTGGTTCTTTTGAGAACACAGCTCCGTGTAAGTTTCGTTCTTCAAATATTTTGAAGTACTTTTTTACGTGTAAATTTTCTTTGATTTTTGACTGAAAACTATTGGTTTGTTTTTTTTTTCCTTTCTTTTCTCTAAGTGCTACAGAATGAAGTACTTCTGCATTCTAGGAAAGTGCCCTACCACTGAGACACATCCTGGGTCCTATTTTTGCCTTTCTTTTTTTTAATCGTTCAGACAGTTTCTCTTGTTGCCCTGACTGACCTGGAACTTGTAGACAAGGCTGGCCTTAAGCTTAGAGATCTCCCTGTCTCTGCCTCTGCCTCTGCCTGTGGACTTCTGGGATTAAAGACCACACAGGGCTAGGCTGTAAATGGTTTTTTGTTGTTGTTGTTGTTACTGTTTTTGTTTATTGTAACAGGTTTCTCTGTGTAGCCTTGGCTGTCCTGGAACTGGCTCTGTAGACCAGGCTGGCCTCAAACTCAGAAATCCGCCTGTCTCTGTCCCCTGAGTGCTGGGATTAAAGGTACAGGACACCAGCATCCAGCTGATATGAGAGATATGGATATAGCTCAGTAGTAGATTGAATTTACAGTGCCCTGGTTTGGCCCCTAACACTGGAAAAAAATAATATATATATATGAAATACAAACTTTCACCAAAGGAGTATCTGCAGGACATACCAATGAACAAGATAGGTATAATTTGGTATCTAGTTTAAATACATAATTATTGGTCTGAACAACTAAGAGGAAAGTGCTGCCTAATTTTAAAAGTACAAACAGCATCCTTCATGATATAGGGAAGAAAAAGACATTTAAAATTGCTTATGTGGAGCTGGTGAAATGGCTTAGCACTTGCCATGTAAATGTTATAGCCTGGATTCAATTCCTGGATCCCAAGATGGAAGGAGAGAACAGACTATCACACAGTGTTCTGACCTTCATACTGATGTCATATTGCATGCATCTCTCTTGCATAGACATACTTAGTACAATTTACATTAATTGATTTTAAAAAACCTAAACATTGTCCATTTTAGAGGCTGGAAAGATGACATACTGGCTGCTCTTACAGAGGACCCAGGTTCCATTCCTCTCACCCACATAGTGACTCACAATCACCTATAAGTGCAGTTCTAGAGTATCAGACACCCTCTACGGGAGACTGCAGGCAACAGGTATGCACACTGACATACATGTAAATAAAACATTCACATAAAAGAAAACTTTTTTTAAAAGGATTTATTTATTTATTTTATGTATACAAGTACACTGTCTTCAGACACACCAGAAGAGGGCATCAGATCCCACTACAGATGGTTGTGAGCCACCATGTGGTTGCTGGGAATTGAACTCAGGACCTCCGGAAGAGCAGTCAGTGCTCTTAACCACCGAGCCATCTCTCCAGTCCCCAAAAGAAAACTTTTTAATTACCTATTTTAGTATATTTGTCTATTTTATTAGAAAACTCTCTCCACTTCCAGCAGCCGGGTACTTGTGGTGCGCGCCTTTAATCCCAGCACTCAGGAGGTAGAGGCAGGTGGATCTCCTAGAGTTTGAGGCCAGCCTGGGCTACAGAGCAGGTTCCTGACAGGCAAGGATACACAGAAAAACCCTGTCTTTAAAAAACAGAAGAGAGAGAGAGAGAGACAGAGACAGAGACACACAGAGAGACATGAGGTCCAGCAATATAGCTATGAAGGTGAAAATGCTTTTTGTTTAGCTTGATGACACAGCTTAAATCTCTGAAACCCACATAATGGAAGGAACTGACTGCTGCAAGTTGTTCTTTCTCCTTCCGTCTGCATACACCGTTTGGTGCACGTGCGTGTGCGCACGCTCGCACACAAACACAAACAAATACACAAAAATAAATGAATGAATAAATAAATGTAAGACATTTAAACTAAATTGTAGCGTCTGGGAATGTGACTGGTAGAATGCTTTTGTGGCATCATGAGGCCCTTCAGTCGGGTCTCTGCAGCACATGCACGCATGTGAGCACAATCTCTCTCTTTCTCTCTCTCTCTCTCTCTCTCTCTCTCTCTCTCTCTCTCTCTCTCTCACACACACACACACACACACACACACACCTCAGCACCTTGTTGAGATGCAGTAGCCAGGGCAGCTCTCCTTTTACAATGAAGCCCACTTTTCTTTTTTATTTTTGGGGGTTTGTGAAATTGAACTCAAGTGGTCAGGCTTGGCAGCAGGCAAATTTTACCCACTGAGCCTGGCAGCCCAAGTTCTGTTAATTTTGAAGGAGCGAGGAGTACAGCTTACTCTTCCAGAGACATAGACACAAAATCCTACAGATATGGCCTTTGTCCCCCCCATCCCACCCCAACCCCCCATACATGATAGTAGCTGTTTAAACAGAGCTCTAGATAACAGTGTCGTCTTGGGAGTTGTCAGCTGACTTGATTTTAGGTAGAGGTGAGTGTTTCCCTGCTTTGGTCTGATTTGCTCCTCAAAGCATACTAAACACTAAATCTGTCTTCTTAGTACAATTCAGACCTAGTAGCGGTGGCAGTAGCTGATAATTGAACTGGCCAAAGCACCACCAGCCGTCCATTTCCCAGGCCTTGTGTAGAGAGGCCTCCTTGAGTTCTTTTTTTTTTTTTTTTTAATTTCTTTATTTATTATAAATATATTTATAAATAAATATATATTATTTATTTATTATATGTACGTACACTGTAGCTGTCTTCAGACTCTTCTCGCTCCGGCCCCACTCTCTCGCTGAACCAGACACCCAGAAGAGGGCATCAGATCTCATTGCAGATGTTTGTGAGCCACCATGTGGTTGGAAGAGCAGCCAGCGCTCTTAACCGCTGAGCCATCTCTCCAGCCCCCCTACTTGAGTTCTTAAATCCACAATTTGAAACTTTCAGTGTCAATTTGGGCCCACTCTATAGGACTATACAGACAGCCTTCAGGTGCTTAGCACCATCATGAGGATGGACGTCATGTCCTCGTTACACTGGGTCACAAGACAATAAAGTAAGGGGTGGACATTTTGGTGGTAAGGCATAAGGACAACAGTTCTAGCAAACATAACAAGCTTGTCTGGATTAAAGGTGTATCTTAGCTGGGCAGTGGTGGCGCACGCCTTTAACAGCACTTGGGAGGCAGAGACAGGCGGATTTCTGAGTTCGAGACCAGCCTGGTCTACAGAGTGAGTTCCAGGACAGCCAGGGCTACACAGAGAAACCCTGTCTCAAAAATAAATAAGTAAAGGTATATCTTCTCGCTTTAGTGGCTGCTTGCCTTGCATGTGTAAGACCCTGAGAATACTCTGCAACCCCCCTTGGTGGGGAGAGAGAGAGAGAGAGAGAGAGAGAGAGAGAGAGAGAGAGAGAGCGAGCGCAAGCGAGCTATATTCCCGGGGTAAACTTTTCTAAAGACTTGAAGGTAAGCTGGGTGTGGTGGTACATGCCATTAAACCAAGCACTCAGGAGGGAGATGCAGTTGATCTCTGTGACTTCCTGGACAGCCAGGGCTACATCGTGAGACCCTGTCTCACCGATGGGCCCCATGAGGGTTTGTGCTTATTTGAGAGTACCTGTGCCAGCATAGTGATCTTCAAACGTTAGCAGCCATAACAGTCCCTTGCTGGGGAGGAGGGTGGATCCATCTGCATATTGTCTATTTAGAAGGGAGAGTCTGAGAAACTGCCAGTGAAAACTTCCCCAATAATACAGATGCAGCCTTTAAAGACCCAACCTTGAGGGCATCATCAAATAGCAATGGATGCTTAAAAGTTAGAAGGCATGGAGGCCCTGGACCGTGTGACTCGATGGTCAGTGATGGTCATGCAAGCCTTGAGTTCCAGTATTTTCGGGCTTCTGCACTGAGGGCAGCCTCCTTAGCCTGACCACCTGATCATGGAGATGGAGGGAGCTCTCACAAAGGACACTGCAATTCTACAAAAAAACATCCTCCTTGGAGGATCTGCAGCTTGGATCTGTAATGATTTCCAATTTAAAGGAACAAAGCTGCTACCCACAGGGGCTGCCCTCCTACTGGCAGGCAGCCTGTCTCCCAACCCCCAGCTTGCTTGCTTTCCTAGCATTTTTTTCAGACCCAAAGGGTGGGAAGAGAGAACGCCAATTTGGGGAGTGGGTGAAGAATTACAAAGCTTTTCTGCTTTCTAGGGCAACACTGCCACCAAGAGTAAGCTGCGAGGCATCTCAAGCGGTGAAGTCAAACAAGAAGAAGCTGCAAAACCGGGCTTCGAAAAGCTATCGAGCCATTTCTAGAGCCATGAAAAGGAGCCAGAATGAAAAGGGATGCAGAAGCCACAGGTGTGTGCGTGCGCGCGCGCGCGCGCGCGTGTGTGTGTGTGTGTGTGTGTGTGTCAAGCTGGAGCAGTGGCTGGTGCCTGTAATCTCAACCACTCAAGAGATTGATACCAGAGGACCGCTCGTGCCCAGGGGTCAGAAGCAACACATGCCGTGATCTTTTCTTTAAAAATGAGGAAAAAAGGAAAAGAAGAAAAGGAAGAAAAGGAAGGAAGGAAGGGAGAAGGAAAGAAGACAGGCTCAGAAGTCAATTTGAAGATTAAAGATGGGACAGAGGGACCAGCCGGATGGTTCAACACTTGCCATCTTGTTTGAGTTCAATCCCCAGAACTCACTTGGTGGAAAGAGAGAATAGATGCAGGTTGTTTGACCTCCACATGTGTGCTGTGGCATGCGTGTGTGTGTGTGTATGCGCACACACACGCGCACACACACGCGCACACACACGCGCACACACACAGAGTATATATACATACACACAGAGAGACATACAAACATTTAAATGTAGAATAGGGCCTTGTGAGTGCCTCATGCCTGTAATCCCAGCACCCAAGAGGTTGATGCAGGAGGATTGAGTTTGAAGGCAATCTGGGCTACAAGGTAAGAACTGGTCTTAAAAAAAAAATCACTTCCTCAAAAAATTACCCCCCAAAAAGCAAAAAACAAAACCAAACCAAAACAACAACAAAAAACCCCCAACCAACCAACCAACCAAACCAAAACCAAGAAAACCAAACAGGTACAATTTAGTATGTACTCAAGTAGGTGCCAGTTATAATTCTGTCCTTTATTTACTGGGGGGGGGGGGGGCTCAGGCAAATTCTTAAAGCTTTCTGTATATGAGGGCTCTTCATCTGTGAAAATAGAGATAACACTAGGTCACTTTCTGGGTGCTCTTGAAGATTAAAGAATGTGTGGGAAATATTCAGAACATCTGCTTGCCTCTGGCTGCAGAAACGCCCATCGGCCTTGAAATGCCATGAATGCGGAGATATTCTAGAAAGAGTTCACGAGAGGGCATAGCTCTTTTGTGCACTTCTTTGATAAAACTTCCCACAGATAATTTAACTGAGCCCGAAAATGAAGCCCTGAGCATACTTTCCTGTGTACTCTGAGTCAGGCTTTTGTGGTCTTTCTCTACAAAGGGACGTATTCTGAGTCATTGGTGGTCATTATCTACAGGCGGCCCTGTGGACCATGCATCCATGGAATGATGTGACTCTCAATATATAAAAGGTACAAGGGACCCAGAGTGGCAGGATTGATATTTTTCTGATACAAACATTACAAGAAGCAACCGTACTGCTACATGCTTGTGGAAAGGTATATAAAGTTAGCCAGGAAATATAGTATGTGGAAACTGAGCATGACAGCACATGGCTATAATTCCCAATGCTTGGGAGCTGAAGCTGTAGGGATCACATGAGCAGAGAAGTTTGAAACCAGCCTGGTCAATGCAGTAAGGCTCTGTTTCAAAAACAATCAACCCACAAATATATACAATGAACCTGTAATCCCAACACTCAGAAGGTTGAGGCAAGAGGTTCATACATTTGAGGCCACCCACCTTTAGCTATATAGCAAGGTTTGTTTGTTTGCTTGCTTTTATTTTTATTTTCCGAGACAGGGTTTCTGTTTGTAACCCTGGCTGTCCTGGAACTCACTCTGTAGACCAGCCTGGCCTTGAACTTAGAGATCTGCCTGCTTCTGCCTCCTGAGTGCTGGAATTAAGGGTGTGCACCACCACCTGGCTACTGTATAGCAGTTTTGATTTAATAGAGGAAACTTGTCTTAATAAAAAAAAAAAAAGTGGGTTGGATTGAGTTGATGGGAGGGGGAGGGGTTAAATTATGTAATTGTATTTTAATTAAAATATATTCGAATAATAACATGGCTGCCATCCCTAGCTGAGGATCAGTTACTGTCCGTTGATGGCCTCTTAAGGAGGGAAAATCCATTTTCTTTAAGGATGTAGCATCTGGTACCTTGACCATGCTCCAGTGGATAGCACCATATCAATGAGTTTATAGGTAGCACATGGACTTGTTAAACCATTAAAAAAGAAAAGAGGGGACTGGAGAAATGGCTCAGTTTAGAACCCTTGCTGCTCCTCCAGAGGACCCAAGTTTCGTTGTCAGGTGGCTCACAACCTCCTGTAAGTCCAGTTCCAGGGGATCCATTGCCCTCCTCTGGCTTCTGTGGGTACTTGCAGACATATACACCTGCACCTGCAGGCACATAGACACTTAAAAATATAATAATAATAATAATAATAATAATAATAATAATAATAATAATAATAATAATAAATAATTATATAATAATAATATTATTATATATCAATGGATATATAGGACATGGAGTTAAGATGGGGTAAAGGGGTAAGAGGTATATTAAAATGCATTGGATACCCATCCAAAATTCTCAAAGAATTAAAATAGTATATTAAAATGAAAAATAATAAATGATGATATGGAAATGATTCCTTTGTTTGAGCAGGAAAGATAGAGTGTGAAGCCTGCAGATTCGTCAGGCACAGTGAATGGACAGTGAGCAAATATGCAGGTATCTCTTCTCTATAGCTTGCTCTAAATTGTCATTAGTGAATTATAGAATTTCATATTGACTCGTGATCCTGTAGTATGTTTTTTTGTGCAGCAGTTAAAAGTGCAAACTGCTCTTGCAGAAGTCTCAAGCTCAATTCCCAGCACCTACAGCAGGTGGTTCACAACTGCCTGTAGCACCACTAACAAGACATCAAATGCCCTATTATGGCCTTTGTGGACAGACAGATAAACAGACAGACAGACAGACAGACACACACACACACACACACACACACACACACACACCAGTGGTCCTTGATTGTGGTGGGTTGAAAAAGAATGGCCCCCATAGGCTCATATATTTGAATGCTTAGTCATTAGAGAGTGGAACTATTTGAATGGATTATAAGGATTAGGAGGTGTGGCCTTGTTGGAGGAAGTGTGTCACTGGGAGTGGGTTTTGAGGGTTCAAAAGCCCATGCTATGCCCAGAGTCTGTCTGTCTGTCTTTCTCTCTCTCTTGCCCATGGCTCAGCATGTAGAACTCCCAGCTCCTTCTCCAGCATCATGTCTGCTTGATGCCACCATGCTTCCTGCCATGAGGACAACAGACTAAATCTTTGAAACTGTAAGCCAGCCCCAATTAAATGCTTTCTCTTAGAACAGTTGCCTTGTTCATGGTGTCTCTTCACGGCAATCAAATAGTGACTAAGACACTGATGAACGCATCTCTTGGTAATTTTGATCTTGTATAATCTCCTTCCCAAGGGTGGCCTGGATTTAGTGACTTCTAACAAACTACAGCAGATGTGATGACATATTGTAGGGCTTCATCTTGCCTGGTGGCAGCCATATGTACATATGGCCACCATGACTGGCCCAGAATATTCCTGGGAGTTTCTCCCACGTAGTTTTCCAACATAATGTAAGTAAGCAAAGTGGTTAGAGTCTTCCATGGATCTCTGTGACTGGGCTTTGGTAGTCTCAAGACTAGGTCATGATCTCAAGATAAAGCAGGTACAGTCTAGCTTGGATAAAATTCCTGTTGTCTGGATCAATGTTCTTGTACCTGCTTCTGACTCACATAGCGGAGATCTACTGGTTTTGGTCTTTCAGTTTCCCAGGATGACACTTCTGTCCTTAAGGCCCCACTAAATTGTACCATGTGCAATCCTAGATTTGCCTGCCTCTTTCTTCAGTTTCACAGAACTTTACAGCCAGCTAGAATTCTCCGAGGCTATGTTGTTCCAGAAGAGAAATCACCTGTGAGATTAGTTTAGCTAAAGACTGCAGGGACTGGACATAGTAGTGCAAAACTATAATCCCAGTCCCTGGGAGACAGAGGCATGAAGGTTGTGAATTTGAGGTCACCCTGGTCTAGATAGTGAGAACTTGTGTTAAAAATAAAATAAAATAAAATAAAATAAAATAAAATAAGGACAACTACGGCTTCTGCTTTCTCTTTCCCCCCCCCCCCCCTTCTAGCTCTAGGTTAGGGTTTCTATTGCTGTGATAAAATACGATGGCATAATCAACTTAGTAAGGAAAGTTTTTATTTTGCCTTACAACTTTTGAGTCTATCATCAAGGGAAACCAAGTTCGGAACCTGGAGGCAGGAGCTGATGCAGAGGCCATAGAGGGATGCTGCTTACTGGCTTACTCTTCATGGCTTGCTCAGCCTGCTTTCTTATAGCACTTGGGACCATCAGCCCAGGAATGGCACCACCCACAGTGAGCTAGGCCTTTCCAAATCAATCATCAATCAAGAAAATGCCCCACAAGCCAATCTAGTGGGAGCACTTTTTTGGGGGGGGGTTCGAGACAGGGTTTCTCTGTGTGGCCCTGGCTGTCCTGGAACTCACTCTGTAGACCAGGCTAGCCTTGAACTCAGAAATCCACCTGCCTCTGCCTCCCGAGTGCTGGGATTAAAGGCGTGCACCACCACTGCCCGGCGGGGGTTTTTTTTTTTTAGCAATTTTTTTTTTTTTTTAAATTGAGGTTCCTTCTTCAAAAATGACTCTAGTTGGTGTCATGTTGATATGCGTGAAACCAAGCCATCATGTGAAGAGTTCATAGTTTGATGTGATGGCTCAGTGGGTAAAACACTTGCCCCATACTCATGAAAAACCTGAGGTGAATCCCCAGCTCCCATGTAAATGATGGGCAGGTATGGTGCCCTGCCTGTAATCCCAGCACTGCATGGTTTGGGTAGAAAAGGAAGAGGCAGAGTTGGGGGGGGGGTGTCCTCAGGGCAAGTTAGCTAGCTAAACTCTTGGGATTGGTGAACTGTGAGTTGAAGGAGAGATTGTGCCTTGATATATTAAGAGGAGAGTGAAGGGACTCTAGCCAGCCCTGGCAGGCAATCACGGCTCTGACAGGCCAAGCTTGCCCTTCTCCCCCATGCCCTCTGCCTTTGCTAAAAACCATTAGATTACATTCCTGAAGCCAGCCACCAACGTCTATTCCCTTATTTGGCCACTTCCTCCTCCTGATGCTGACTACCCAGGTCCAGCTATCAAAGAACTGAAGTCCAGCAATCAGGTGTCCCCTTGGCTCATCTAATTAAGAGGCCCAATCAAAATTAAACACCTCATCCGAACACGGGTTCCCCCCTGTATCTTTATAAACTGTCATTTTCCTATGTGCCACATCTGTCTCCATCAAGTCTCTATCCTTTGTCCCCTAGAACTTCTGCTCCCTCTCCCTGTCCCCTTCCCCCTCATCCTCTACCTCCTGTCTTTGTCTCTTATCCCTGCCTCATTGCCCCTCTGTGGCAAATCAATCTCATTTGTGCTGAGAACTTGGTTTGGGGACCCTATCAGCGAGAAACAGAATAAGACACCTAATGTCAACTCTGGCTTGTATATGCACTTGCACACAGGTGAACATATATATATATACACAAATGAACCCACAACACACGTGCACACACACACACATACACACACACACACACACACACACACACACACACGGTGAAAGACTGAGGCCTGGAGGATAAATACCATGTGTACACATACATAAAATTTAAGTCTGCGGGCTGAAGAGATGGCTCAGTGGTTAAGAGCACTGGCTGCTCTTCCAGAGGACCCAGGTTCAATTCCCAGCAACCACATGGTGGCTCACAACCATCTGTCATGGGATCTGATGCCCTCTTCTGGTGTGTCTGAGGACAGCTACAGTGGACTCACATACATATAATGGATAAATAAATAAATAAATAAACCTTTAAAATAAATGAAATCTACATTCTGTATATGAGAGATAATATGTGATGCCTAACTTATTTTATTTAGAATGGTGATCTTTAGTTCCTGCAAATGACGTGATTTCCTTCTTCTTCATGGTTGGAAAAAACTCAACTCCACTATGTATGTTCCACATTATTTTTTCTTCATTCATCTGTCAGCAGGCATCTAGGCTAGTTCTGTATCCCAGCTGTTGCAAACCACAGTAAACATACCACTCTGTGGTGCTGGGCAGTGGTAGCACATGCTATTGTTTTTTTTAAAACCAATGAGTTTTATTAGGCTTAATAACAGAAGTCTGGGTGAGGGGTTATTTAGATGAGCAAGCACAGCTCAAAACCAGCCATATCACCAAAAATTCCACCCCATGGACTCATGAAAGCTCTTTGTACAAACCTGCAGGCAGATCAACAGGTGAGAGATCTCCTCTTCAGAGCTAGACTGGTCAGAGGCCCTTCTCTAGGGGCTGTTCACTGTTTCTCAATACTAAAGAGGGGCCTTTGAGAGTCTTGCAAGTTTCAACTCTCCCAGACATGTTTACTTACCCCCCAAGTCGCACAATGTTCCTCGCTCTCTCCTGGAGGTAATGTTTTTAAGTTTTTATTTTTTCATTATTATTTTATTTGTTCACTTTACATCTTGCTCACTGCCCCCCTCCCAGTCACCTCCTCCCTCCCCTTCTCCTCTGAGGGGGTGAAGGGCCCCTGGGGATCCCCCCCTGGCACTTTCAAGTCTCTGTGAGGCTAGGTGCTTCCTCTCCCACTGAGGCCAGACAAGGCAGCCCAGCTAGAAGAGCATATCCCACGCACAGGTAACAGCTTTAGGGACAGCCCCTGCTCCAGTTGTTCAGGACCCACATGAAGGCCAAGTTGCTCATCTGCTACATCTGAGTGGGAAGGCCTAGGTCCAGCCTGGTTGGCAGTTCAGACTCTGAAAGCCCCAAGGGTCCAGGTTAGTTGACTCCGTTGGTCTTCCTGTGGGGTTCCTATCCCCTTTGGGGCCTGCAATCCTTCTTCCTACTCTTCCATAAGAGTCCCCAAGCTCCATCCATTGTTTGGCTGTGAGTGTCTGTATCTGTCTGAGTCAGCTGCTGGCTGGAGCCTCTCAGAGTCTAGTATAAAGGATTGGTGCTTGCCCGTGGGACAGGTCTCTAGGTGGACCTGTTACTGGTCGGCCATTCCCTCAGTCTCTGTTCCATTTCTCCTCTATGCATTTCTTGTAGACAGGATAAATGTTGGGTTGAACATTTTGTGGGTGGGTTGGTGTCCATATTGCTCTACTGGGGGTCCTGCCTGGCTACAGGAGGTGGCCTGTTCAGGTTCCATATCCTCAATGCTGGGAGTCACAGCTAAGGACACCCCCATTGATTCTTGGGCACTTCCCTAATGCCAGGTCTCTGACTCTTCCTGGAGATGCCCCTACCTCCCTACCCCCATCTGTTGCAGATTTCCATTCATTCTCATGGCCAGCTGGCCCTCCCCTCTTTAACTCCCCACACCTGACCCTGAAACCCCCCATCCCCCCCATCCCCTCTCCATTCCAGTTCCCTCCCTCCATCTGCCTTTTATGACTATTCCCTCTTCTAAGTGAGATTCAAGCATCCTTGCTTGTGCCTTCTTTCTTGTTTAGCTTCTTTGGGTCTGTGGGTATCCTGTATTTTATGGCTAATATCCACTTATAAGTGAGCACATACCATTGCATGTCCTTTTGGGACTGGGTTACCTCACTCAGGATGATATTATCAAGTTCCACTCATTTGCCTGCAAAATTCATAATGTCTTTGTTTCTCATAGCTGAGTAGTAGTAGCCCATTGTGTAAATGCACCACATTTTCTGTATCCATTCTTCAGTTGAGGGACATCTGGGTTGTTTCCAGTTTCTGGCTGTTAATAAAGCGGTAGCACAGACTTTTAATCCCAGCACTCAGGAGGCAGAGGCAGGTAGATCTCTAAGAGTTCAATGCCAGCCTGGTTTACAGAAGAAGTTCCAGGACAGCCGGGGCTACACAGAGAAACCCTGTCTACAAAACCAAAACTAAAACATAACAAAACAAAAAATTTAACCAACCAACCCAAACCAAACAAAACTCCTGTACTCTGTAGTATGCTGATGTAACTTCCTTTGGGTATACTCCACACCCAGGAGACAAGGTAGATCTACTTTTAGTTTTGAAGAACTCCCACAGTGGCTACACTAGTTAACATTTCCGCCAGCATTGAGTAAAGATTTTTTCCCCTTACCAGCATTAGTTGTCATTTGTTTGCTTGATAGGGAACTACACTATATAGCAAAGGTTGGCCTTGAACTCCTGATCCTCTACGTCTATGCCTATATGTTCTATTGCTTTTTCTCTAGCAGTTTCAATCTTGTCTGTGTATTTGGATGTATACATGCCACAGTGTGAGCGAGTGTGTGTGTGTGTGTGTGTGTGTGTGTGTGTGTGTTTAATTCAGAGAACAACTTGCAGACATTGGTTCTCTTCTTCTATGTGGGTCTCAAGAATAAAATTCAGTAATCGCCGGGCAGTGGTGGCCCACACCTTTAATCCCAGCACTCAGGAGGCAGAGGCAGGCGCAGGCGGATTTCTGAGTTTGAGGCCAGCCTGGTCTACAGAGTGAGTTCCAGGACAGCCAGGGCTACACAGAGAAACCCTGTCTCGGAAAAAAAAAAAAAAAAAAGTCAGGTAGTCAAGGTGGCAAGTGCCTTTACCCACTGAGCCATCTCATTGGCCCACATATACATTTTAAGATTATTTTCAGGGGCTGGAGAGATGGCTCAGAGGTTAAGAGCACAGACTGCTTTTCCAGAGGGCTTAAATGCAATCCTAGTAACCACATGGTGGCTCACAATCATCTGTAATGAGATCTGGCGCCCTCTTCTGGTCAGTCTGAAGACAGCTACATTGTACTCATACATAAATAAGTCTTTAAAAAAAATTATTTCCCAGTTCTGTGAAAAACTTCATTGGAATTTTAATGGGAATTGAATAGAATCTGTAACTTTAGATAATATAGCCACTTTTGCAATATCAATTCTGCCAATCCATGAGCATGGAAGGCCTTTTATTATTGTCTTTAATTTCTGTCTACAATGCTTGGAAGTTTTAACTGTATTCACTTTCACTACATAAGTAGATTTATTCTACTTTATTAGTTTTTGAAACTATTATCAATTGGGATTTTTCTGATTCCTTTCTAGACAGGTCACTGATGTATAGAAATGCTACTGATTTTAATGTTGATTTTAAGTCCTATTTTGTCTTAGTTTTTATTTATGATCATAAGCTTAATTGTGCATTCCATCTAGACTTGGAGGTGAATAATAAAAATGTGGACCCCAGGGCTGGAGAGATGGCTCAGAGGTTAAGAGTACTGGCTGCTCTTCTAGAGGTCCTGAGTTCAATTCCTAGCAACCACATGGTGGCTCACAACCATCTGTAAAGGGATCTAATGCCTTCTGTTATGGTTTATATGTGCTCGACCCAGGGAGTGGCACATTAAATATGTGGCCCTGTTGGAGTAGGTGTGTCACTGTGGGTATGGGCTTTAAGACCCTCCTCCTAGCTGCCTGGAAGCCAGTATTCTGCTAGCAGCCTTCAGATGAAGATGTAGAACTCTCAGCTCCTCCTGCACCATGCCTGCCTGGATGCTGCCATGTTCCCTCCTTGATGATAATGGACTGAACCTCTGAACTTGTAAGCCAGCCCCAATTAAATGTTGTCCTTACAAGAGTTGTCTTGGTCATGGTGTCTGTTCACAGCAGTAAAACTCTAAGACAACCTCTTCTGGCATTCAGATGCACATACAGACAGGGCACTCATAAATAAAATAGTAAATAAATAAACAAACAAATAAATAAAATGTTTTAAAAAAATAGACCCCCCCAAGAACTGCAGTTAGAACACAAAGATTATGGGATACTGTGAGATGAAGTAGGGGTGCTCTCCTGAGAAAAGGAAGAAATTTTCTAGTGGGATGAGATGCACACAACCCAAAAGCATTTTAGGTGTCCACAGTTGACTGTGGAGATCTTCTTGCTGGTCTTGTAGTTCCTGAACCCAAAGTGCCCCATGGCTTCCACAATGCCCATGCCTTCTTTAATCTTCTCAAAGAGCACATGTTTGCCATCTAAACAGTGCAGAAGAAAATCTAGAAGTCATTTGTGCACACAAGAGTGTACAGGTGCCCTGAGACCAGAAGAGGGTATCGAACTTCCTGGAACTGGAGTTACAAATGGCTGTGAGCCACCATGTGGATGCTAAGAATCAAACCTGGGTCTCCTTGGAAGAGCAACAACGGCTCTTAACC